>JAJEJH010000047.1:0-170010 GCA_026122585.1 Anacardium occidentale
TATTTTAACATTTTAATAATATTTTATATTTTTATTATTTTTTATAAAATTTAATTATAATTTTTTAATTTTTATTAAAATAACAAAAATATCTTTTTAACCTAATTATTTATTTTGATTAACGATGGATTATGTGTTTAAGTTTTTAAAAGTTAATGGATGGACTTGTCTTTGAGTGAAACCTTAGGTGGGCATAGTTCTTTGGCCATATGTATTTGCCAGTTCTACCCTTTTGTCCCTTGTGCCTCGTTTGAAAGTTTGTTGGCTATTGGGATAGGAAGGGAGCCATTAAATTTATTTGTTAACTTGTAACACATAATGAGCAATATTTGTAATTCTTCAATTTTAAAGGGTATTATTGACTTTCAGATCCAACTAGGGGGGTTTGTAATTCAGTTTAAATCACAAAATCAAATTAAACTATTTAAAAATTATAATTTAGTTTTATTTTAATTAACAAATTTTTATTAAGGCAGTTTTTAAACCTAACCAAACAGTCAAACTATTTTTATTATTTAAGTTTGAAAAAAACTATTTTCCATTTATAGGTTAAATTTGTGAAAAATTTTTATTAACTTTTTGTAAAATTATTAAAAAAATCCTAAAGTTAAATAACACTTTGTCATCAATTTGAATTAAAAATTAAAACAAATTTATTAATACAAATATATATAAGAATATTAATAACCTGTAATCATATTTTTGAAAATAAAATTAATTTGTGAATATTAGGTTTTTTAACTTTTTTTTTCATATTTATCTTGTTATTTTGAAAAACCACACCAAAATCGGACTGTACACACCCATACCTCTTGCCTCCTGTATCTTCGAGTTTTTTTTCTCTCCTTCGTGTTCTCTTCCTTTGTTATCTTATTTTCTCCTCTCCTCTGCCTCCATTCTTCTCCGTCTCTCTCTTCTTTCTCCCTTTCTTCTACATTTCCACATTTTTTTTTTTTTTCATTCTCCATCTTCCACCAACTGCGCCTGGGCAGTGGTTGGCAGCGGCCTAACCTTTCAACCACTGCCCATCCCGAACGATTAGCCACCACAGCCTATAGCTGGTGGTTTGGCACCAGAACGTATCAGTACACAACATATACAAAAATTGTTTCATTCAATTCCTAGCAGTGTCGAAGTGGCAGGGATTGATTTCGGCTGCTGCAAAATTGAAGGCAGGGAGCTGGTTTGAATATATATGAGCATGAATGGGATTTTCTTCTTCCACTCAAATTAATAAAAGTATACATATATCCATCCCTTTAATATTTTATGTATATATTTGTTGTTTTTGATCTTCTATAGAGAGAGAGGGTCAGTTTAAGTGAGGGTCAGTTTAAGTCTGATATTAATGTGTTTGATATTTTATAACTTCATTCCAATTGTATATGTTTATGATCTGACATATAATATTAAAAACTTATATGGGCACAATATGTAACAATTTACAAATGCAGAGGTTGCACAACATGCTTTTCTTTAGGAGTTAGTGGCATGCTATTTGTTTCACAAGCATGGTTGCACGTTTGAATTTGTTGGCATAATTCCCAAATTTTAGGTTCCATGTAGAGTTCTTAGGATGTATACATACACATTAGAAACGCAGCTTAATATTTAATTACAAAATTTAAAGCATATAATACAAACCCATAAACCCATAGATCTGTTTATACAATATGAATTTACAATATACATTAACAGCCATAGAATATTTCAAGAAATCATACTTGCTATTGATGACTTATTTGTCTTTCAAAGTTGTTGGAATGCCTAAATCTCACTTTCAATCTAAGCCCCAGATAGCATCATGATATCTTCACGAAGTACGAATGAATGAAGGCCTAAACGTGTGTAGAGATGTTTGCTAGTAGTATGTGCAGGGGTGTGATAGTAGCTAAATGAGTGTGAATGGTCGTGTATAGGTAAAAGTCATGAAATTATGAAATTTTGCGTTTTTACAGAGGAAATAGTGCATAAACATTTATCTTAGTGTATACCCATTGATCATTTTCCCATCTTGTACGATCTATAATTATCTAAATTTCGAGATATGATAAAGTCTATGGATAATTATCAATCTAAGATAATACACATTTGTGCATTGATCATGTACAATAGTACATATGACCTGACGAAAATCCAACTTTATTTTTATCTTTATCTAATTGGATAAAGTTAAATTACACAATTTCATCCATACTTATTTATCTCATATCATTTCACTTTAATCTTTCAAATGAAATGGTTTATATTTAGAGTGTGAACATATCATAAGACCTAAAACCAATAATTCAATTACCAAACCCAATTCATCTTGAACAATTCATCACTTTCAATATTTGATCAACTCCTATCATGTATGACCTATGGACTCTTCTTTGAGTCAATAGTAAATAAATGTGTATTGAATCTATAATCTAACAATTAAGATTGACCTTTAACAAAGTATCATGGCCACCTGACTAACGTAGTTTTAGTGATTAATTGTTACCTAATATCTTTATAATCTAACGTAGTTTATAATATGGTTATTGTACAATACGATCCTTTCATCATCTAATATCTTTTAAAGGTTAAGACATAGATTTAGTTTTTATCTTAAGGAATCCTCAATATTGTAGACTAATGTGTACATCAATGATCGAATGATATTGGATTAAGCAATAACTCAATCCCACTATGAGTATACAACTTTCAAGTGGTTCTCGATTTCTATGAGTTGATTTATTAGAGATATTTGCTCTTATGCTTAAAAGTGATGAATTCTTTATTGGTCATCATAACTTTCGTACATATTTCAATATGGTCAATCGCCACCCTTTTGACAACCATTTCTTAAAAACTATATCGGACTGGTATCAAACTATATCAATTTTTATACAAGACGACTTAGTGACCTAGACTTAAAGGATTATGTGTATCATTGTTTGTTAAGTGAATATGTTTCATAGACATTGATGTAATTGTCGATATAGAATTTTCTTGGTGGGTCAGTCTGATAGATATTTTTGCATAATATATATTCATGTGTTGTATCAAACAGGCTATTAACAACTTTGATTAATGAAATTTGGCTCCACTATTCAATGAGGTCATTTAATATGATCATACATCTAATTATATTACATGTGTTATTGTTCAGGATGATATCACGATTATAAATGCATCTAGAACGATCACCTCAAGTGAAGTTAGGGTTCTTGCAATTAGTTGATATGCACAATATAGAAAATTATATTTTATTAATTCATGTAATGATTACAATTATTTATTTAACAGTGACTCTTGGTTTTAGGGCACATATCTTCACACGTGCAGATTCTAGAGAAATGAAAGTTTTAGTGAGGAGGCTTGCAGGAGCCCGGGCTGCCAACACGGATGATATAGGTGCAAGGATTCGGAGCGTAAGGTGGCAAACTCCCATGATCTCGAGGGAAATATATAGGAGATGAGCGCTTGCTTCCATTGCCAATGCCAGCCATAGACACAGGCCTCGCAGCAGCTTCAAGCACCACAGAAGTATTAGCAGTAATCACAATATAAGAGAAAAGGATCATAATAAACACATCATTCACATTTAAAAAACTAGTTTTTGTGGTAAAAGACATTGGTTTTGCGATGAGAGAATAAAAAAATAATTAGGTGATCTTAAATGATTTTTGCTGGTAATTGAATCTGTTATTCCTTTAATTGCTCTATTCACACAATATAGATAGAGAGAGAGAGAGAGGAAGAGAGAGATATATATGAAACTTATACGACACTTTAGACGCGTATGTAGAAGCAATGCCTTGGTATACGCGCAATGGAATTAATTGGAAAGGCAAATATATGAATTCCAGGTCAAGAGATTTAGGAAACGTCAAGTGACTTCACAGGAAAAGGTTAGGGAAATTAAGGGTCAAGAGATTTAGAATTCAATTAAAGCATGCTTTGATTGTATGGAACTTGTTTGTATTTAGGGCATAGAACAGGAAAAAGAAATTATAGCGAGAAAGGTCAAGAGAGGAAATGTCGAATGAATTCAAAGGAAGAGAGGTAGCGGAAATTAAGAACAACGATATTAAATTGACATGCGCATGTGCATTAGTGTTGGAAAGTTAAACCAAATTTCCAGTTCCATAATTATTTTTCAGTTTCAGAATTTGAGTGGTTTTTTTTCAGTTATGTAATATGAATGGTTTGGCTGTTATACATAATGGCTATATAAACCAATGTAGTTGTGTTACAGAATGAGTGCAAGAAAATAAAAAATTTTTTTCCCTTTTATCAAATTGGTATCAGAGCTGAGGCAGGTTATTCTACTGCACTCAAAATTGCCGCCTCAAATACGCAGGCTCTTATTACGTAAACCAGCTTGGGAATCTTGCAACTGGAATCTTGCAACAACATTTCCAGCCGCCGCCGATCTCTCCAACGCTGCCGCTCTCAACTGCCGCTTCTCTCGACTGATCTCGATCTCCAGGCCGCCGCCGATCTCGTCGATCACGATTTTTCAGTCGCTGCCTCTGTCGACAGCTAGCTCTTTCAGTCGATCTCTCTCTCGGCTGCTCTCCCTCGAATTGTTGCCGCTGCTGTTGAACACAAATTTTCTGTGTTGCTACCTCTGTCGCACAGATCTTGCTGCCTGCTGCCTGCTGCACCTCTGGCAGCCTCCCACTCTTTTCGGCGACACATCCTCAGTCAATATGGCAGACTCAAACAGTTCAATGTTTTCTTTCATACCTCGTTTCAATGGTGAGAATTATGATTATTGGAGCAACAATGTCAAAGTGATGTTAAGATCTAAGGATTTGTGGAACGTCGTTGACCAAGGATTCGATGTACCAGAAGATGAGACTGTCTTGAGTAAAGAACAAATGGCGACATTGAAAGAAAATCAAAAGAAAGACAACAAGGCACTCTTCCACATCTATCAAACAATTGACATGGCGGTGTACGAGAGAATTGCCAATGTCGAAACATCAAAGCAAGCTTGGGACATCATCTATACAATTTACAAAGGCAAGCCAAAGGTGATGATGGTTCGACTTCAAACCTTACGGTGTGAGTTTGAAAAGTTGGAAATGGAAGAACGTGAGAGCATTAAAGACTATTTTACAAGAGTCACCTCTTTAGTTAATAAAATGAGATCTAATGGGGAGACTTTAGAAGATACAAGGGTCATTGAAAAGATCCTACGAAGCCTTTCTCCAAAGTTTGACCACGTCGAAACTGCAATTGAAGAGTCCACCAATATCTCCACTCTCACTTTGGATGACTTGCAGGGACGATTGGAGTCACATGAATTCAAAATCAATAAAAGGAATCCGCCTCCGTCACAACCTGAAAAGGCTCTCAAGTCCCAAGTCACTTTTACCGAAGACAGTTGGAATCGAAATCGTAGTTCAAATCAAAATTGGCGTGGACGAGGCAGAAGAGGCGGAAGAGGCAAAGGAAGAGGTAGAGTTTTTCAAACACGAGGAAGAGGAAGCTCAAATTTTCTAGAAAGTGGACGAAGTTCTACAAGAAATACAAATGAAGATGGCAGAAGTGTTAATAAAGGAAGAGGTAATGGCTATCAAAGAGGAAGAGGTCGTGGCTATTTTGAATGCTATTATTGTAACAAGCCTGGTCACACACAACGTGAGTGTTGGTTCAAGGATGAGGACGACAAGAAGAATAAGGTTGGTCTTATGCATGAGACAAGCAATGAAAATGATGATTCTAAGGAGACCTTATTACTGGCAGCATTTCAAGGCACCAACATGGAAGAAAAGTGGTACCTCGATAGTGGCGCAAGCAAGCACATGACCGGTAACAAGGATCTTTTTTCTACTCTTTCTAAAGTGAATCATGGAGAAATTACAATTGGTGATGCTAAATCTTATAAAATTGAGGGAATTGGAGAAATTGCTTTTAAAACAAAGTCTGGCAGTATTGAGAAGATTTATGAGGTATGTTATGTTCCTGGTTTGAAAAATAATTTATTAAGTGTTGGTTATCTTTTGAAAAAGGGGTATGATATACATATGTGTGACGGTGCCTGCCACTTATCTTGGAAAAACCAACTTGTAGCAAAGGTTAATGTTGCTGAAAATAATTTGTTTCCTATCTTTCTCCACACTACAAATCTATCTTGTTTTGTTGGAGAGGATAAAGGAATTTCCAGATTGTGGCATGATAGATTTGGGCACTTGAATTATGGAAGTTTAAAAATGATGTCAACCAAAAAGATGGTTGTAGGGCTGCCTCATATTGATCATGTTGAAGATGTTTGTGAAGAATGCCAGTTTGGAAAACAATACAGAATTCCATTTCCTTCACAATCCTCATGGCAAACAAAACATCCTCTGGAGCTTGTTCACTCCGATCTTTGTGGTCCAATGCCTATTGCATCTCTTGGAGGTAATCGATATTTTATTACATTTATCGATGATTTCTCAAGAAAAGTTTGGGTTTATTTTCTCAAAGAAAAATCTGAAGCATTTAAAATTTTTAAAAATTTTAAAGCTGAAGTTGAAAAGTTCATTGGTTTTCAAATTAAAACTTTAAGGACTGATCGTGGAGGAGAGTATCTCTCAAATGAGTTTCAGAAATATTGTAAAGATTGTGGAATAAAGCACCAGTTGACAGCTCGATATACGCCACAGCAAAATGGTGTAAGTGAAAGAAAGAATCGAACTATCATGGAGATGGTGAGATGCATGCTTAAGAAGAAAAAATTGCAACAAGAACTATGGGCAGAAGCTGTTTCATGTGCGGTCTATTTAATCAATAGATCACCAACAAAAAGCTTGAATGAATGCACACCTCATGAGGCATGGTACGGAGTGAAGCCAAATGTGCAACATTTGAAAATTTTTGGTTGTGTTGCTTATTCTCATGTCCCGAAAGAGTTGAGAAACAAGCTTGATGATAAAGCAGAAAAATGTATTTTCATTGGGTATAGTAAATGGAGTAAGGCGTACAAACTATACAATCCAAAGACAAAGAAGATTCTTGTAAGTCATGATGTTCGGTTCGATGAAAATTCCTTTTTTGATGAAAAGGAAAATGACATGGTTATATTCCCTCTTGAGCAAGAAGAATGCACCAATACACAATCAGAAATGGCTCTTCAATCTCCAAGAGCTACAGCAAGTGACGATGAATCACCTCCAAGAAAGTTCAGAAGTATACAAGATCTTTATGAAACCACAAATCAAGTGAATTTAGAAGATGAGAATGTATTCTTTGCTTTCTTTGCAGGAGAGGATCCAATTTCTTTCAATGAAGCATGTGACGTTGGAGAATGGAAGCAAGCCATGGATGAAGAAATTAGGGCCATTGAGAAGAATGAAACATGGGAGCTTACAGATTTGCCAACACACAAGAGTCCCATTGGTGTTAAATGGGTGTACAAAACAAAGAAAAATTCAGATGGGTCTATTAACAAGTATAAAGCGAGACTCGTTGCAAAGGGATACAAACAACAGGAAGGTGTAGATTACACTGAAGTTTTTGCTCCTGTCTCAAGACTTGACACCATTCGTTTGATCATTTCCCTTGCTGCGCAAAACAAATGAAAGATTTTCCAAATGGATGTGAAATCTGCCTTTTTAAATGGTGTTCTTCAAGAAGAGGTGTATTTGGAGCAACCGCAAGGATATGTAAAGAAAGGAGAAGAGAAGAAAGTTTACAAGCTCAAGAAGGCGTTATATGGGCTCAAGCAATCACCACGTGCTTGGTACAGCCGCATCAATTCTTACTTTGAGAAGTGTGGTTTTCAAAAGTGCCCCTATGAGCATACTCTTTATATCAAAAGTAATCTACAAGAAGGCTTCTTGGTTGTAAGTCTTTATGTTGATGATCTTATTTTTACTGGAAATAATTTAGAGTTATTGAATGATTTTAAGAGCTCTATGATGAAAGAGTTTGAGATGACAGACTTGGGAGAGCTCCATCATTTTCTTGGCATTAGAGTTCATCAATCCAAGAAAGGTATTTTCATTTCTCAAGAAAGCTATGCAAGAGAAATATTGAAGAAGTTCAAGATGGAGAACTCAAATCCAGTGGTGACACCATGCATTACAGGTCTCAAGCTAAGCAAAAATGGTGAAGGAAAACTTGTCAACTCCATCATGTTTCGTAGTTTGGTGGGAAATTTGATGTACTTAACGGCCACAAGACCGGACATTATGTTTGCGGTATGTTTGATAAGCAGATTCATGGAGAAACCATATTCAAATCACTGGGAGGCTGCAAAAAGAATTCTGCGATATATAAAAGGAACCGTTGATTACGGTATTTTTTATGAAGCAAATGTCCCGATAAACCTTATTGGCTATACAGACAGTGACTTTGCTGGAAGTTTTGATGATAGCAGAAGCACCTCTGGTTATGTTTTTAGCCTTGGAAGTGGTCCTATTTCATGGAGTTCAAAGAAGCAACCGGTTGTTACTCTCTCTACAACAGAAGCGGAGTACGTTGCTGCTGCTTTTGCGGGTTGTCAAATAATTTGGTTACGAGGAATTCTAGAGAATCTTAAGCATGAGCAAAAGAATCCAACAACTTTGTGTTGTGACAATAGCTCTTCAATTTCAGTCACAAAGGATCCTGTTTTTCACGGAAAGACAAAGCACATCCGCATTCGTTTCCATTTTCTAAGAGAGCTGGTGAATGAGAGAGTTCTTCAAGTGCAATTTTGTAAAACAGATGATCAATTAGCAGATATTTTTACGAAGGCTCTTGGTGGACAAGCTTTCAAACGTGGTGTTGCAAGATTGGGGGTCAAAAGCAAATTTGGTTTACGGGAGGCATTGTTGGAAAGTTAAACCAAATTTCCAGTTCCATAATTATTTTTCAGTTTCAGAATTTGAGTGGTTTTTTTTCAGTTATGTAATATGAATGGTTTGGCTGTTATACATAATGGCTATATAAACCAATGTAGTTGTGTTACAGAATGAGTGCAAGAAAATAAAAAAATTTTTCCCTTTTATCAATTAGGGCATGCATTTCCATAACTAAATTAATTGATTAATGATTAATGTGGTTCCTTAATTAACTATCACTGTAAAGATCAGATTTATACAAGATGGAATAAAATATAGATTTTAATCTATTGATCCAAATTTATATTAAGGATAAAAACTATATTGCATGAGTATTGCTTGGACTAGCAGGGAAAGAAGTATTAAATGTTTATATGAAAATTAATTTGGCATTTGAAACTAAATTCACTTTAAAATATACATATTATATTTATTTAAACATTAAATGGTTTATTTGTCTTTAAAATAAGATGCCACCAACAAGCACATGTAAAAGTTTTAACAGTGTTGTACCCATCTGGCATGGCCACTCTATAGAAAACTTGAAAAGTTCCGACTTCTTTTGAAAGGCTATGACTGGAGATAAACTTCTTAATTTTGCTGCTTAAGATTTTGTGTTTTTTGTAGACAATTTCGCTAAATAGACATGTTTTGCTTCTAAACTTGTCTATCAAACAAACTATTATTAGGTTTCGGCTACTAATTGGTTTTTTCCCAACACTGCGTACCTTATACGTGGCTATAAATTATCAAGATATGACTACAAATGATTGAACATTTTCTATGAACATTTATTCATTTTTTGTTTTGATGCTCAACCATACATCTTACGTTAATGGGCGTGCATCCTTTCCTTTTACGCATGACTTCCTCATAATCATGGACGTTTCTAATTGTGACCCATACATGATTGGACATGTCCTCTGCATGACAATACATGCTTGTGTCATGAACGATCATTTTCTTCTTTTTCATGGTCGCATGTAAACCTGGAAGTATATTTGTCTTTTCACCCTTGTGAACAGTCATACACCTCTTTATACAATCACTTCACCATGACATATTCTACATGTCACGGATGATTGTATGTGTCCTTCGAATGATCATCCATTGGTCATTGATGTTTTACCCTAACTGATGAACAATTATGTATGTTGTTATGCACAATCATACATCATGTATAGAAACTATAATTTATGTATGTCACAATCATATTTGCCTTTGGGATGACTTTGCACTTGCGATTGGAATGCAATATTTTGCCTGCTTCTACCTAATCTCCATGTACCACATTTCTTGGAGTCCTTAACATAATTTAGATATAGAAAGTACCTTAAACATGCAGTTAAATAACATGCCTACAGTGTTACATTTGGTCACATTCATAAATAATCAAAACATTTAAGAAAAAACTATTTTGCTTTGAATATGCTTATGGATGTCACAATTGGAAGACTATACAGTATAACTCACATAGCCAAGATATCTAATTTCTGTATTGACTCAGTTCGATTGACAAACTCACTTACAAGTATGATTACAATTAAGTGAAGATAATATAAGAGTTTTAAATTAAGTAATTAAAAGGATAGAGAGCCATTTAAGAGTAGAATCCTGAGTATATCTTAGATGGTCTTATAGGATTTTAGAATCTCTTGAGATAGTTAAGTAGGATAGAAAGTGATCCTGAGATAAGTGACGAAATATAGTTTTATATCATCCAAGACAAAAGTCTAATAAGGAATTCCCAATAATTGATTTGGATAGAATTGCCAAGAATAAATTGGAAAATAAGTGATATATTTTACTTATTAAGTGAATTTCACTCCCTCCCCTTATTTTAATGGTTTTGCTGGTAATATGGATTTAGTGGCTGCGGTGCCAAATAGAGGTCAACCAACATGAGAGTAGTTTGAGGGCCATTACAATCATTAACTTATCTATTTCTTACTTTGTTGGACAATGAGTTTTATGCTACAAACATTGGAAGTTTATTGAGAATGTGATTTTTTGGTTTGATTTAGACATCCTTTGTCAACGCTTCCAGTTATTTTATATCGACGTTATTTCAATATTTTAGTGGTATGAATAGATGTTTTATTTAAGGTATTTAGATGCATGCTCAGGAAGTTGTTACATTTTCTGCTGCTTTCTGCTCCGTCTCTTTCTCTCCTCTTTTTTCCCTTTCTTCTACATCTCCGTATTTCATCTCATTCTCATTCTCATTCTCTATCTTCCTCCAACTGCGCAGGGGCAGTGGCTGTGTTGCTACCATTGCCCATGCCCATTGTTTAGCCAACACCACCCGTATCTGGTAGCTGGGCACCAGTAGGTGTGAATACGCAACATATACAAAAATTATTCTATTCAATTTCTAAGAGTGTCAAAGTAGAAGGGAACTCAGAGAGCTGGTTTGAATATATATGAGCATGAATGGGATTTTCTTCTTCCACTCAAATTAATAAAAGTACGCATTTATACATCCCTCTTATAAGTAATATCTTTCCCACAGATATTAAGAGGCTAATCATACTCCATAATATATTGTTGTCGACACATCATATATATTAGTTTATGTTTGTCCAAGTCTAACATATATCGGATAAATATGTCCAATCATAGTTTACTTTATACATAATGATCTCAAATTTAATTATAAAAGATGATAGTTGGGCAGATGAAAGAAATACATCAAGATCAGCAACATATATATGAAAATATACAAATGCAGAGGTTGAACAACTAGACGTTGACAATTATTGCTAAGTTTTGTAATATAAAGTCTAGGCATTTACTCCTTGTCCACACATTAAATTTTTTGAATATATACACAAGAGAACTTTTATATAATTAATATTGATAAAGACTCCAGAGAAATGAAAGATCTAGTGAGGAGGTTTACAGTGGCCCGGGCTGCCAACAGGGATGTAGGTGCAAGGATTCGAACCGGAAGGCGGCGAACTCCCATGATCTCGAGGGTAATATATAGGAGATGCTTTCTTCCTTCCATTGCCAATGTCGTCCACTGGCATAGGCCTTGCAGCAGCTTCAACCACCACGGGAGGAATATTAGCAGTAATCACAATATAAGAGATAAGGATCATGATAAACACATCATTCACATTGAAAAAACTAGTTTTTGTAGTAAGAGACATTTGTTTTTGTGATGAGAGAAGAGAAAAATAATAAGGTGACCTTAGCTGATTTTTGCAATGGAATTTGTTGTTCCTGACATACATATATATATATAGAGAGAGAGAGAGAGAGAGAGAGAGAGAGAGAGAGAGGAAACCTGTAGGACACTTACAAGACGCGTATGTAGAAGAAGACTCTGCATGAAATTTGATTAGGAGTGGCATAACCAACTTGCTATGCAAATCCATGGTAAATTCCTTAATTGTTCAACCATCAATATGAGATAAATACTTGTAGTGGTTTGTTTGGAAGACAGAGACAAACTAGTAATGGTCCCTCTAGCTGGGAAATTTCCAAGAGCTTTAATTAATTTATACTCCCCATGCTAGCATATACACATGCAAAGTTTTCCGTATTTGGGAAAATTAGCTGCAGGTAGAGTTCATTGAATCAATTTATATATATGTTTGTATTTAGGATTATTCAACGCCTTGGTATGGAAGCAATGGAATTAATTGGAAAGGCTTCTAGATTTATGAATAGGAAATGTCGAGTGACTTCACAGGAAAAAGTGAAGGAAAGTAGGGTTCAAGAGATTTAGAATTCAATTATAGCAGGCTTTGGTCGTATGCTTTTTTTTTTTTTTTTTTTATTCAAGGCATAGGAAAAAGAAATAATGGCGGGATTAAGTTGGAAGACATGAACCAAAGGTCAAGAGAGGAAATGTCGAATGAATTCAAAGGAAGCGAGGCAACGGAAATTAAGAATAATCTAATTAAGTTAACATGCATGTATATTGGGGCATGGATTTCCATAACTAAATCAAATGATTAAATGATTAATGATTAATGATTAATGGTTCCTTAATTAACTATTATACTGTAGAGATCAGATCTACACAAGATGGAATAAACTATAGATTTTAATCTTTCGATACGAATTTATAATAAGGATAAAAAACTGTATTGCATGAGTATTACTCGGACCAACAGAGATAGAAGTATTAAATGTTTACATGAAAATTAATTTGGAATTTGGAATTTATATGCTTGGAAGTGTTCTTTGAGATTCTCCTCCTTAGATTAGACTAAGCCACCGCCATCACCTCCAGCCCACAATACCTCACTTCACCATAACATTCAATCATAAAACCATCAACCATTGTCCAGAAACTATCCATCATTAAGCAACCAAATAGTATGAATCAAAATCAAAACATCCATTCATAAAAAAATACAAAGGAAGATATATAAAACAAATAAAGAACGTTAAAGGAGATAGCAAAGTGTTGCGGCTTACAAGAGCAATAAACATCATCAACTCTGTCAACCCATCAGGCGTACCGGGTTTGCTAAAAAAACTCCCATAAAACCACAAATAACTCTCTCAAAACATCAACTATGGTGGGTTTGGTAAGAGAGTAATGGGGATGGATGATTATGATCTAATCCTGTGTGATAGAGGTAGATTGACCAATCCACTGGTGGAATTGGGATGGTCAGATAACTTCTCTGTTGTTGAAAATCTCCCAAAAAACCTAAGTAAAAACATATGTTATTTATTTTATTTGATAAGGAAAGGAATGCACAAATAGGAAGAGAACCCTCGATTGAATGGAAGTTGTAAGCTTAAAGCACAGAGATAAGAGAAAAGAAAAGAAAAGAAATTTAACAACAAAAAAGCTCAAATTTGGTGGATCTGGTTTTCACGGTTCTGCATCCTTAATTAAAGGGTTGGAATTGCAGCCTTCGGATATTTGGAATTGAAACTGATCCTGTTGAAGGTAGGAATTGGAACCAGAACACCGGGTGGACTGGGTACCCTTCCCATACCACCTGGATACCCATCTCACCATTCAATTTCTTGTTTTAGTTTTAAATATTTGAGACGGATTTTGAGATCTGCGATAGAGAAAAAGGACTTGAAAAATCTTTTTTTTTTTTTTTTTTTCACAACAGATTTTGATAGACGATTAAAAATAAAGTAGTTTTTATGAACAATTTTAATGGATAAGACAGCCTTTTGAAGGATGAGACCTATAAGCCTGTTAATTGGAATGGGTAAGCTCAAAACTCTATTACCCAACTCAAAAAATCAATTTCAAATTGAGCAAAATTTGAATCTTTGGCAAACATTAAAAAAAAAAAATGTTTTATACACTAAATTTTCAAATTTTGGTTTAAATAGAGATTATTCAAACCAAAATTTGATAGATCTAAAAATTTATAATAGAAAGAGACGTTCAAACTTGTAGGGCTTATAATTTGGAGCTAAAAACCATCAACTGTTTCTAATTTTTTGAAGTGATGTTGGAAGATTACAAAAAACTTTCCGAAATTTATTAAAGAGGATATATTTAAGTAAAAAATTATGTGACATTGTATGCCTTTATATATGTCGTCGTCATTATTTTTATTATTATTATTATTATTTATATTATTTTTCCTTTTGAGAAGTTGTTAATATATATTATTGAGTTAATAACAAGTATTAAATGAGCCCAAAATAAGCCACAATCAGATTTGAAACTACAAAATTTTTAATGTTTCGAGTCTAAACAAAAAATTTGAGACTCGAATGGATAAACCTAAAGCCCTGCTACACTTGAACATACCAAATACAATTTTCGAGGCTGATTGACAATTCCAGATATACCTTTGCCAGAAAAAAGAAAAATGAAAAATACCTGAAATTTAGTAGACAAGAGATATGGTACTTTCCACAGAGAATTTTCTCTGGTTTTTCTGTTGGATTATAAAAAATCTTGGAAATTTCAAGATTGCTGATGTGGGAAAGGTTCTTTGAGAAATTATACTTCAATTTTCTGTTGCTATGAGGAGTCTAAACTTTGTCACACCCAAAATGACCGATATTTAAGAATGCATCAATGAATAATTACTGAACGAGGGTAAAAATTGCTTTATGCTAGCACAAATGTTATCGGAAACTTGACAGAGTCCCAGAGCAACAATTGATGGGGGTGAATCATGGAACTTCTAAACTTGATGGAGGTTTAATGATCATTTTTATTGAGCATTGTTGTTCACAGAAGATAATATGTATGTAAATAAATATTAGCAAGTGCAGAATCACTCAAGATGTCTGCAGAAGAGAATGACTGTGTAAAGAAATCATATAAACACAATCATGAAAACCCAACTCCGTAACTGACCTACACACAAACATAAAGTTCAAAAGGTCCCAACTTCCCATCCATGATTACTATACATTATCAGATATAATGAAAAACTATAAAGTTCAAAATTACACTATCCAATCGGCTTGCCTGATAGAACATATGGTTTGTATCACAGTGAGCAAGAGAAGTGTAATTGCTGCAACAGTTGCTGTGCCTTTCCAAGGATTGCTGAAATACACCCTTCTCAAGGTGGCCTTGGCATGGTTCAAAGGATTGTTAAAATGTGCTTTTAGCTCCTCACCGAGCTCATGGTAACAATTACCACGCATACCAATTTGTAAACCAAGTTTGTTGAACATATTTGTTACTAAAGCACTGTTGCCATAACAATTGATAATAATTCCCTTTCCAACAAGCAAATCCACATCTTTATCGGTACCAATAAAAGAATCCATTAGAAGAACGTAACTGCATATCCGAGTATCCCTTGAGTAGTGACACTGCTCCAAAGCCATAACATTCCTAAAAAATGTTTCTGTATGTTCATTTACCATTAAAACTGGTATTTGCAACTCGTGTACTTGGAAGAATGGAATATGTCTTCGCTTTCGCTTTTTGAATCTTATGTCAAGTAAGCATTCTCTTTTAATCGCCTTAAACTTTATTCCTGACTCTTGCAACTTCACTGCACAAGGTAAATCCGCAATACACTTTGCATCCTCCACCTTCTGGAAGTTATTCAATAGAGCAGTTCTTATCAAATCAGTGAAATGTATAACTACCGTCTCCTCAGGCATGTGGCCATCATACAGTACGCTGCTGAACATTACCTTGCTGAAGTAAATGGAAGAAAGATCCATGAAGGTGGGATGATGAGGGTTAACAAAAGCTAAGTTATATAATTTCTCAAGAACGAAATATGGAAGTTGATTCTCAATTAGTTGTAAATCCATGCTCAAACTACTATATAATGCCATTCTATTAAGCAAAAAATCACTTTCAAAATAAACATCACGATTGTAATATCTCCAGAAAAGCTCCATAATGAAGATAGCATCATATAGAATCATCCCTACAAATTCAGTACTCCCCATATTGGAGGTCTCTTCATAGCACTTGCGAATATGTTGTTCATTATCTTTAGTAAAGGCTAACATTTGTTCCCATTGCTCAATAGTAATCCGATTCAGGAAACTTTCCATGTATCTTTTCTTTTGTTTTTCCATGTCAACCAACTCTTCTTTCCCATAATGAAGAGGGCCAATTGAAATTATCTGAGGAGTGTAAGCCTTTTCATTCAATTTCCGAAGGCTTCTGGGCACCCGGTAAATGGAACAGCTAGGAGCAGGCTCTAATTTGTGCTTTATGTTAATTAGCAACTGTCTCTCATCCTCATCATCAATCAAACCACTAATCATCTCCAAACTCATTGTCCTAATCAAATAGTTAAGATCAATACTAGACAGATTCAAAATCATTTTTCACATGTCGAGATAAATAAAACAACAATACAGACTAATTATCAGAGTCCTGACCTGAGTTCCTCCTCTGCCCGAATGCAACAGCCAGCTCAAACTGTGTATCTCTCTGCTTCTTTTTGACTTCCTGCATTGAAAAATACCCACTATAATAATTTTCGTTGATAATTTTTACTTCATACAGGAAAATTAGTTAATATCATTAGCATTTACACACCTTTCCTTTTCTTTCTTTCTTCTTTCTCTCCTTCCTTTCCTGTTCTTTCTTCTTTTCTTCATTCGATTCTTGCGCCCAGGTTGTAAGAAATTAAACAAAACATAAAACTCATCTGGGCCTTTTAATGTAGGATAGAAAAAGGTCAAACGACTCAATGCCATCCAAATTTTATTGAACGCAAAATGATATATATCCTTATATTTGATTGATTTATTAATGAATTAGGTCTATATTTAATATGTATTTACCAAATTTTTATATAACAAAATTTGGATTTGGGTTTGAGTTTACGAATTTAGATTACATTCGATTTATTATCATAATTCAATTTATTTATAATAAATATAGTTATTATAATTTATTAAAAATATAATTAAAAAGTTTTAATTTTAATTTGAATTTATATTTATGTTTGATTTGAAAATGGTTACTGTTTTATACAGTACCTCATTCGCACCCGAAATGTCAAAGACGTGGAAGCTCATCCATCCACCAAAAACACCTGACAAACACATGGTGTCAATTAGAACAAGTGGCTCCTGCGCTGCGCCACCTACAATTAAAGTACTGTACACAGAACGAGGCACCCTTGCACCACCAACGGCATGGAACTCGCTATTCCCCAAGGCAAGCTAACTGTAATAATCATGCGGCCAGAAGGCCAGACCTTTCGGCCAACCTCGAAATCTCCAACCCCAAGTTGACCTCAGGGAAATACCAGCCATATTGGTTTATATTAAGTGTGTTTTTGTATCATGTTTCAATGAAACTGGGTGAAATACTAATAAAATCAGCCGAGCTAACAGTTTTCTCAAATGTCAAGGTAACATCTATCACTATGTAACTGTATCTTGAATTCAAAGTCAGATAAATTTTGTTAAAAAGAGGTTTGAATCAATGAGATGATCAAATTTAATTGTTTGATAAATCAAATGATTTAATTTGACCATTTAGATGGATTGCCGGGGGCTCTTGTTGTTTATGGTAGTAGATATTTTTATATTTTATTATTAATTAAAATTTATTTTATTAATTATAATTCTGAGATTTTTAAATTGGCCAAAGAACAATTTCCCACCCATAGTTTGAGGCGGGGACAGTCTCCCACCCGCTGAAATTGAAAAGCCCGGTCTTCCACCCGTCAACCATTTTTTTATTATTATTTTATTGAAATGACTAAATTACCCTTTTAAAATTTAAAAATTTATAATAAAAATATAAAATAATTTTTAAATATAAATATTTTCAAAAAATATTAAAAAAATTTAAAAAAAATTTTGAAATTTTAAAAATAGAAGCAGCCACCGCCGCCGACACCGACGGTGGTGGCCGCCCAAAAGAGAACCAGGTGGCCATTTCCAGCCACCTGGTTCTAGGGGAGGCCAGATCTGGCCTCCCCGTTCGGTGGAGGCGACCAAATCGGCCGCCTCCAATTTTGGAGGAGCCGGCCAGATCTGGCCGGCTCCGCCCCAAATAAAGGCCGTAAACGGTCGTAAAGGGCCGGCCTTGGCCCCACTGGCCGTTTCTGGCCTTTATTTCGGACGGAGGCGGCCAGATCTAGCCGCCTCCGCCAAAACTGGAGGCGGCCGATTTGGCCGCCTCCACCGAACGGGGAGGCCAGATCTGGCCTCCCCTGGAACCAGGTGGCCGGAAATGGCCACCTGGTTCTCTTTTGGGCGGCCACCACCGCCGGTGCCGGCGGCGGTGGCTGCTTCTTTTTTTGAATTTTAAAATTTTTTTTAATTTTTTTAATATTTTATATTTAAATAAAATTTATTTTATTAATTTATAAATTTTAATATTAAAAAGACAAAAATACTCCTGATTATTACTGTGCATTTATTATTTTTAATATTAAAAATGGTTGACAGGTGGGAGACCGGGCTTTTCAATTTCAGCAGGTGGGAGACTGTCCCCGCCTCAAACTATGGGTGGGAAATTGTCCTTTGGCCTTTTAAATATTATGTTATATTATTAATAATAATTTTTTTTTGAAATTTAGTAAAAATATTAAAAAATTGAAAAATGGGTCAAATGTTTTTAATTTATATTTTTATTAAATTTTGAATTTTTTATTATTATAATAATATTTTATATATTTAATATAATTTTGTTATTGAGGATGTTTTTGTTATTTTATACAAAATATTATCATAATGAGATAAAAAAAATTATTTTAAGAGTGAGTGTTTAATTTTTTAAAAATTTAAAAATAAACCTTGTTTATTTAAAAAAAAAATTACGTGGGATTAAGTCTTTTTGTGAAAAAGAAATGATGAAATTTGCGATAGAACTGGGATTTAATGACAGGATTAGGAAAGGAAGGGGGAAAAGGTGAGGGAGGCAGAAGAGAAGAGACACAGAGTCTCAAATCAATTAAAAGAATCAATATCATAATAAAATATGCTCTTGCCTTTTGCATACGACGGATGACCAAGTGAATTATTCAAATTTCATCGTGTGAAATGTCATTTGGCCCTCAATGAATTAAGCAAATTAAAGTGCCATGATCATTCAAATTCTAAAGTCAGCAATGGTGGGTACATCCTAGTGGAAGATGCACATAGAGACTTTGGTTTTCCAAAAATAAATAAATTCGCCAAACCGCTCTCATGGGGCCATGATTTGCCATGGAAAAAGATGAAAATTAGGGTCAAAATATGAAAAATATCAGCTCAATATTCCACACCATGCCGACGCCCCTTGACTAACAATCAATCATACAAGATAACAAGAATTTCCATAAATATTTCCAGGCAATCAAACATTTAGATGATATTGTGAATTTACGATGACCTCTATATTGCAAAGACTATTTTATTTAACTATTTATATTATATTTATGAGTTCTTTCAAATTTCTTTATTAAAGTATGACACATAATATTATTTTTATGATTTTCAATTATGATTAATGAACACGTTAACGAAAGAAACAATATAAATATGAATATATATATATATATATATATATATATATATATATATATATTATCAAAAGATTGATGTATAATTTTTGTTTTTATTTGTCAAATTAACAGCTTACTCCTTGTCTCTATCATTTTTTTAATTCTATGCTTTTTGGGGTATGTATGCTATTGCAATAAATATATCTCATATATTAGTGGGCAACGCTGGCTATATGATAGGGAATTGATAAATGGTGGCAAGAAAAAAAAAAAAACCTAAAACTTTATGTTTGACGATGTCAAGATTGTTTTAGTGCCAAGTTGAGAGCTCTCTCTTCTAAGTCATCATTTCAATCGTCCTTCCTTGCTTACTACAACACCTAGCATGCTTTTTTTATGGAAGGAGTGTATGCCCTAGCAAATACAAGAACAACACAACAATACCATCAAGTTTATTCCAAATTCAACGTAGAATTTTCTCAATCTTGGATGTAATGATATCCAATTCCTAAATTCAAAGGTAAATTTTCTTAGTCTTGGATGTAATGATGCAAACCATATTCTAAATCACCTTCAAATGAGGTCGAGTTTAATATTCAACCGAGTGAGATTGAACATAATAAAGAACAAGTGGAAAAAAACGTGTTTCTACTAATTGATGACTCTTTGTCACCTATTTTGAGTGACAAAGACATCCTAGGGATTGAGGATAATAGAGAGTGATCATCAATCATTTTTATAGGTGTGGAGCAAATAAAGAGCTACTACCACCTTATTTTTAAATTACAAAAACTGTGGGATTGCTGATATCATATGCCTCCTAAAGGGTGAGTCATCATTTCAAATTCAACATTGCAATGCAAGATGACACTTCCTTTGTACTTGTCAATGTAAAGGATGCTCGATTACTTCAAAGTCACCTTACTTTCAATTGTCATTAAATGCTTATTGTTGCATGGTTGAGATGTCTATGTCTTATATAGTGCATAGATTAGGCGAGCTTACAATGGCAAATCTCACTTACGTCTGTGTTGAAATAGCATGCTACGGAGTTAGGATTCTATTTCTTGTCCAAACGGACAGAAAAAGATAAAGTCATTCATATAAAAGACAAATGAAGAAGTAAAAACTCATTAATTCCCTACTTACATATTATAAGATTTTTGAAAAACAAGTAAGCTAGTTGAGAGATCTAGTAGAACTCCATGAGATTGTTAAAAATGTCTAAGTGATTTTGTAGATCATTGTTTCCATCAAATGTAATGATTGATGGTATCTTAAAGTTGTTTGGTAATGGTGTGTGGCGTACCATTGATGAATGGAACTTTTTGTCTTTAATTTCTAGCTTATCCTTTAGCAACTAGTTTGTAAAGGTTTTCTTGAGCCCTAATTGTGGGATATTCATTAAGTCATTTTTTACCATCTTTTCTAAATAGACTCGATAAACATTCTGGTTGTTGCATAGATCATATCCTTAGGTTTGATAATTAAGGTTACATGACCTATCAATAATTGTCTTCGAGCTACTGTATTATGGTAGCAAGTAGATTGTATATTTGTTACATGAGTTAGTCTTTGCACATTGAGGGTCACCGTCTTCATGCAAAGAGTTAACATTTACATGTAATGGGTTCATACCTTGATGGCACAAATTATGTTCTACATAATTGAATTGTATGTCATTGATGCAACATGAATTATACTTTTTATATCAAGGGTTGACACCACTTAGATGTAAGGTAGCTCTACACATCATTGATTAGCCGCATTATGGTGTGAGTAAATGGTTGCACATTATATATTGATATCGTTGTTACATGAGTTAAGTCCTTATTGTACATCAATGTCATAACAAAGAACAACATTTTAGTTGCATAAGTTTTCTTTTATACATCAAAGAAGGAATATACCCTTTGATATGTTTATAAAAAAAGGGTTATAAAATTTGGATACGAAAAAAATATAAAATGTGAATATATGGGTTAAATACAATACATTGTCAATAATATGTTTCTAAAAAAAAAAAAAATCAATCATAAAATTTTAATACTTTTTATGAACACTCGGTTAAAATCTATATAAAATGTTATATGTTTGTAATTTGAATCTTATTTATGTTATATGTGTTTGAAACTATAATTAAGTGTCTATGTGTGTGTGTGTGTGTGTGTGTGTGTATATATATATATATATATATATATATATATATATATACACACACACACACACTTAATTATAGTTTCAAACACATATAACATAAATAAGATTTAAATTATAAACACATAACATAGATAAGATTCAAACAAAATTTTCAAACACATAATACACCCAAAATTCAAATTGTAGTCTGTTAGACCCTTGATGTTTTGATAATAACAAAAATATATTTAAAATGCTAATTGTTTGAAACATGAGCTTCGTTCATGACTAAATGTTGGACAAAATTTGATTTACTAGGTTTTGCCTATACACATAACCACGTGTCTTAAGACACACGCTTGTTTGTAATGTATCTTACACTCATGTGTGTTAAGCCATAGCCCCATGTGCTTTGCTCATGCTAGGTTAACATATTTGTCTATATGAATTTTTTTATAGTTTGAAAACTCTCTCAATTTCTCAAGATTTATAAGTTTTAAATCGAACTCAAGTTAAAGAGGATTCGATTTAATTCAACTCTAGTTCAATTTGGATTTGTGATTCAAGTTTGACTCGAGTTTATAATTTAAATTTGTAACTTAGATTTATGATTTAATAAATTCAAACCAAATTTGATGAACTATTTTTAATTTAAATCAAACTCAAGCTAAAAGATGTTTGGGTTTGATTTGGTTCATATTTACCCTTAATCAATTTGATGTTGTTTTATATTTCTTTAAAAAATAAAAAATTATTAAAAAATGTAAACAAATAAAATAATTGTTTAATATGTATTTAATATAATTAACGTGTAAAACAAACATTTAATATATTTTTGATTTAAAAATATAAAATAATATGTTTAAAACAAAATAATAACAAATACAAATTAAACGCATATGATTTATGATTTTCCTAATTAAGATGACGGGTTAACAGATAAATTTTTTAAATTTCAAAGTCATTTGGTCATTGAGAAATTAAATAAATTAGTGTCCAAATCATTCAAGCTCAAAAGTCAGCAGTGGTGGGCACGTCCGTACATGTAAGTGGGAGATACGCGTAAGGACTTCGTTTTCCCATGGTAAATTCGTCAAACCATTCATATAAGCATGATTTGCCATGGATAAGATGGAAATTATTATAATTAGGGTCAAAATATGAAAAATATCAGCTCAATATTCTGCACAAAATAACAAGAATTTTCATAAATATTCCAAGCAACTATGGCACTCAAACACGTGGACTTGGACGATGACCAAATCACTGGGCATTTACGATGATCTGATCACTCGAGTTATACGTAACACTATAATGGAAAGACTATTTTATTTAGCTATTTATATAATATTTTATGAGTTCTTTCAGAGTTTTTATTAAAGTATGATATATTGTATTGTTTTTATGATTTTCTTTTGTGATTTATGGACATGTTAGCCGAAGAAACGTTATGAGAAAAAAAACTTTATCAAAAGATTTACATATGATATTAACTTCTATATATCTAATTAACAATTTACTCCTTGTCTACATTATTTTTTGAATTTCATTTATTTTGGGGTGGTATATAAGCAATTGCAATGGACATATCTCATATGCTACTGGGGAAACCTTGGCAATCTGATAGAGAATTGCTACATGGTGGCAAGAAAAAAAAAAACCTTTAACTTTATATTTGATGATGTCAAGATTGTTTTAGTGCCAAGTTTAGAGGCCTCTTCTAAGTCATCATCTAGTCGTCCTTCCTTGCTTATTGCAACACCTAGCATGCTTTTTTTTTTTTTTAATGGAAGGTGTCTATACTCAAGCACATACAAGAACAACACAATAACACCATCAAGTGGATTACACATTCAAGGGTGAATTTTCTCAATCTTGAATGTAATGATGCAAACTATATTACAAATCCCTTTAAACTGAAGTCAAGTTTAGAATTCCATCTAATGGGGCTGTACATAGTGGGGGAACAAATGCAAGAGAACATGCCTCTATCAATTGAAGACTCATTGTCACCTATTTCAAGCGACGAGGATATTTTGGAGATCAAGGACAACAAAGAATGGTTGTTGATCACTCTTGTAAATGTGAATCAGATAGACAAGAATCAAATCTATACCATACGTTCCTTGAAGTGTGAGCCACCATTTTAAAGGCAACATTGCAATGTAAGGTGATACCTCTCTGCACTTGTCAATGTAAAGGGTGTTTAATTACTTCAAAGTCGCCCTTATTTTGAATTGCCATTGAATACTTATTGTTGCATGCTCGAGATGTATGTGGCTTATATAGTGTATGGATTAGACAAACTTACAATGAAAGATCTTGCCTACATATATGCCTTGAAAGAGCATATTACGAAGTTGGGGTTTTATTTCACGTCCAAGTAGGTAGAAAAAGATTTGAAGGGAGTCACCCATATAAAGGACAATATGGGTGGCTGAAAAGTAAATACTTATTATTTCCCTACTCACACACCAAAAGGTTTTGAGAAATGAGTTTACTAATTGAAAGACTTAGTAGAGCTCCATAAGATTATTGAAATCATCTAGTGATTTCGTAGATCACTAGTTTTATCCAGTGCAATGATTGATTGTATCTTGAAATTATTTGGTAATAGTGTATGGCATATCATTTGAGAATGGAAATTATTTCTAGATCATCCTCTTGGGCAGCTAGTTTGCAAAGGTTTCCTTAAGCCTCTATTATAGGATATTCGTTACGTTATTTTCAACCATTTTGTCTAAAGAGGCTTAATGAGAATTCTAGTGGTCTTGTAGATCATATCCTCGGGTTTGATAATTAGGGTTACCTAGCCTATCAATGACTATCCTTGAGCTATTGTGTGATGGTGGCAAGTAGATTATATCTTTGTTACATGAGTTAGCTTATGCACGTTAAGGGTTAACACCTTCATGTCAGAAGTTAACAACTACATGTCATAGGTTGACACCTTGAAGACGTGATTTATACTCAAAACAATGTTGCTTAATGTTGTCATGACATAAGTTATGGTTTGTACACTATTGATTAACGATGATGTGACATGAGTTGTATTCTTCATGTTAAAGGTTAACACCATCTAGTTGTGAGGTAGGTTTTACATATTATTGATTAGCTCTATTATGGTTTGAGTTAGAGGTTGCACGTTATAGGTCGACATCATTGTTACATGAGTTAAGTCCTTTTGATTATACATCAATGTCATGATGAGAAACAACAATTTAGTTGTGTAAGTTTTCTTTTATGCATGGAAGAAGCAACAAACCCTCAACTTAGGGCCATCCTATTATTGTCTCTAAGTAGAGACATGGAATGGTTATGCAAGAAGTTTGGACATGGAATGGTTTGCACTTAGGACAAAATGTCTTTAAACCATATTGTATCTTGGATTTGTGTTTAGATGATGTGGTTGGTATGCATTCATGTAACTCATTACTACATAATGATTAATTGTCTCCATAAGTGTCGTTTCAGTGAGTTTGATTAAGAAGGATTCTAACTACATAACTTATGAATAAAGGTGTTTTTTTTTTTTTAAATAAAATTGTTTTTTTTAAAAGTCAAGGCTTAAGTTGTTATTTTTATCATTGATATTTTTATATAAATTAACGATATTCAACAATTAATTGATTTTGGGTATTCATAAAATTAAAGTCCACAAATTTTAACAAAATATGGCACAAAAAAATTAACTTAAAGTTATGTGTTTTTTTTTTTACGAAATTTAGTTTATATCAACTTAAACAATATTCAAACTAAATCGAATTGTATTCATATTAAGATGAAACTAATATGAACTAACCTGAATTAACTCAAATTTTTTAACATAAGTTATTATAGAAGAATTTCTTAGCACGGATAGGAGAAACGTTGACATGTACTATGTTTATAGAGAAATTTATGTAATCAATCGATTTGAGCGACTCCAAAAATACCAAAACATTCACCACTATGTCTTTGGATGATCTTCTTATTGATCTTCATCAGTACCAGCTACTTCAATTGGAATAGAGGAGTATTACATATGCCAACAATTTTTGTCATATTTTGTACATATAACTCTAACACGTTACAATTCAATTATTAATTGACTTGAAATTGATTATGTCTTTGCATTTTTAAATCAATTCTTGTTAACCTATTTTTTTTTCGCTAGACAGCTGACTAAGCATAGCACTCGTCTCGACTTATTGGATCTCCCTTAGCCACCGTCAATGACATCCTTTACACTGATGTAATTTACCACTCGTCTTACCTTATTGGATGTCCCTCCGTTTACGCATACAAGCGTCTTATGGCACAAAGATCTACAGGTGTACATTATCGAATTCTGATTACTCTTTTGTAGGCACTGATTGAGGCTGTCAACGAGCTGGAGTACACCCTTTGAACGGGCAGTGATCCCACCAAAGTAAAGGCGATGATTATCAGCAAAAAATTTCTATGAAAGAGACAAGTCTCTCAAATCAATTTGAATAATACTTACTGAAATTTGACTTGCAATAGACCTGAATGTTGACCTACTTTTCCAAAATTTATGTCTATTGTTACGTTATTAGTGTTTGAGTTTATAATTTAACATTGCCACAATATGAATATTGAAGTATCATCTCAATATGTTTATATAATTCTTAATTTATAAGAAAAAATCGAGATTACAAGTATAATTATATATTAGAATAATAAATTGTTTGTACAAAGAATCCGGGCAAATTCATTTGCTAATGAAAGTGGGTGAATACATGCTTCTGATTTGATGGGAGATGATTCTTGTTTTATAATTGCAGGAGATGCAAAAGACATATTGAGAAGATTGTGAAAAATAATTATAACTATCACGAGTTTATTTTGACGTCTTTCACCTACATTCTATCTTAGACTTTTGTTTAGGTGATATGATTAATTATTAAAGACCATTCATGTAATTAATTATTATGTAATATTATCTTTTTCAATATCGTTTTGTGAAACTATGTAAAGAGGATTTTTATCGCTTTGACCCTATAAATAAAGATGTTTTGTAGCCTTCAATGCATACTTTTTTGTTCAATAAAATTTATATCTCAAAATTTTGTATGAATACATAAGATTTAATAATTAATTAATTTTGGATACTTATAAAATTAGAGTTAACAATTTTTATACAATTCGTTAATATGGTGCGTTGGGACACAAAAAGATCAAGTCAAAGTTAAGTTTTTTGACTAATACGAACTAACTCAAACGTTTTAAATAAATATTACTCTAAAAGAATTTGTTAGGGCAAACTAGAGAATTTATTCATGAAAAAAAGATCACAACCAATAGAAAAACTATACAACTTTCATCTAAATTATAACACGACATTTTTACAAGATTTTAAGTATCAACCATTTTCATCACCATATAACTAACTGAAAATGAAAACTCAAAAAGAAGAATGTTTGTCTCTTTGAATGTAAATCCTTATATATTACATATAATTGTATCTTCAAGTAGATGCTTATTGCAATTGTTTTGGTTTTCACTTAGAAAATTTAGTTACGGTGAAAATAAGATTTAATTATTAAAATTATTAAAGTGTTCTAAAGATCTTTTATATAATTTTTTTTAACTATTATAAACAAAGAAAAATATTGTATTGTGTATTTTGTTAATAATTAAATAGAGTAATTTATAAAAGAAACTAAAACGTTAAAATCATTTTAAAAAGTGAAAATAGTAGATAATTTTGGATTAATTCAAATTATTTCAGGTTAATTCAAATATAGTTTAGATGAAGTTAAAATTAAAAATTTTTATTACAATTCCAAATTAGATTAAGTTAGAATTGAAAGTCTCCGATCCAAAACGTGAATTAGCCGGACAAGAATCTACATAAAACCAAGGAAAATCCTAACGCCCACTAATTTTAGTATCCATGGAGTCAACAATTTTAGGATTCTACACCAACCCATGTACACAAGAAAACGCCTAGTAAAAATGTAAAAGATGCTCAAAACTTGCCGGTTCAAGAGTATTGACAAATTTTTTTAATGACAATTTCGATCAAAAGCATAGATTAATTATAAGATTAAGATAAGGTTTGGACTAAATTCATTATTTAAGAAGTTTGAATCAATTTTTTTAATCAAAATATTATTATATAATATATTTTGAGGAAACTCTGCTTGAGTCTCTAGTTTGATATCGTCAAGTCAACCCTCCTTTCGCACCCAATTGATCCTTCTATGACAGTGAGTTGTTTAAATCAATATCTGATATTGACATGATAACAGGAGCACTTGGACCCAATACTTGTGTAGGACCCTGCACACCTGATAACCATTTATACCACCACTGGGGCCACCCTTGGTAAGCATGTTGTCTGACATATGCTGGAAGGGTGGACAAAACAAGGATCACCCCCAGTTTATGCGTACAGATGTCGTATGGCTCAAAAATCTAATGGTATCATCGATTTCTGATTCCTGACAAGGCAAAAACACTTTTTTCCACTTCAAAAGAGTAAATTGTTCATTTATACACTAACCAACAAATACTATTTTGTGGGCATTGGAGCTCACAACTTCCTAAGCATCCAATTCAAAGTTACCTATGTATTGACTGAGGCTGTCAACAAGTTGGAGTGTTACCCACTGAAAAGGAGCAGTGATCCCTTGCCAAAGTCAAGTCAATAATCATCAGCCAAGAATTTCTATGAAAGAGACAAGCCACTCAAACCCATTCGAAGAAGACTTGCCAAACTTTGACTTGCAGTAGACCTAAATGTTGAGCTTTTGTCACTTCACTGGTTCCAATTTTTATAACTTATTATATTATGCTGCAAGAAAGAAGGAATTAGAAGCCCAAAAAATGGCTAAATTAAGCCTAATGTATGCACTCTTCGTGATCTTCTTCATCACCCCTTCTCTATGTTGTCCTAAAGATCAAAAACAAGCACTCCTCCAATTCAAATCCTTGTTCATCAAAGCTACTAAATCTTCTTCTGATGATCCATTCTTTGCCTTGACATCATGGAATGAAACCTCAGATTGCTGTAAATGGGACAGAGTCATCTGTAGCTCTCGATCAAATTTAGGGGCTGTGATTGGTCTCTATCTAGATTCACTTGTTTCCCTCTCATCGTCAGAGCCAATCTTGGTTGATTACAGAGTCTTAACACCACTCTTTCAGGTTAAAAGTTTGATGTATCTTGACTTATACTCGAATAACTTACATGGAGAAATACCTGGTAAAGGGTTTGCTAATCTCAGTAAATTGGTGCGTCTTGACATGTCAATGAATAACTTCACTGGCTCAATTCCTCAAAATTTCCACCTGAAGAATCTTCAGTATCTTGACTTGAGTAGCAATGCACTTACTGGCAACTTAAGCCAGGAAATGTTTACGCTTCAGAATTTGAGGGTATTGAAATTGGAAGCAAATTTTCTTCAAGGTAGCATTCCTGAGCAGGTTGGGAACCTAAAGAAGCTGCAGCAGCTGTCTCTTCGCAGCAATAAGTTCACCGGCGGGATTCCTTCTTCCATTCTGTCTTTATCGGATTTAAAACTGCTGGATCTAAGAGACAATCTTTTGACAAAGGAAATTCCTGCTGGAATTGGTGATTTAACCAACTTGACCACTTTGGCCTTGAGTGACAACAAGCTGACTGGTGTAATCCCCTCATCCATACAGAAACTAAGCAACCTGGAAACACTTCGATTGCAGAATAACTTGCTCTCTGGAGAAATACCATCCTGGCTATTTGATATTAAGAGCCTAAAGAATTTGTTTTTAGGAGGGAATAAAAACCTGAACTGGAACAACACTGCAAAGATAGCGCCAAAATGTATGCTGTCTCAGTTATCTCTGAAGTCATGTGGACTTGCAGGAAAAATCCCAGATTGGATTTCCAGACAGAAGAGCCTTGTTTACCTGGATTTGAGTGAGAACAAACTTGAAGGACCCTTCCCATTGTGGCTTGCAGAAATGGAAGTTGGCAACATTTTTCTGTCTGATAATCAGCTGTCAGGTTCTCTTCCCTCACGTCTCTTCCAAACTCTAAACTTATCAGTCCTTTCTCTGTCGCGGAACAATTTCTCTGGAGAGTTGCCAGAAAACATTGGAAAGGCTAGTAGGTTAATGATTCTTA
Organism: Anacardium occidentale; assembly: GCA_026122585.1. Taxonomy (NCBI): domain Eukaryota; kingdom Viridiplantae; phylum Streptophyta; class Magnoliopsida; order Sapindales; family Anacardiaceae; genus Anacardium; species Anacardium occidentale. Next base: position 29,919 of record JAJEJH010000047.1, read on the forward strand.
TGTTGGCTGGAAACAATTTTTCTGGGAAGATTCCAGCATCAATGACAAATATTTACCGCCTTCTTCTGTTGGATTTAGCAAGAAATAGATTTACAGGAACCTCTCCAGTGTTTGCTCCTGATGCATTACTAGCAGTCATTGATTTCTCCTATAATCAATTATCGGGTGAGGTTCCAATGACATTTTCCCAGGAAACTAGATTACTTTTCTTGGGAAATAATAATTTCTCAGGCAACTTGCCTCGGAACCTCACTAATCTTAGCAACCTTGAGCAACTAGATCTCCATGACAACAAAATCACCGGTGAATTGCCAAGGTTTCTCTCCCAGATGTCCACCATTCAAATTCTAAATCTGAGAAACAATTCTCTTCAGGGATGTATTCCTGACGACATTGCCAATCTAACCAGTCTCCGAATTCTTGATGTTTCAAGCAACAGTCTCACTGGTAAAATCCCGGTGAAGTTTGGAAATATGGCAGCAATGATTGAGACAGCAAGCACATTTTCGACAAGCTCAAATGTGTTCACATTCTTGCTTGAGATTAATGACTTGATAGTCAACTGGAAGAAGTCGAAACAAGGCCTCTCTAGCCGCAGTCTGGACATCTACTCTTTGTTAGACTTGTCAATGAACAAACTTTCCGGGAAAATTCCTGCTTCACTCGGTTCCTTACGTGGTCTAAAGCTACTTAACATTTCATACAATAATCTCTCTGGAAACATACCAGCAAGTTTTGGTAATTTAGAAAATCTTGAGAGCTTGGACCTGTCACACAATCAACTTTCTGGCCAGATTCCTGGAACTTTTGCAAATTTGCAACAACTTACTAATTTAGATGTCAGTAATAACAAGCTAGTGGGAAAAATCCCAGTTGGTGGCCAGATGGACACTATGGATGATCCGAGTTACTATGCTAACAACGGTGGGCTGTGTGGTATGCAAATTGGGATTCCTTGTCCAATCCAGGTGTCACCAGCAGTGCCCGGAGAGGATGAAAAGAGGGTGGCATGGTTTTCATGGGAAGGAGTAGGGATTGGATACTCTGTCGCATTTTTCATAACAGTCCTGATTTTATATTTCACTGGATTTTTTCATGTAGCACCACCGCCTAGACGCCGAAGAAGAAGAAGGATTTAAGTTCAACCCGACAGATTGAGCAATATACTTCAGCTACTAAAATCTCTGTAATACTCTTTCTCAGTAAATTTTAGAGCAGGCTTGGTATTTCAGTTTACTTCCAATTAGGAGCTGTCTAAATACTTTCTGAGATAACTTAATAATAAATAATAGTTCCACAAGAGTTTGTTTAAAACTTGTATGTTATTTCCTCGTCTTCAAGCTGAATTCTAATGGTCTGTATTATGTCTGGTGCTTGCTTTCTCAAAGTTTCTGTTGTTTTTCCAGTCAATAAGCATGAATTGCTCCACCATGATACTTCTGATATATATTTTGTATACCTTATAATATAGTAGAATAGGAAAAAATTATGAAATCTTGTGTGCACTTGGGTGCCACATAACTAAGCAAGATATTTTTAATCTCTTCCCGAATACAAAAGGCAAGGAAAGCTAAATTATATCTTCCACCTTTTAGGCGTGTGTTCATGATACTAAAAATTGTAATACCGTTAAGATAATTTTGTAAGAACTTCATCAGAAATAGAAGAAAGTATAGCAAGAGATCAGAAAAAACTTGGAACTTGTATAAATTTTCATAACCCAGTGAACAGAATATTATTCTGTAAAAGAAACAATAGTTTGACACTCTTAATAAGTAAATGTAACTCTGTTATATTGAATTCTTGTGGAGTATTTCTCATGTGAGGGACAATGGGGCAGAAAAGTCAAAGCCATATATCCACGTACTGACCCTTTCTAATGCCAGGAGAAGAAGATAAATTGAATGTAGCTGAGATCATATGCTGTTTGTCTCTCCGTGCTCAATGCTATAGTCAATATGAGAATTTGCAAATGAAGAATATGGCAGAGTCATAGAATTGTACAACCACAGCCCTTACCATATGCTCGATCATTTTCGGTATCTTCTACTTCACTGCTTAGAAAACAGAAAACACAGAACATTAGCTCCGAAGAGTCATTTAAATTCTCATTATTAAAAAAAAAATTGGTTAATGCACTTCTATGAATAATATTTGTCCAGCATGAAAATGAAAGTAACAGCAGTCATTATCTAGCATCTATCTCCCACACCAGAAAATGACTTAACCTGCCATTGCCAACACAATGCAACCAGTTTTTGTTTCCAAAGGAGACAATGAACGATAGCATAAGCATATAATAAACCAACATGTAGCTTGATTATCAAACTCTCCCTATGTATGTGCAAGTTGAATTTATGTCAACTAACAAATCAACTCATCACACAGGCAACTTCATGTCTACTGTCCACATGTGTTCACTGGCAATTTTGGTAGTTGAAACTACCATAGGCTCCCCAGCATTTGATCTTTCATAAAGATCCTGTGTTTTCTAATCTTCCTTCACATTTATCTTTTCATCATTGTATTGTTATACCCATTGGATAAAGTATCAATAATTTCATTGCAGCAATCACTCAACCAGAAACCAACATCATCCACTTTAGGCCACAGTATTATGCCTACAATCAATGTTCTCAATCTTCCTGCACTAATTGGATCAAGAAAAAAAAGCCACCAATCATATTTCACTGACTTCTACTGCCAAGCAACTGCAGGTTGAACATAGACAACCCAGTTCTTTCATGAGCGAATCAAACAGCGAGTAAGTTGAAATTCTAACAGCAAACCCCTTCCATGAGCCAATTAAAACTCTTAATGAAAAAGCCTGCATTGCACTGACACTATTTCTCCTACTAAAGTACTCCTAACTCCATACATGCAGAGTTTAAAAAGTTTCACCTGAACTTAATGCAAGAATTAAAAGGACAAAAATCTCCCCACCTCGTGAGACAGAAATTGTAAAAGGAAAAAGAAAACCACAATTTAGCAAGCCATTGCATCCAAAAGGTATTGCATATGATTTGACATGCCTTTTTACAGATTCAAGGTGGTGCTTTCATTAAAAATACTTAATGCCACTACCATATGATGTTTGAAGACTTAAACTTTGGTCATTTACAAAAACTTAAAACCAAACTTCTTTCACACTTCAGGAAGCACTAATTTTTCAAGGCTTAAAGATAATATAAACAAAAAATCCACCATCCCATCTCTATTGAGCAATAGTAATATTCGACTAGCTGAAAAACATGTGTCTGAATCAGCTTCACTTTCTCATCACGGAATATAATAATTTCCTTTGATAAAAATCATCCTTTTTGTCAAACTGTTCTTTTTTTTTTTGGTTTTTTTTTTTTCTTTACAGACCTTTAAGAATTGATCCAGTCCAGTCCATAATAATCAAATTACTCAAAATTAATCAAACTAGCTATCAGTTCCAATTTAAATAACTAAATTCAAGATATGTAAAACTTTTGCAAAACCAACGCATGAATACAAAAATTCACAAAAAAAAATAGTGTACCCACCAGGCCTCAAATTCCCTGATCTCAACCAATTCTTTCCCCAAGAAATCCATCCATTGAACTCTCTTCTTCTGAACTTCTTTCGAATCTGAATCCTCCTTGAGACTGCTTTTTACACGGTCCTCACCACCTTCTTCCTCCTCCTGTTCCTGTTCTTGTTCTTCTTGTTGCTGCAGCTGCTGCTTCCGCTCTACGACACAATCAACATCCTTGACTATTTTGGCCTCATCATCACCAACACCATACACACCTTGATGATCACTAGAAGCTGACACAATTGTTGTTGTTGAAGGCACATGAGGACTGTTCTCCAACTTCAATGGCCCTGGTGTGTATATATGAGAAGAGGGTTTGCAAAAGCATATAAAGAAAGGACAATGAATTTTGCAAAACAAAACCCTCATGAAAATTAACTTTCTTTCTCTTAATGAATCAAAAACTGGTCAATATTTCTACGCTTGCTTCATTTAACTTGATCTACATTAAAAAACAAACTTACTTTTGAGCTCATTGATTTGCATAATCTCAAAATGGCAGCCAAGAAGAACATAACAAGATAAAAGCTACTGGCTTTGAATGTTTCAGGACAAATGAAGGAAAACCCAGATAAAAGGTTGATTTTCTGTGTAAGAAGAAGATGAGTTTCAACTTTGAATCTCAAACGGGTCTCTGCTAAAACCCAAAACAAAGTCCCCTGTTTCCTCCGTTTCTACGGAGTCATTTGGAAACTGTAATGATACTGTAACTGAAAAGAGTTCTACCCTCTATGATGAAGAAGCAAGAGAAGAGACGGAACAAGAAGAAAGAGAAAGAGAAAGAGAAAGAGAAACTGAAGTTATTGCAATCGGAAGACAAAACCCAACTGTCAAACATTCTATAATGTAACTGTTGTGCCTCAAACAGCTGTTTTTATAATCTGTCAAAATAAATTTTACAGTGAAGTCATTTTCCACCCAAGGTTTTTCGTCAAAACCCCTTTTAACTCTTTGTATATATAAATCACAATTTTACCCCAAAAATTAAATTGCTATATTTACCCTGTTATTCTCTCTCCTCCTCGTTCTAGTTCTTTGTCATATCTCTTTATTCTCCTTCCTAATCTTCATTCTTCTTCCCCTTTTGCAATTTCTATTGTCTCATTTCATCAGTTGAATTTCACTATTCTTTATTATTTTTCTTTTTTTTTTAAGAATGTGGTGCTACCGTCCGGTGCTTTTTTTGTCTTGGAAGATAGGATCATCATTATTGTTTTTCCATCTTTGGACAGCAACCATCGCCTTCTTCTATGCGGCCTTCTTCTTGCATTCGGAGTGATTTGCAATCACCACCAATCAAATTTTAAAAAAATAATTGATTTGATTGAAGAGAGTTTGAAAGTATGGATTTTAAGTGCTACTTGAAAAGAGTAAATTCAAATTATAAGGGTTTGATTAAAAAGAATTCATATAAAATAAAGTAATTGGTTGTCAAGTTTCATAGGAGTGAATGTTCAGAATTTGATTTGGTGATGATGATGATGACGATAAATGGTGATAATAGTTTTCAATTATTGAATGTCTAACGTTAAATTCCGAATGAATGAAAAAAAAAATTACAATAAATATAAGAAAGTGAGAATCAGAGTAAATGAATCATGACAGTCAATTAATCGAGTGATTCAATAAATATTGCAAATCACAACCTTGTCATATGATTTTGGTTTTGTTGTGATTTCAACTGATGCGTTTCTAATAGCTAGTTAATGAAAATAAAATGACACCTTCACCTACATAAGTAAGGTTGGGGTGAGAGACTGTGATTTATATATTTAGGTGATAATTGTTTATAGACCAAACGTTGAGTGGGACAATGTGATTCACTCTAAAATCGAATACCCCAATTATTACTGTTTTCAAGAAAAGATACTTTTGAATGTCAAAGTGCTTTTCTTCTCCTACCAAACAATACCCTTTGTATACAGAATATGTCTCTCTTTCCTCCTGGGTTATTCTTTTGCAATTTTATAAGCTACCTTGGGTACCAAAATTAGAAATGGTAAACAGGTTTTACTATCATGGAGAGATGTAAAACAAGTTTGTGTAAATTAAGTTTCATTGTAATTTCTTTGTCAGATTCATATAAATAAATACGCTGTTTTTTTTATTATTATGCATCAAGGAAAAAAGGTGGAAGGGCTTATTGTTTAATGAAAAGGCAAAATTTTCTCCTTCAATTTTTTAAAATCTAAACATTTAATCATTTTGATCTTTTTTTTTTTTACAAAATAACTAAACTACCCTCGTCATAAAAAATAAATATAATAAAAATATAATTTATTATTTAAAAAAATAATAAAAATTTTTAAAAAATATTAAATTTTTTCAAAAAAATTAAAAAAACAGTGACACTGTTATTAGCACTGTTATTAGTGACGATAGCATCCGATAATGAAACTAAGAGGTTAGAAAAGGCCTCTTAATTGGCTGCCCTGTTTGTTAGAAAATATTATATCAAACCCTTTCATTTTTTATAAAGATGATCAAATTTGATCATCTAGTGAACCAAAAAATTGTTTTCAGCTTCTTTGTTCAATTATCGGCGGCTACCACGACTAATGTTACTATTTATGGTGGTGGCTGTTTCTGTTACTTTTTGGTTTTATTTTTATATTTTTTTATATTTTTAGATTTTATAAAACTTATTTTATTATTTTTAAATTATTTATTATAAAAAAAAGTGAAAATATTCTTTTGACCGTTAATTTTTAACTATTGATTGTTTAATTTAACCATTAACTTTGATTAAAATATGTGTTTTGTTTTAAAAAAATTAGATGGACATCTTTTCATCAAACATTGGGTGGGTATAATTCCTTTGGCCAGGAAAAAAATTATATGAATTCCAATGCATGAATGCATGACACATCTCTGTAGGCATAGTGTGTGGACGATGAATTAGAAGATTTTTTAAAATTAAGTTAAACTTCATTAAATAATTTGATATTTATGATATAGTTCAAATTAGACTCACTCTATTAGTAAGTAGGAACTTTGTCTGTGGGGGTAATTAAGTATTATCCTTGGAAAAGGTAAAATATTAGAGGGATTGGGGTGAATGAATGGTCTCATATATAAGATCGATCCATGCATGTATTACATATACTATAATAGTCTAGAGAAATGACATCATGGGGGTACTCTCAATATTTTTCAAATTATATGTTATTTTCCAAAATAAATTATAAAAAATTAATATTACTTATACTCTTAAATACAAATAAATAATTATTTCTCTCACCACCCTGAGAATTAATCGCTTCAATCTTTATTATCAATTAAAAAATCAAAATTAAAAAAAAAATCAAATGATTGAAATAATATTGGCCAAGTGCCATCTCAACTACATTGCACCTAAGATTATGTGAGTTGGCTTGAATTGTATAGTCTTAGATTGTAAGGTAACATTTGGCTAAAATCACACGTAGGATTTTGTGATTTAACTGAAATCCCACCTAAAATAGTATAACAACTAGATGTTATTAGTACAAATTGGTTTGAATTGCACCAACCTATGTGTCATTCAAGCCAAAATGCACCCCTAGTAATTTAGTTAAAATTGCATCTTGACGGTGTAAGTTAACTTGAATCACATCAGATTAGTTGTGATTCAAGACAAATTATATCATCAAGGTTTGATAATCGTCATTCTAAATACAATTTGATTGATTCTCATCATCCAACATATGATTCTGGTTAAATCATATCATTTTAATTATTATACTTGACTAGTTTATAATAATAAATGTTGCATGTGGCTGTTATTTTTATTTTTAATATAATTATTAACCCTAAAATTAATACATATTAAGTGTGAAAATACCTAATAAAGTTCGCGGCGAAAATTTGTTCTCTCACTTCATAGCATTACGGAGAAATTAAAATGTATACTTGTCTTTACAAATAGTGTACTTATCAATTAACAAATCTCACTGGTATAAGATTATCTATCAAGTGAAAAAAAAAATATTCTCACCCATGGTTAATCACCTCATATAAGATATAATTGATTGTTTTTTGTATAAGATTAGACTATGCTCTTCTTAGAAGCTACTGTTTGCAACGACTGTATTATATTTATGCGTCTTTTAGACTAACAGATCTTTTCACTTTTGTTATCATGTAATCCTTTCGTAATTTTCTTGTCATTACTTCATGTAATATGTTCTTACAAATGAAAAGTAGGGTTGAACCCAAACTGAGTCAATTTGATTCGGTTTAATTTAACTTAAATTTATTTAATTCAAATTTAAATTAAATTTGAGTAAAAATGGTTAGTTCATTTTTAAAATCAAGTTAAATTTGAGTTAAAAGGAGTTTGATATATTTTAGGTCGAATTCAATTTAGATCTATAATTTATATTTATGGTTCAGATTTGTGATTTGAGTTCGGTTAGAGTTTATAATTCAAATTTATATGTCACAAACAAATATACTTAATTTTAAAGATATAAGCAAAAATAGTTAGCACATTAAGCTAATGATTGAGATTAATAGAAAATTTCTCTATATTACTTATAGTGTCTCTAGTCAAAGGCATTTTTTAAAAAGGATTGTCTACTTCATCATTTGGATCGTATTATACAATTATAAAGACAATTGAAATTTACACAATCTTGAACCAAAAGTTCAATGATTCTGTAAATACTTAAATGACTAAAAGTAATCCTAGAGAGGGGGGAATAGAATTTCGTTCTTCATACTAGTTTTGGTATAAAAGATTGCATTTTTTACAATAGTTTTATGAGATTTTGCTCAACTACTAGTTTTATAGCATGCATCCTTATGAAAATTAATTACAAAGATTGAAATTCTCTTTACAAGGTTGATACAAATGATATAGCACAAACGCATGCTCAAAGATTTGTACATAAGTTTTAGAGAGAGAAAATGTAGAAAATAATAGAGAAGAAAAAGATATTGGCTTAAGACTTGTTTCTCTAATCTTTCTTTCTTCAAAATAACTTCGTTAGAATGAAATCAGGGTATGTTAGAATGAAATCAGGGTAAACGTATGGTCATGTACTTCTGATGTATGATTATGCTCTCGTCATTAATTGTAGTCCAATGATCGACTTTTGCATATCATATCAACTCAACATGGGCTTGCACATTACATACACAGTCGTGTCCCTTCATATCTTCAATTCTTTAAATTTTTAAAAGGTCGCACAATACCCTTCAAGATATGCATATGAGCAAATTTTGATTTTGACAGTATGTCTTTACTTCTCAATACACGATTGTGTGTTCAAAAGTTGTACGATCATGTATTCTAGTGTTTTGCTACACAAACGCTTGTATAGCTTGAAACCTCATGTGTCATCTTACATATGACACACACAATCGTGCTACCAAGATACATATGGTCATGTGTCTAACCAAGCTTGTAAAATTAAAACTCGTTTATCTTTTTTGTCATGTATCAATTCATACAAAAATTAGTTAGATATTTTAATATAATTTTTCATCACATCAAAATACACAAGAATTCAATAAATTCAAAAATTTTTATACTTTGGTATGAATGTCTTGGCCACTCAAGATCAACAACAATGTCTAAGATTATTAAAAATTCACAAGGACATCCATTAAAAACCCAATGAGTCTTACTGTTAAATAAAAATTATGTATTTCCTTTTCAAAATGAATGTTAATGGTCAAACTATCTCTTACCAATGTTGGTATTGAATCCTCATCATTCATTTAAAAGATCCAAGGGAACATATATAGACCAATTTATCCCAAGTGGACTATGTTGTTAAATAAATGATGGTCTCACATTTATTTATTGTCCACACGTAATATTGTTTTTACTAAATTATTAGTACAATTTATCAAGTGAAAGACATATTTCCCTGATCATCCAGTAAAGTCAATTCAATTGGATCATGTTAATAAGTTTACATAGAAAAATAATTGATGATTATTTGTTGTCCATAAGAATCAATAATGAACACCTTGTTTTGTATGTTTATACTCAAAATGGATTATCATTGCCATTTATCAAGTGTATTCAAGTGATTGTTTGTACCTAATTCTTATGAAGCCAATCACTAATTTTTGTTTGGGATCATACAGTATTACGTGCGGCAACATTGATTTGTTTATGATCCATTACTTATCATCAACTTTACCCTTCTTACCAAAAAAAAAAATTGTCTTTTGCAACTTGTTTCTGGACAACAATTTGATATATCCTATTTAAGAATATTTGTTGCATTGTTCAAGTTCCTATTGCACCTTTTTGGATCACGAGAATGGGACTCCAACTTTGTTTAAGGTTTTATGTTGCATATAACTTATCATCCATTATTAGATATTTTGAACTATTTACAGATAATCTTTTTACTGCATATTTGTTGATCGTCACTTTGATGAGACAATTTTCTCATCTTCAGCGAAAAGAGAGATGTCTCATAAAATAAGGCTTTAACTCTCTTGTTACTCATTCAAATCCTTGTACATCCCATGTGAAATTGAAGTGCAAAATATAACTTATTTGCAAAATATTGTCAATCAAATGTTAGATGCATTTACTAATGCAACAAAGATGAAAAGATCACTAGTACAAGTTGCCAATACACTTACAAAAATTAATATCAATAAAGAGCAATTTGCCAAAGCAACAACTAATTCATCTATTACATGCCAGAAGTGAGATAGATTTGTTGGTTTAAAGGATATTGTTCCTCATAAACAAAAATTGAAAAATCTAAAGGACATTTGTCCTAATGATGATAAAGTAATAAAAATCTACTCTTCCAAATTTATCTACAGAAGAGATAATGGCCTTGACGAGACACAAATCACTAAAATTCCTGAAGAAATACAAGAACTAAGAAATGTGGAAATCTCACTGAATTATGCTTCTACCGGAGCATTGTTGAATTGAAGATCAATTATTATTGATGAAATATTCTCTTTTGTAGTAGCCAATGAAATCATGCATGATAATGATTTTGAGCCCCACACTATTAATAAGTTTCGACGAAAACATAACTGGTCTAAGTAGGAAGAAGCAATTCGAGCTAAATTAGCTTCACTTGCAAAACTCCCAGTTTTTGGGCTCATTGTTTTACACTTGAAGATGTAAGACCTATTCTATATAAACAAGTATTTGTGAGAAAAAAGAAATAAGCAAAATGAGATTATTAGATATAAAACAAGACTTATGACCCAAGGTTTTTTTCCCCAGAGACTTGGCTTAAACTTAAATGATATATATTCATTCGTGATGCATCTAATCACAGTCAGATATTTAATTAGCTTAACAATCTTAGAAGAATTGAATATGTATATAATTGATGTAGTTACTACTTACTTGTGAAAACTTAAATACTGATATTTATATAAAACTCTTTAAAGGATTTAAATTGTCTGGAGCAAAAGGGATCATTCTATATGCCCTTGGGTGTCCATAAAAAAATCAGTATTTAGTTGGTTTTCAAAGAGGTAGCATATGTGGATGATATGAATCTAATTAATACTCCTGAAGAGATCCAACAAATTACTAAACATCTGACAAAAGAATTTGAAATAAAAAACTTGAGAAAATCAAAATTTTACCCTAGCTTGCAAATTGAGCATATTTCATATGGAAATCAACATATATTGAAAGGTTTTTATAACATTTCACATAGATAATGCTCACCCCTCGAGTACTATTAGGGCACTTCGGCCTTTTGACTAAAAAAGGAACTTATTTCATCTATAGAAAAATGATGAACATGAAGTATTGTATCTTAATGCAATTGATGTTTTACTATACTTAACACAATGCATTAGACTTGACATGGCATTTGTAGTCAACATGTTGGCAAGACCCAATTCTGAACTAACGCAACATTGAAACATTGTAAAACATAAATTTTGTTACACATGTGGAATTAAATATTTAGGATTATTTTATGCAAATAAGTCCACTAAAAATGTTTGTTTAGTTGGATACATAGATGTTGGGTATCTTGTAGACCCCTATAAAGCACACTTTCAAACAAGGTATGTATTCACTTGTAATAGAACAATAATATCATGATGCACCATAAAGCAAAGTACAATTGCAAGATCCTCCAATTTATTTAGAGATCATTGCACTCATAAAGCTAGTCAAGAATGTATATGACTACGATTTGTCATCCAATATATTTGGAATACAGTAGACTGCCTTTCATAATAGACACTCTTTCCATTCCATATGAAGACATATGAAGACAATTCGACTTCCATTACACAAATAACATATGTACCAAAGTTTTTCTATGCTCATGAACTCCAAAAGAATCAAACAATTAACATCAGACATACACACTCAAGTGATAACTGTGCAGATTTATTCCCCAAAATGTTGCCAACATCAACCTTGGAGAAATTGGTATATAATATCGACAAGAGGCAAGTGCGTAACTAAATTAACTAAATTTTGCTACCAATAAGGGACAATCATCCGGGGAAGATAATACTTATATAGAATAATATATTAGAAAAATTATGTAATGTATTTTTTTTTCCTTAACTAGGTTCTGTCTCACAAAGTTCTCCAAGTAAGGTATTTAATAAGTAAGTTTAAGCATATCTAATACCACTTTATAAAAAATAAAATAATTACGTTTCTCAATTTTGGCTTTTATCCTATTAGATTTCTCCTTAGAAGATTAACTTAGTTATTTGTAAGTAATAGAATTCAAGGACAGAGTATTATAAAATACATGATTTCCCACCACATGCAGTTTATTTGCTTACTTAACAATAAAGTAATACTTTTTTTTTTATTTTTTTGTAATGGAGAGGTCGTGATAGAAAATCAGATAAATAGCTCCCACTAGTTCATTTGAGACACAGCTTGATTGAAAGATACATTTCCCATGTCAGTCTACTATATTTCAATAGTTTGATTTCAGTTCACTTTAGTTTATTTTATTTCATTTACACCACGATGTCAAGTTCCATTGAGTTGAGTACAAGTATCCTATGGCAGACTCAATAACACCATAGTTTTCTCTAATATATAATAATTTGCCCTCGCTTCTTCCAGGTTGTCCCACTACTTGGATTTGTTTATTCTAATAAAATATTATAGTCCATCGAGGAATTTGTGAAGAAGAGTTAAGGCAAAGCAAGCTATTAAGAGATAATTCAATATTTAATTAGGATTATGCTAATCTAAAATTGTTATTCCTTCTCTACAGTGAAATTGATTGCCTTTTCCTTGATAGAAGGTCTATCTTGGAAAGGTTTGATTGGCATAAGTTTCTTTTTCTTCAACTTTTTTCCACTTTTGGGTGACAGAATTTATGGCAAAATGAGACAATTATACAGCTTTCTCTCTCTCTCTTTTTTATGATACAACATCTAAAAAAATCATAAATGCACTACAATAAAATTTTTTAGCTTCCATCCATTATTTATTCTTTGCTTCTTTGCTTATCTCAATGAAAGCCGTGCGGGGTATTCATTTTATCCCAAAATTTATCCTTGGATAGCCATAAAACTTGGCCATGAGGTTAACAAAAATAGGTATTTAATAACCTCTTTCAGTTTTTGAAGAAATAAAAATATTACTTTTATCAATATTCTTCAACCAATACAAAAAGAGTTTCTATTTTTAAAATTATGTTTTAAATAATTTTTAGAAGAGATTTAGTTTTAGACATTAGGTGTAAAGTATTCAATTTTGTCAATTCAAAAATGATAAATTGATATCAGAAATAACAAATTTTAATTTGTCTTTTTAATATTGTATTATTAATAATTTCAAAAAACTTAAGTCAAGGTATTTTACCCTTTTCTTTTTTAAACCTATAAGAACATTTTTAGAAGACATGAAAGGGGGGTTTTCTAGATCTAGAAAACAGAACAAATAAAAATTCTAAAAAATAGTATGAGGCCAAGGGACCATAAAAGATATTGTGTAAGGTATTGTCAATTGTATAAGAAATTATCTTTGGCATTTTGTTCATATATCAAATGTCATACATCTTAACATGGGGCCAACAACATGAATGCAACATCTTTAGAAACAAGAATCATTACAGAAGCAAAGAAAAGCTGCCTACAAGTGAAAACCCATGTGAAAAAGAATTAAGAAAAATAAATATACTAAAATTCATCAAAATTTCAGATTGGGTTTGTCAGATTCTCTCAACTTCTATTATTTATCTAGAAACATACGCATGACCTAATGTATTTGATTCAGGGAGCAAAGGTCCCTCCTCTCTAGCTAATCTGTCTTGCATCATTACTACATACAATCTTTATAATGCATGAAATAGAATTGAACCTTGCTAGGCAATATGATGGAAAGAACAATGTCACAAAACTAACACTGACATCATCATCACATCACGAGTCCAAAATGCTATCGGATCAAATATACCTGCTCGAAAACCAACACAAATAAAGTTGACACATCCTATACAAATCCCTAAAACTAAAGTGGGATTATCCAAAATTCTGGAAGAAATTTAACATTATTGCATAGTATATAACTTTGAGAACACATGGGGTTTACATTGATTTGATCGTACAGAAAGAATATCATCAAATCAATGAATCTCTCAGAGCATGCCAATTTACTCATGTAAGGCTCAGTTTCTGCGCTACTTTTGATATATATTGCATTTCTTTTATTTAATCCACACCAGAAAAAAACCAAAGAAATTTGAAGTACATCCAATAGTTTCCTAAAGGTAGAGTATTGCACAAAAAAGATGTGGCACCTGTCATTTTGTCTGAGCATATCAAAATCGTATTTGAATGTCAACATCTGTGCTGAAGTATAAGAACACTAATCCGTCTAAACTACGGCTGAAGTCATAAAACAGGAAAGGTGATAACATCTCGAATACTGGCAGAATATATCAAAAGCATTACCAGCCTGTCAATTCCAAGTCCCTGGGTGCTGAAATATTTTCAGCACAATTAGATATGATATGATAAAACAAAGATCAACTTGACTGTTAACTATCAATGTCCATTCAGTTAAGTCTGTCTGACATAGATAATATGACAAAAATGCTCACTTCATTGAACAGTCAACTGAAAAATTCCAAGGTCATTTTAGTCAAAAGATAGAGAATTTGATAGAAGATATTATAGCAACTAGAAGTGTGGACAATTCGTAACAACCAAATTCAGATATGGCCATACCGTCCCTGAAGCTGGTGGCATTCCATATTCTAAAGCTGAGAGGAAGTCATCATCAAGAGTAACTTCATATGAGTTATCATCAGTTTTCTTTGAATCTTCATTTGGGCTGATGCTTCTGAAACAGCTTCTGTTCTCTTCTCATTATGCTGCTGCACCTTCTCATCCAAGCATGCCCTCTGCCACAATTTAAAAGTTAATGACAATATCTGATGCTTTCTAACTAAAAGCCAGCAGTAAGTTTTTTAATGTGATGCAGAAAGGGCTATGAACAGGTTTTAAGTAACAATATCATCAACATGGGCACTCTTAGCCAATAGGAACTTAAATTTATGCGTCATTTATTGGCACCCTCACCAAAATCCCATTGCCAGATTTAAGTACTAAAATGATTAGAATCCAGGTTAGAAGCCTTAAGATAAATCAACAATTATTATTTTCATTCTTTCATATACAGAAATTTTCAATATTTTTATTGACCCCCACTTGCAACCCCAATATCATAATTCATTCATGGTTATACTATGCTCATGAGTGTTATAATGGATAACCATAGTACAAAGACTGCATCAACTTACTTGATCCAACGGATCAGTTAACTCAGAGAATGCATTGACCTATTCACGACCACAGATGAAGAGTTTAAATCTCTCCGTCAGGAGTGCACGGCTGTTCTAATAAATAACAGGATAACAAATAACATATTTCAACATTGCATATATTGTCCAAGAGTCAAATGTTTACTGCAAATTAAGGCATATAGGCTTGTACCTTCGATGTGGTTTTGCTAGGGGAGATATCTCAATGGGATAATCCAAAGCGAATGTTGGTTGCAGTAGCTTTGGTTCTACTGCAATTTCAAAGACCTGGAAACGAGGAAAACCCAAAGCTGATAAGAGCTATGTAAAGGAATAATCGAACACCTGAAAAGGACTCACTAAATATATATAGTAAAGGATGTACATCTATGCATACCAATAGCAGAAAGATTTACCTCATTAAGAAGGTTACCAAAGAAGGGCTTGCTTCAATGGCAGATTTGTCTTCATTATCAAGCCCAGCCCCAAATGCCTTCAGAGTAACCTCTTTAGCAACCTTAAGATCCTTTCCCAAGTCATTGAAATCAATCTCGGTGGCGGTATCGTTTATTCACATCAGTTAGACCATGATATTTGTCCGGTAGAGGAAGTAGAGATTTCGTAAGAATCCCAAAAGAATTCACAAGAACACAAAGCTCTCCTGAAGAATTGACCAAAATTATTTTTAAGAAAAAAAAAAAAAAAATTGTTTCAGTTACAATTCTGTAGCTTCACAGCAAGTCATCCTGAAAGCAAATAACAAAATCAAATCCAGGGTTTAGGAGACAGGGGAACAACCTGAACTAACTCACTTCAGGGTATTAAATTTCCCAAAAATCAAGTTGGTAGCTTTTACCATTCTCTGTCCTTTTCATTGAGCCCCAAGCACCCAGAATATCACCAATATCAACAAGTGTCTTTAACTGATCAAACTGGTCATTTAAAAGCCTTTCCTTCTCACAGTAAAGCTATATCATAAAAAACAAGATCACCTTTTCAGCCATCATTCTTAATGAAAAAAAAAAATGCATTGTATATCATAACTTGTAATCCGAAGATTTTCTACACATACCAGATCCAACTAAACCAGTGACCTAAACTAAAAATAAATATCTACCATTGTTAACTATAAAGAATCAATGCTTTTTATGCTTTATCTTGATATAAATATCTACCATTGTTAATCACAAAATTAACCAAAGTGGCTATAATAGTATAATTTCCAAGAAATAGAGGTCACCCAACATAAGAAAAATAGATAATAAACATATAAAGATCTATATTTAAATCATAAATCTAGACAATTGCAACAGAGAATGAGAAAAACACATACCTGAATTGTACTTGAGTCATCTCTCAGTGTCAAAAAGGCAAGCTTTCCAGATGCTCTGCAAGCAACAATTCTCCCAGCCACATATCATTTTCACCACTTGACTCTTCACCATTTGCTAAATGCCTGTGTATCTCTTCTGGCTGATTAGCAGATCCCACTTATGAGCGTAAGGCTCTAAACCTCTACTCCTCAATTCTTCCACCTAAGAACAAAATATAGCAAGCTCACCCAAAAATCCAATAAAATTTAATGTAAACACAAAAATCTTTGAATTCAAAACCACAACTATTAAATGCAAACACAACGATTCAAAATCTTTGAATTCATTCATCTTCCTGACACTTCTCAACAAGCCATTATTTGCTTTAAAGCACTAGTTAAAGCCATTGTTTTCCGAGCTTAAGCCTCAGTTCAATTATTATGTTCAACTTTATCAAGTCCGCGTTAAATTACAATGTGCATCCCATTCTCAAGAGTATAAGATCCAAAGTCAAAGTCTAATTTGATTTCTCTACAATGTACGGGTTGAATTATCTACCTCCCAAAGAGATGACAAAGTCTCAAGAGCCCCCAAAGTTTTCCAGACCAATTTTTGTCATGACAATCCTTTATTCAAGTCAACAGAAGTGAAAAGATAAGGGGGCACTGGAGTAATTTCATCTTTGTAAATATCAAAAGCCTTGATCAATGGGCAAAATAATCTTTTAACAACATTAAACAACTGTCAATGTTTGCTTCTTTCTTCTCCCCCTCCCTTTCTCTTTTACTTTATCAAAGCCTACCTCCTCCTCTTTTTCTTTTATTTTCTTTCTTTTCCTTTTCCTTTTTCTCTTTCTCTTCTCCTTTTTCCTTTCCATCCCATTGGCCAGGAAGAGGAGTCAACTGTCAAGGCATTGAAATTAATAAGAAGAGCAAGACTAGAAAAGCTGCGCATTGGTGAAGATCGTATAACTAAATGATGAACTATCAAAGTTGTAACTAGGAAAAGAAGTTAATATAGGTCAGGCAGAAAAAGAACTAAAACCAAAGGAAATAGAACAGAAATTGTAAAAACATGCTTTCAAGAACCTAACAGAAAAATATATCTGGTCAAAACTCACAAATACAATATTAAAAGACGATTAGATTAGTGGATAGATACGTGAGTAACCTGCATATTGTGATGAGACGTGGATAGAATACTATTTTATCCAAAAACAATAAAGAGGAAATAAGAGTTAATAACTTCTAAGAATCTCACAGTCTCTCCAACATTAACTAGCAAGAGTTAAATTAAAGGAAAAAAAAGCAAAGACTGTCTAAAAGACTACAAAATAAAAGGAAGAGATAATTCATTTTAAAATCTCACTCTGCTTGCTCGATTCAAAGAGTACATCCCTTTGATTGTATCTACCAATCACATATATGCGATGTCTCAAGATACAAGCATGTTCCCACCATCAATCGCCTTAGAAGAGGACCATGTTAAATGAGCCTAACCGCAAATTCCCACCCAAGGTTTCTTTAACTAACAAACTCTTACCCGTAGAAGTTTAAAAAGTCAAACACTTACATTTTTCTGTAAAAAGACCAAAATATATTTTATAAAATTTAATAATAGTTATTTTAAAATAAAATTTAATATAAATAATATTAAAAATAAATTTAAAATAAAATATTATTAAAATAATAATAAAATTTTAAAAAAATAGTCACCGTTGTCGGTGAAAGAGGTGATCGTTTCCAATCACTTAGTGAAGTTAAAGGTGGTCACCACCACCGGCGACGTTGCTAACGGTAATAACTATTTTTTTAAATATTAATTTTATTTTTTAAATTTTTAATTTTATTTTATTTTAAATTTATGTTTTAACATTTTTATAAAACTTATTTTTTAATTTTTATTCAAAAAGACAAAAATACATTTTAATTTGATAGGTATTTGGTTTTTTAAACTTTCGTGAGTGAGACTTTATTATTTAAAGAAACCTTGAGTGGCAATAGAGTGATGACTCGCGCATACCATCTCTAAACACACAAAGGTTAACCTTTCTCTAGGGGATATTATTCGCTCAATATTATCCTATGTTAACACCTTAATTAGCCTAGCAAGATGACCCCAGTCACCAAGCCCAATGATCGGATTAGCATTGACTAGATATCATCTTTTAACGTCCAAAAGATATTTTTATGCTTGATGTTACTACATGTTGTCACTCTAACTGGCTTAAGAAGGTCTAACAACTCCGATTGTCAAGCCCAAGGACCAAGGGAAAACTTGTGGATATTATCTCTGGACGTAAAGAGACGTTCTCTTGTCGGAAAGATGTTCTTTACTTAACGCTCTTAGGCGTTAGACCTATAATAACTTCGGTTGCTGAACTTGAAGACTAGATTTGTAAACATCTTGATGTCCATCAGAGTTCTCCAAAAAACATGGTCGAATGCACCTCAATAGGCATCCCATTGGATAACTCCAAAAATACTCTTGATGTCTTGCAACCCAGGCCAATAAATTTGACATCGTGAGTAGAGAATCTCTATTTTCCATGTTTGTGCGCCATGCACCTCATCCTATTGGCTATAGAAATCTTATCTTGAGCGCTTTAACTAGCATTCCCACAACAGACAGAAACAAGTAAAAAAGAAAATAAAGAACGACAAAGAACGACAAAGACGACCTGAAGAAACACCTTAAATCTCTCTTGCATACGTGTGGCCACCGGCATCTTCACAAAACTGCCATTGACAAAATAAATAACTTTTGGAATTGAAATGGGCGGTGACCACCACTGTAGATATCTCTCTTGCGTACGCCATACTACAGTTTATCTGTGCCTCAAGAAACGGCGACCACCGGTATGGATATCTCTGTTGCGTACACATGGCTACCGCCCATTTTTAGAGTAAAGTTCTGCTGAAAGTTTGTAAGCTGCAGTCTTATCTTCTTGATTTCCCAATCTCGAAACCCTGCCAATTATTGCAAAATATTAAATTAAAATAGCATAGTGATATAAATTGAGAAAAAAAAAAACTTGTATGTGACAATAGGGTTGGATTATAACCATATCGAATTCAAATAAAGTCCACTTTAAAATTAGTTTGAAATCAAAAAAGTTAATTTAAGATTGATTCGCAACTGGTGAGATAAGATTTCAACTCAATTAATAAAATTAATTTTTGATTCAATCTAAACTGATTCACATTTAAATGTTTGAATTTTAAATTTAATTTGTATATGAAATATGAATAACAGTGCAAATGAACCAATTAATTTATGATTCAATCGAATTTGAATTTGACTCTTGACTTCAATTTTGTTATTAGTTGACTTAATAAACACGTGAGCTTATAATTTCACTGGAATGAAATATTTAATAAATTCTATTAATCTTGTGTCTTGGCTTGGAAAGTTGGGAGAGATTAGAAGGCTATTGAGCTCCCTTATATTGAGTTGATCTCTTGAGGAAAGTCAAATTGAAGTTTAACTCGAATTTATCCTGTCTAGTCGTAAGGTAAGCAATAAAGAAAAAAATGATTTTCTAAATATGTTATGGATAAATGCACTGAGGTTTGTTCTCCACAGAAAAGAAACCCCAAAAGTGCCACGTAGTTGTATTTCAAAAGCATGTGTAGATGGTCCAAACACCAGATTAGTATTTTTCACCTAATTATTTTTGGCTTAGGCATGAGATTGAAAAAGAAGTATCTAGGTTTTAATTTTTAGCATGTTACAACTTATGTCGCCCCGAAATTAATAAAAAGAATATATCAAAGAAAAAGAATGTTTATAAGAGAGTGCTAAATGACATAAATAGTAAATAAAGACAAATTCGATCTAGACTGAATTTGAATAAATCCTAATGTAACATCAGTTTGAGGAAAAAAAAGTAGTGCAAGAGCAACGATTTTACTTTAGATTTTATTCAAGTTAATTTGAATTCAAATATTTAAGTTAACTAAAATTTGTTCAACTTTGAACAACTCAGATTGAATTTTCCCTAACAAGAATGTGAGTTTTTTCAATGTTTTTAATAAAATAATAATCAAATATGTTAATTAATTGATAATTTAAATCAAATGAACCAAGACAACAACATGAATTTTTGCATGCAGCTTTTTATTGAAGTCAATTTAAAACACTGAGTTTTGCGACGATAACTACTGATCTGAATACTGGTCGAGCTTGGCTGATCTGTCAGCAAGAAGCAAATTATAGTCCTCAGCCTTGAACAGCCGAAACATTAAAAATTCTCGTTCAGGTTTGAGAGCCAAACCTCTTGTAGTTGTAAAAACGCCAATCTCGCTACACAAAGTTACACAAGTGGCGCACACTTTTGGACAATGAACAAAATAATACACATTTTTAGTTCCAAATACCCTCTCGAATCTAAACCAATTTTGCAATGTATGGGCTCCAGGATTTCCTTCTGTTCCATTCGTTGTTATGAACCATTCGCCCCATAATGTGTCATAGTCATCGACCTTCCAAACGAATGAGGTGTCTGAGCAGATACCTCCTGAAATATTAGAGAATTTGATATTTACATCAGTGAAGTCATAAACAATTCCTTCTTGACCTTGAGTAGCTGGTGAGAATAATAATGGTTGACCCCTATCCAAATTGATGGATAGAATAACATCAAACGGACAGTAGTTTCTGCCTCCAGCAAGGCTGACGATACCCGCAGCAGGTCCTGTGTATATCGTTACAACGTAGTAAGGAGTTCCGGCTAGTACCATCTCACCATTGCTGTCAAGTAAAGGCTGCGGATCCCCAGTCCCCATCAAGGGTTGTGGGGTGACGAAGGCAAGCAGAAGGAAGGAAAGAAAGGAAACAGCTTTCATAGATGCTTCAAATTATAAGGTTGTTTTGATGTGTGGAGATAAGTCATGAAAATAACTTCAATTTATAGGGGTGGAGGACGATCATTTGGTGCTTACGTGTAAATTGGCACATAACATGCAAGAGATAATCTTTTTTCGGGGTTCAGGGCTATATAATTATCTCATTAAAGATTAATTTTATATAAATGACATACATAATTGTAAAATTATTTGACTTATCATTAATATGTTAATAAAATAATAAGAAATATTAACATTATTTTATATAAATATATAAAATTTGATAATTTGGTATTTAACTATTTTAGATTACAATTACACTATAATAATTGGGAAAATAATAAATTTATCAAAATTAATGTGTTGAAATCATCCATCAAATAACATAATACGATGTGATTGACTATTATTGTTGTAAAAATTCAATAACAATTAATCATGTTATACCGCATCATTCGATACGAGATTTTAATATATCATTTTTAATAGATATAATATTGTCCTAATTATTGTGGTCTAGTACTATTTTTAAAAAGGTAAAACATGGTTTGACTATTTATTTTAGCTCTTGAGGCAGTGAATATATTATAGAATTCAATTTCCACTAAATTATTTGAGTTTACACTGATATTTAATTTGAATGAGCTGAATTTAATGAGATAGTTCTAATTCAAGATTAAGTTGTTAAATATTTATAGACAAATTGATTTTTTCCCACGATTTGTCTTCTTCTTCTTCTTTTTATTTGTTAACATTTCAGTGATTTATTTAGACAAGTTATCACTAGTCAAGCAAACTAAACTAGATTTCAAATTAATTGTATTACGATTTAAACTAAATTTGAATTAACTCTCGTTTATATTTGAGTTGGCATGTATCTACCTGAGCACTGAATATAACCTTACATGGATTGCTGGTCCAAACAAACAAAATATGCTCAGAATATTTAAAGTCAAGTTCATTTCTGGGATCGTGGTCCAACCTCATGTGCACATTTATCCATCTTTTGAGTTGGACATTTTACTAATTAGTTTATTTACTCTCTTTTTCAAAATTAGAATTCTAAAAACATAGTACATAATACTATGCATGTAACAATTATGGTTCACAGCACTAGAGATATTGCTTGAAGTTTTAATCCCAATTTCTTAAGGTTTTAACGTAGATCTCATTCAAATTTAATGCTTAGAGAGAAGGAGAATCAGGAATTAATGGAAAAATGTTTTCGACACTTGGATAAAATATTAAATACACTAACAATAACTATAAACATAAGTATAAAACTAACGTGGTATTTTATAGTTGAAAGTTATTTTATCCTTATTTTAAGATTATCCAATTATATAATGACATTTGAATATTTGTGCATATATTTATATTCATTGAGAATGTACAGAGTATTATTGTTTTGAAATTAAGAGTTAAATTTTACATGAGTTAGGGAAAATTTTGTGGATTCTATTAAAATTCACGTGTATAATAGATGTTCCAACAAATTAATGAAAATCACTGCATATGTATTCCATTAGAAGAAGTGATGAGGAAAGGGATATGAAGTTTGGATATATTTATACAGTGCCTTGAGGTTTGCTCTAGCTCTATTGTTAACTTGTTGTAAGCAAATTTAAATTCAAACTTGATCGTAAGGGTTTTATACTGTCAAATTCAAATTTAGAGGGTGTTCAGTTTGTTAAGTTTATGAATATGAAAGAATTCGATTTAAGTTAACTAAAACAATATCATTTTAACCAATACACATCAAAATAAAATTATTTTGACTAATTTTTGTTTGACTACAATGTTGAGCCAAGTTCAATTACGTAACTCGATATTATAATCAAACTTCAATTTGATTTTATTTAAATTAAATCAAATTCAAATTGATTTGAGAGAGAGCTCGTCAAATTAAAGCCTAAGCTCTAACTCGACTTTTTCAAACTGAACTGGAGACCTACTTTCTACACGGATTTTAATTATTTAGGATTTGAGATGGTCCAACACAACATTTGGCATTACTCACATTACTCTTTCAGCTTTTCAAAATGGGTCAGGCTTGAAAACATGTCATGTTTTCATCCGAAACATGTTATGATAAGAAAATAAAACAAGTCATTGAATTTAATCCATTAAAAGATATTTTATGAAATTTTTTGGAAATAAAAATCTTAATAAAATTTATCTTAGAGATAAGAATTACAATAGTTAAACACGTTATTCTTTTATATGAGTAATATATCAAGTCATTAATCGATATATTCATTATAATAAGATAAATGAAATATAAAAGTAATATTGATTCTACTGGCCGTAATCCTATTTTGGATGAAATATAATAAAATTATGAACATTATTTCTCTTTATCGTTAATTTTTTTTTTTTTTGTTTTATTGATTTCACATGTTTTCTAGCACGTTTAATTACAAGTTATTAATTTCTATTAAAATTCTTAATATGAATACCTGATTCTTTTGAATGATTCCCAAAATTCTTATTTTAACAAAATTACCACAACAGGAAACTAACAAATTTGCAATTTGATAGAATAAACTAAAGCATCATATATTCTTTGGAATTTAGGAAACAAATTTGGGTCAAATCTACACCTGAAATAGAAATATTTTTTCTTTCCTTTTGGCTTTGCTTGAAATAGAATCAATTCCAGTTTGGTACACTGTGGATGAATACGATAATATTCCTGTCCTGTTCACATTAATGTGGATAGTGGAATCGGTGCAGCTTTTGGGTTCACCCACATGTTGTGGATAATGAAATTTCTGCCCCTTGTGGATGAGATTTTTTTAAACAAAAATGAAAAATTCTTACTTCTTTCACATTATCCACCCGTCAAGAACGATAACACTTCCTATTTTTACAGTATAAGAATCCATGCTGATGAGCCGAGTTGAAATCCATCTAGACCGTTCGATTCTCTTCAAACAAATAGACATCAACAGCCATTAGATTGGCTTTACATGGACTGTCCAATGAACCCTATTACATTTTAAAACGACGACTGTTGTAGAAGAAGAAGAGTGCAACATTCCCTCTTTTATCCATTCAACCAACACACCCTTTTGTTTCCTCAGTAAATGAAAAGGCACCGTTTTATTATTATTTTTTAAGCAGAACTCAGTGACTGAACACCGTCTTCTTTGCGGCTATCTCCTACTCAAAACACAACAATTTTCAGTGGAAAATTGTGCTAATTTCTCTAATACCTGCAGTCATCTAGTGCTGACCAATCAACCTTTATGTATATTTTCAGATTTATTCGTTAAATATCCAGAAACCAGTAAAACAATTGATTCGATTTGGTTTTAAAAACATTGCTAATTCGAATACTATTGTGTTTCATTAAATTCAATGTTTTTTTGTGTAACTTTTAATGATAAAATGACCTACCAATCTCACTGTAAATTCAAATTTTCATAAACAATAAATTAAAATTATATTAAATTCAATGTTCATAGAAATTAAGTTATTAATCGAACATAAACTCATTCTAACATAAATATAGGATAACGAATGCATTATATTCAATTGCGTACAATCCAAAATTTATGAAACATAGCTAGGTTTATGCATGTGTTTTAGTTACCCAAAGCCATATCATTTACACTTGATTTAATTGCTGATTAAATTAGCCTTTTTTGTTAGTTTAATTAATTAGTTAATTCAATTCTTAAGTGTTGATAGATTTAACTTAAGATATGTAGGTCATAATATTAATAAGGCTAAACAAATAATTCCCAGCCAACGTTTTTTTAAGTGATCAAGTTCTACCCAAAAAGTTTTAAAAAATTAAATACTCACATTTCTTCTAATTTTTTAATATTTATTATAAATAATCAAAATACCTTTTATAAAAAATTAAATAATATTAACATTAAAATTTAATTAATATAAATAATAATAATAATAAATTAATTAAAATTTTTTAAATATAAAAATAAAAAAATTTAAAAAAAGTGGCCACCATCGATTAATCAGATAGCCAGAAATAGCCACTAGTTTGTTTGGTTGTCAGATCTGACCGCTTTAACATTAGAGGCAATCAAATATGGCTACCATTGAAGCTGATTGGGAAAGACTAGTTTTATGTATACTAGCTATTTTTGATCATTTACAATAAAGGAGTTAATCAAATCTAACTGTCTCTACCATAAAAATAGTTATATTTAACCATCAACTTAACCAAGTGATCATTTGCAACCACTTAATTAGGTTTTAAATAACCACAGCCACTAGGGGTGATGACCGTTTTTTATATTTTTTATATTTTATATATATTTTTTAAAAATTTAATTAATTTTTTATATTTTTTAGTATTATTTTTTATTTTAAATGTTCTTATATATTCAATTTTATTATTTATTATTTTTTTAAATTGTTTTATTCAAAAAGACAAAAATGTCTCTTTAATCAGATAAATTCAACGATTAACTATCAAGTTTAATCATTAATTTTAATTAACAGATGAGTATTTGGTTTTTAAAATTTTTTGAGTGACATTTGGTCCTTTAAGAAAACCTTGGGTGGGAATTAGTCGTTTGGCCTATTAATAGTTAAATACTTTAGTCTTAGTAAGATGGAAACTTGGTCTTGATTTTATCATAATACTTGGTATGAACTAATATAATTTTCAGTGTTTTGACAATCATCGAATTTTCTTCAGTTTAATTAACTCCTTTTATAAACACATTACCATGTCAAAATTGTGGTGACAACACTAACTAAACTTTTTTTGCTTTTTTTGATATTCTAATAAAAATTCTTTTAAGACTACGTTTGGTTTAATAAATATTTTTATTATTGAAGTTAAAAAATTACTTAATAAATAAATTAGTATAAAAAAATATGTTTAAATAAATTTGTATTCATAAATAATTATTATATTTGATTGATAATATTAAAAGAATAGTATAATATTATTTTATTAAAATATTTTTAATATATTAAAATAAATCTATTAAATAATAGTAAAATTATAATAAAACTAAGATTACTTGATTAATCTTTTAATATGAGTTAATCAAATTATATCTTATATTATTTGTCACATTAACTTAGTAATAAATTACTACTATAATATTTTATCATCTAATCAATTAAACAAGATAATATCAATAATAAAAACAGATTACTAAAATAAATTTTTATTACTTCCAACCGAAGGAGTCCTAAAGAATATTTTAAAGAAAATGTTAAAAAAATGGTTGGCATCTTGGATGCTTTATTAGACTTATATAATAATGAATTATTAACTATTAGTATAAGCTTTTTTTTTTTTTTTTTTTTTTGTTTTAACAAAATGACAACTAGAGTGAATAATGGGTTATATCGAGTCAAATCAGATTAAAAAGAATCAGACTAAATGTGATGGATTATGTTAAGTCAAGACTCGAAAAATAAGACCCCAAAAATATGGGCTCTGACGGGTCATGCTAGTCCACCAAATGTGAAAGCATTAACAGTACTATTAACCATGCTTTCTGGGTTTTTCCAGGTTGGCTTGCCATTTTTTTTCATTTTTAAATTTTTTAAACGCTGTGCTGGCCCGGCCTGCAGGGCTTTTTCTGAGGCTCCGACACAGCTTGCCATTTTTGCGGCAATAGAAAATGAAAACGAGTTTACTTATTACTCCACTGATCTAAATAACAAATTCTCCAAGTCTTCCAAATGTTATACATACTAAAAGTGGCACACCAAAGGATGAATGGTTCATAACGCAGTAAAGGAATTGAAGGAATGTTTAGAAATTATTCCATAGAGAAATGTCACCATATAAGTTTACAATTATTTCTAATCTTTTTTTTTTTTTTTTGTTGAACATTTTATAAAAATGTCGTCCACAATTATTACATTCTTCTATATACTTATCATTAATATGTTGATTTTCCGTTTAGTTAATGTTTTCAAATGTTTTATTTTAAAAAAATTTAAAGCTAGATTATTTATGTTATATAATTATTAGACATGTGAATATATGGGCCAATCACAATGTAGTGTTTTTGTTTGTTGTTTCACATTACCGTGTATCCTATAAGTTATAGTATCCGACTTATAAACATGTAAAGGTCACTACAATAGAAGGGGTCTACCTGCGTTCACCTTTCCACCACCAAAAAGTGCGTTGTTATAAGTTTTACTGGCATTTAAATAAACGCTGGTGTAGTTCAATAAAAACGCCGTTATAAGTCAGATAATTGTCGACGGTTTTTTCTAAATTTAGCAACGTTTAAAAACCTCAATAAAGTCAGGTTCCCGCCACATTGTGCACGCAAATATCACTTTTAACGACGTTTTTGGACCTATAGCGGCATTTTGATTGCAGTTATAATAGCATTTATATGGGCTTATAGAGATGATTATTGGCGTTTGTTGGGCTTATAGCGGTGTTTTTATGAGTTTGCTACGACGTTTTTCTTCCTATGTAGCAGCTTTTTTTTGGCATTTTATAATATTATTATTTATTCCTACAATTTTTGTTCTCTATTATACATTTCTTGTACAAACAATCTGATGTTTTTTAAAATAAATAGACTAGGTTTACAAATAAACAATTCCAATAATGTTAACTCTAATTATGCATTTAAGATTACATGCTAATTCAAATTGAGAGTATATTAATAAAATTTTTCACACAATTAAAATGCTAATGTAACACAATTACAATACTAACATAATACAATTAAAGTACTAACATAATACAAAAAAAATCAAGTTAGAATTAGATAGAAACCGTCTAGAAGCTTGTTGGATAACTTAAGCCAAAATTCTGACATTTTTATTTGCAAAAAAAAATTAAGGATGTGAGAAAAATAAAGCATGAAATTTATATTCAATTTATGTCTCACAAGGTCAAATACAATAATATGAACCCACATCAATATTCAATCTCATAGTAAAAATATTTTAAACACAAATTATAAGAAGTGCATAAATATATACTGACAATTGCAATTTCAAGTTTGCTACGTTAATTCGACTACATATATTAGAATACTTAACTCAAAACGACATTAGAATAGACAATATTTAACAACAATTACTACATCAATTTGGCATACACAACTGCATTATGTATTCATGACATACCCAATTTTATAAACATAACCCTCTTTTGTCTAACAATGAATAAAAAATCATATTTTTGTATAGAATAAGGTGCATAAGAAAGTTTATTAAAGTAAGTTTAATCTGAAATTTTAATTTTAAATAAACTACTTTTATGAAATCGATGTCCACCTTTTCATTGTTGCTAATAGTGAGCTTAGACTCATTAAGTCCAACCATTTTACAGCATGTCTTGTATTCATCAATATGTTTTCATAAACCACAATCTATGTTGAAAATTTATAAACCAAGTCAACAATTTGATATTTTGCCATAAAATAATTTCAACACTTCATACATACATACAAATCAACTCTCCAATCAGTTGGATTTCAACAATAAGTATTTCCATTAGAGACAAATAATTATGTAAATATAAACTTACTGATTTCCATTTGAAGCGTGATGGTTGCTCGATAAATGAACTCAACAATTTGATACTTTGCCATAAATTAATTTCAACTCTTCATATATACATACAAACCAACCCTCCAATTGGTTGGATTTCAACAATAAGTATTTCTATTAGAGACAAATATTTATGTAAATGTAAACTTACTGATTTCCATTTGAAGCATGATGGCTGCTCGATAAATGGGGTACCGATCAAAAATACAATCAGACAAAACATATATATTAATCCTCAGTTAATAACTTCACCTAAAAAAATTTATTATATAAAAACACTCATACAATCGTTATTTCTCCTCTAGGTTCCTGATCATCTTCAGATGATGGTACGCCCAAAGACAAGCAAATTCTAGACAACTGAGACTAACTGCATCCATATTATTATTATAATATTCCCGCAATGTTCTCAGTTGATCTTCCAATTCTTTTATTCTTTGTGCATTGTCATTGGCCACACCCAAATAGCCTCCTGAGTGATAAGATAATGATGTTGATGCCCTATACATGTTAGGTGTGAGTCCTAATCCCAACCCATGCACCCGACTATGACTTTCTAGTCCCATTACTTGAGCATAAGCATAAGCATTCATAAAGATTTCTGGATTTGTTGTTGTTGAGCAATAATTGGTTTATTCTTGAATTTGCTAGCAATTTGGGATTTACAATATCCATTTGGATAAAAAAATATTTTTGAAACATCAAGCTTGAATTAAATGTGTTAGTCAGCTCTAAACTGAAATTTATATATTTGGTTGCACTTTGAGAAGTTTGGTAGTCATAATACTTTGACATTCAGTGAAAAATATGGAATGAGATCTGTTGATTGTGTCTAATATGATCTCATTCCCATGTTACCGATATTACTGTATTTGCATTGGAATAATTTATGTTTTCCTTTAGATTATTTAACTCCAGCTTGTTTTGAGCTAAATCCAATGTTAAATTCTCTAATATAGCAATTTACTAATGGTTTTACTTTTGCCTTTTTTTATTTTTGTGCAGAAAATGTTATTTAATTTAGATCAGCTGGTTTCTTGTGATCGGCCAGCTGATTGCATTTTGTGGTGAGCCAACTGTTTTACTTTTTTATTTATGATATGGTAGCCCCTAGAAATGCACAATGTGATTTTATGATATGATACTCATCACAAATTATCATTGTAAACTTGATTAACAGAATTGACTCTACTAGGCTTTTTTTCAGTTTATGGAGGTTTCATGATTCTCTGCTTAAACTTTGACTGCATGATTATAATCGATTCTGTAGCAACTCACTACAGATGGTGGAACAACCACTGTTGTTAAGGCGACAGAACCAGTGGCTTTGTAAATAGCATATGGATCATCCTAACTTATTCAATTGTTGTGCAGTTTATGTTCTGAAATAAACTAAAATTTGTTAATCTATTTGGACGGTGGTCATACATTTTTTTTTTTTTTTTTATTTTTGCAATCAGGATTCTGTGTTTGTGATGCAATTGATGATCTTATTTTGTGTTTTCTGTAGGGTAGGACTGTTGGTGTTTCACCAGGCATTAGTCAGTAACCCACAAGATGCTTTTGTGATCTTGGTTTTTGCTTCTGTTCTGTATATTGGAAAATGGGAGGAAGGTGTTAAATTTGCAAGAAAACATGCAAAAGATCAAGTTAATTTTGTTCCTGAGATCTCTGGGTTTTCTGAAATTGAATCAGTTGAAGAACTTGCAGCAAAAGTTACTGACTTAGCATCTTTAGTTCAAGATTGTGTCGAAGGTTTTTCAAATGAGACACTCTTACATGGTAAGTGCATTTAAATTTGGTGTAGTATATATTGCTAATAACTTTATCAAGTTCAAATTGTATAGTAATGTTCCGATAAATAGTACT
The DNA here is from genome assembly GCA_026122585.1 of Anacardium occidentale. Taxonomy (NCBI): domain Eukaryota; kingdom Viridiplantae; phylum Streptophyta; class Magnoliopsida; order Sapindales; family Anacardiaceae; genus Anacardium; species Anacardium occidentale. The sequence continues at coordinate 60,757 of JAJEJH010000047.1, forward strand.
TCGTCCAGCAAACTTGTGATAATGTGAAATCTAGCACTGGATGATGCCTCCCATCACTTTTGAATTTGTAGTCACTGTTGAGCAGAATACCGAATTTTCCAACTAATCACCCCTGTGTGCCTTACTGAGTTTTCCTTGGTAGTATAGTAAGACAAAATCAGCAAGCATAAGTTCAATTTGTGGTGGTACAGACTGCAGTATAAAGTTTTCACCATCCATTGGTAGTCTGTTTGAGAACGTCGAGATGATGGCATTTTTAAACTCTGTAATACTTAATGAAAGTGTGAAATTTCCAGAAATCCTAAGTTTGGTTTAGATGTTAGCATGCAGAGTCACATGGAGTTTAATCTTTAAATATTTAAATTGATATTAAATATTTAAAACAGATTTACCTACTTAATCTTTAAATATAAAACATAACTGCAACTTTGATCAAACCCTAACAATTGCAAACAAACCAGCCCTCCTTATATCTATTGATGAAAAAAATTAAACACAGTGCACTCAAAAAAAATTGCGAACAAATCAGCCCTCCTTACAACTAGATTTTATCATTCCACTAAATATAATTTCTTTTGTGGAAAAATTAACCAAAACAAATTGATAACACGAAAAGGAGTTGATAACTTACCTATGAGCCTTTGATATGTATCGAAATCAAAATCTACGTGCGAAATCAAAAACATCATCACTGATTCAAGCCTTGACGACTCCAAAGTGTCTCTCAAGCCTATCAAAGCCTTTTCTAGCCAATAATGCAAGAAAAATGAGCTTATTCGACTTCGATCAAAACATTCTAAAGGAATTCTGAACCATCTTGCATAATTTCCGTCAAAGCCTTCGAATCGTGCTACAGCTTGGAAACAATAAAAAAATGGCATATCAAGGAGCATGTATTCATCAAATGGCTTTCATACGAAGCCAATGAAAGAAACGAGAGTCAAATCGGATGAGAATCGGGGAGAAAACACGCAAGTGAAGAATTGGCCTAGCACGCACGGTCAAGCGCACGCCTGTGCGTGCTCATGCCGCACCGTGTTGCGCAAATGTGCGCGTGCGAGCACTGCCTTGCAGTGCAAGCAAGCTCACTGCGTGTGCGTGCTTACGCGCGCTGTCCCCACGCATGTTGCATGCCGCAGCACCTAGATTCTGCCACACTTTTGGATTTTGCTCTTTTTTTCCAACTATTTTGCATGCTTTGCCTTCCAGAGCTTCCTCAATGTATTCTCCTTAAAGATTTTTAGTTCCGAATGACATTCAATACAGATTTGAATGTCAATGACTCTTTAGATCAAATTCGAACAATTAAATCGAATCAAACATTCAAATCAAAAATTCGAATCAAACACTCAAATCGAAAATTCGAATCAAGACTAATTTAATCAAAGAAAAATTACATGAAGATACAAACATGCAAATTGTGATATTCATAATATTTTTATATTTAAATTATGCATTGTAATTAATATTTAGGCAATTTTAAATACTTTTGTAATTTATCTTTTAATATTTTCTTTTATTTAATTTTTTTTAAATTTTAAGTTAACTAGGGTTAGTTTATTTTTAATCATGATTTGTATCATGTCTATAAAAGACAACATTTTCAATATAAGAGAAGCCTTTGTTGAAATAAAAAATTAGAAAAGCCCTGGCTTTCTTTGAATTCCATGATGCTTTGGTGGCTTATGTGAATGTTTATTTTTCTTTATCTAAATTTTCATTTGCAAAAAGGAATTTAGTAGTGGAAGAACCTTGGTGGTGGAATTTTCTTTATCTTTGGTTCACCCTCAAGTTAGTGGAGGAATCCTTTATGTTTGAGGTTTGTTTTTCTTGCATCCTTTATGTAAAATATATTATATTAAAAATAAAGAAACACAGTGATCTATATGTATAAAGTTTACACTTTGATCTAATTTAAAAACAGTTGAAACTATAATTTTTTAACTTAAATTAACTATTTTTGAACATAAAGTCAACCTATGTATATTAAAAAGTTTGGTTAAGTTCTATGTTTGAACTATTTTATACACAACCATAACCACAAAGAGATCGTGCAAGAAAGATAAGCGAAAGAATAAAAAAATAAAAGGGTTTCCCTGGGGAGTTAGTAATAAGATAATAATGATATCATGCTCGCAGCTTTTATTTACGATAATTTTAAACACCTTATTTTACATCATTATCTTACACCATTTTATTTTAAGAGACTCGGTTCAGCTAGATAAGTCGAGCATCCATCAATATTATTTAATTCACCATGCGAATGAAATTATTATCCGCGTGAAGACCATTGTACTCTTCTGCCTTGATGAAATTAATCAAGAAGATGCGTGGATCAGCTTTGAGAACCAGTCTTCTTCCATACGTGAAGGAAATGCTAACCTCACTGCACAATGTTGCACAAGTGTCGCACACTTTTGGACAGTGAACAATTTTGTATGAATTTGTATTTGCAACCCTCTCAAATTTGAACCAATTTTGTACTGTTTCAGGTCCAGGGTTTCCTGCAACTCCACTTCGGGTTATAAACCACAGACCTGTTGACGGATCATACGGGTTAACACTCCATACCAACTGCAAGCACAAAGCGTCTAGAGAATAGAATCTGATATTCAGATCAGAGGATCCATAAACAATCCCATCTCCTTTTTCAGTTGCTGGTGAAAATAACAGTGGTAGGCCCTTGTCTAAATCTGATGGTAGTTGGATAATCTGGCGCGGGCAGCGATCTCTGGTAGGGAAAACGCTCACGCCGCCACCGCCAGCTCCTCTGATTGCCGATACAATGTAGTAAGGAGTTCCTATAAGGACCTTCTCACCATGGATGTCACGCAAAGGCTCTGGATCCCCAGCCCCCAACAAGGGTTTTGAGGCAATCAAGGCAAGAAACAGAAAGGACAGTGAAAAAGGAGTTTTCATGGTTGCTTCAAATTAAAGATGGTTTGATGATGTGCACAGATGAATGCATGAAGAGATTCAATTTATAGGCGGAGGGGACGGGTCATTTGTCCGTAGTACATGCACAATTACTCAACACAATGCATTGGATAAGTTTGGATTTCAAATGGTTCCAAACACCACAATTGTCGTTTTTCACATACATTTTTTTGGCCCAATGCAATTACTATTGCCCACCAAAGGTCAATGAAACCACATTTCATCATTTAAGCTAAAATTTTTATTCTTCACCTACGTCAAATCTATTAAAAATAATTGCTAAATTTTGTTGTAAAATTACTGAAAAAAAAAATCTCAAAACAAATAACACTTTTAACTCAAAATTTTATTAAACATACTGGTTTACTCATAATTTATATTAATTTTAATAAACATTATTAAAATTTTTAAAATTTAACAGTGAGCAAAAACATTTGTGATTAATGACATTTATAATTACCCCAATCAAAATCGTTTTGATGTTGTAATTTCAGTCAAGAGTTGTACCAATCAATGTGATTATAAATAAAATCACATAGATTAATGTAATTCTCGATTGAAGAAGAAATTGTAAAGAGAAAGTGAAAATAGGGAGAAAAATAGTTTCTAGGGCTAATATTAATATATTTGTAATATTAAAGATATAAGTGGTATTAACCATATTTTAATAGATGGATAAATTTACATAAATACTCATAGAATAATAAAACTAAAAATTAATTTCAATAAACAGGTGGATTTTTTAAATCTAAAATGTTAATATGGGAATATCTTAGTTCATCCGACCTTGGGTGGCCCATAGTTACTTGGCTTTTCGGAGTGGGAGCTGACCAGGAAAAGACATACTGGCTTCTCATTTTAAACATGTTACAAATATTTTTGTCGCTCAGCTTGGAGAAAGTTAAAAGATAATAGAGAAATGATACTTCGGGACAGAGCCAGCTTAAAATTATCAACATGGTACATTGTTTTTAGGCAAAAGGATTGCTTTTTATTCCCACCATACTTTGATTGAGCCCCAGTTCCCACCTCCTAAGTTTGTGAAACCCAAAGTCTTATCCATTGAATTGGTCACCAGTTAAATATAACGAGTTAACAGTTAAATTTTTTATAGTTAATAAGCATTTTCATCAGTTTAGGATTAAAATTCTATAAATAATAAAATAAAATTTAAATAAATATAAAAATTTTAAATTTTAAAAAAATATTTAAATTTTAAAAAAATTAAAACCAACTACCGCCACTAATGAAACTAGATAATCGGAAACGGCTATCCGATTTCAAGGGAGGCTAGATCTGACCTCCTCGCATGGCGGAGGCGGTTGGCCTTCTCAAAAATTAAGTGGTCGAATGGCAGACACAACCGCGAGCACCTTCTGCAGTGGATGGTTTTAATTTTTTTAATTTAAATGTTTTTAAATAGTTTTTAAAATTTGTTAAATATTTTGTAAAATTTTTTATATTTAAATATTATTTTATAATTTTATTATAAATTTTTAGTTATAGAAAAAGTATTTCAATCATTTCATTGAAAATAGCAAAGAAGCTGGATAAAATTTGGACAAAAAGTGTAACTTTGAGTTTTACAAACTTGAAAGGTGGGAAGAGGTGGGAATGAGTCCTTTGGCGTTGTTTTATTGATACCGATGCCATTCAAATGACTGTGGGATATGTATCTTGCCAAAACCTATGCTAGTCCAAACTAAAAAAACAATTGCCATTTTTGTCAGTAAATTCTGCTACGGAGAAGGCTAAAACTATTTATTTTAACACAAACTAAAAATGTAAAATACAACACTGATGAAAGGTATTTTTGCTATTATATTAACAAAAAATAAAACATAATTTAACCTTGAATCCAAGGAAACCAAGGTGCGTAACATTTGGCCTTGAGAACGTACAATCGGGTGGTGCAACACCACATTTTGGCTTTCTTCACATAATTTTTGCCTTCGGCTTTTCAAAGGCAGCAGCCATTAAAGAGATACATCAAGCTTTCTTTTAAACATGTTGCAATAACTTTTGTCATTGAGAAACGAAGAAGGTAAAATATAGAAGACTTTAAAGAAAAAATTCTTTAGGCGAGAGCTATAAATTACAAAAACATCGTAACAGAACAGCTGTTAATTAATATATAATATTGAAAAGCAAATTTTTACCTTTTAATTTTTTAAAACTCAAACAACTACCTGTTAACAAAAGTCATAATTAAATATAACGATAAATAGTTAAATTTTGGCAATTATAAGAATATTTTAGTTATTTTATTAAAAATTTTTATAAAATAATAAAATAAATTTTACAAAAATATAATATATTATTTAAATATTAAAAATATAAAATATTCTAAAATATATTAAAAATATAAAAAAATTTAAAAAATTAAAATCAACCACCCAGCCAGTGTTGACAACAGTAGCCACCATTAATGGAATCAAGTAGCTGAAAATGATTACCTGATTCCAAGGGTAGTCACATCTGACTACCCCGTTTGGCTGTCTTTTATTTTGGAGGAGACGGTCAGATATAACCACCTCTATTAGCAAAAGCAGTTGGAAAATGTCGAAAATAACTGATCTTGACCGCATCGATTGTTTTCGACCATAGTTGTTGGCGAAGGTGGCCAGGTCAAGCCCCCACTTGTCAAAATAGTCGTCTCTGCCAACGAGGCAGTGGTTCAATTATCGACAGTCATCGCCGTCAGCAGTGTCATCAGCGATGGTGGTTGTCTTTTTTATTTTTTAAAATTTAAATATTTTTAAAATTTTGTATAATATTTTTAAAATTTTTTAATATATTTATAATTGAATATTATTTTATAATTTTATTTTTATTATTTATTTTTTAATGAAAATATTTTAATTATTTTATGAAAAATGTTAATAAAGCTGGATGGAAAATGATTAAAGGGTGGAAAATGGTTAAAGGATGGAAATTTGTATTTAAGTGAAGCAGTGGGTGGGAATAAGTCTTTTGGCCTTTATTATATATACAAACTTGGGTTTTGATCCACAACTGAAATTGATATAATGTTTCTTTGCTTCGAAGTAGAACCTATTTTGTTGTTTAGACTGATATGAATAATGCATGGAATATATTTCTTAGCTTTAGGCTTTCCTCACCATGATAAGATCTCTATCTAACACGTATGCTGGTCCAATCTTAACGTGAAACTAGATAAGTTTTTGAGTTTCAGGATTGTCTGGCTACCATTTTTCTCGCGTTTTAACTATGCACCGCTTGCACAATAATGGTGCAACGTATTGAAATAATATTACCCTAATTATTGAGGTCTAACACTATATATTTTCAAAAAGGTAAAACATGGTGTGACTATTTTTATTAGCTCTCAAGGCACTGAATATGTAATAGACTTCAATTTCCACTATTTGAGTTTACACTGGCATTGGATTTGAATGAATTAATTTTAATAAGATAGTTTTAATTCGACATTAAGTTATTAAATATTCATAAACAGATTGATTTTATCTAACGATTTTTCTTCTTCTTCTTCGTTTTATTGGTTAACTTTTCAATAATTTCTTTAACTGAATTATCACTAATCAAACAAATTAAACATATTACAAATTTAAATTAAATTTGAATTAACTTTTATTTAAAATTGACTTGGCTTGAATTGACTCATAGCACCGAATATAAACCTCGCATGGATTGCTGGTCCAAACAAACAAAATATGCTCAGAATATTTTACATCAAATTCATTTCTCGGATCGTGGTCCAACCTCATGCGCACATGTATCCATCTATTGAGTTGGACATTTTACTAATTAGTTTATTTACTGTCTTTTTCAAAATTAGAATTCTAAAAACATAGTAAATAATACTATGCATGTAACAACCATGGTTCACAGCACTAGAGATATTGCTTGAAGTTTTAATCCCAATTTCTTAAGGTTTTAACGTAGATCTTAGTCAAATTGAATGCTTCGAGAGAACAAGAGTCAGGAATTAAAGAAAAAATGTTTCTGAAAATTGGATAAAATATTAAATTTACTAACGATAACTATAAATACAGTAAAATTAACGTGTTAATTCGTAATTAAATGTTACTTTATCTCTATATTAAAATTATCTAATTATATAGAGACATAAGAATATTTGTATATATATTCAACTTATTGTGAAAGTTTGATGTGTTATTATTTTGAAATTAAGCATTAAATATTATATGAGTTAGAAAAAATTTTGTGAATTCTGTTCACGTGTAAAGATTAAGATCTTATCTTTACATGACAATATAGAAAGATGAGTTATTGGCTTAAATATATTCATCCCAAAATTATTTTTTGCTCTATGTATGATAGATGATCCAACAAATTAATGAAAATGACTAAATATGTATTCCATTGGAAGAAATGATGAAGTTACGAGGAAAGGGATTTGAAGTTTGGATATATTTATACAGCCTTTTGAGGTTTGCTCAAGCTCCATTGTTAACTCAGACTCAGCAAATTTGAATTCAAACTTGAATCTAAAGGTTTTCTACTATTAATTAAGTTCAAGTTTATGAGGTGTTCAGTTTGTCAAGTTTATAAGTATGGAAGAATTCGAATTAAGTTATCTAAAACAATGATATTTTAATCAATACACATCAAAACGAGATTTTTTTGATTGATTTTAGTTTAACTATAATATTAAATCGAGCTCAAATATTTAACTTGATATTATAATTGAACTCCAGTTCAACATTCCTTAAATCAAATCAAATTCGAATTGGTTTGAGAAGGAGCTCATCAAATTGAAATCTAAGCTCAAATTTGACTTTTTTAAACTGAACCGGAGGCCTACTCTCTAAACAAATTTTGATTATTTAGGATTTGAGATGGTCCAGCACAACATTTGACATTACTCAATTATTCTTCAAGCTTTCTAGAATGGGGTCAGGCATGAAAAACATATATCATGTTTTCATCCGAAATATGTTATGGCAAAGAAATAAAACAAGGCCCATAAACTGATTGGATTTAACCCATTAAAAGATATTTTATGAATTTTTTTGGGATAAAAATCTTAGTAAAATTTACCTTAGAAATAAGAATCACAATATTTAAACTCATTACTCTCACATATGACTAATATATCAATTCATTAGTAGATTCATTCATTTTAATAAGAGAAGTGAAATATAAAAATAACATTGATTATATGTGATCTATATGTATAAAGTTTGCACTCTGATCTAATTTAAAAACAGTTGAAACTATAATTTTTTAACTTAAATTAAACTATTTTTAAACTTAAACTAAATCAAAGTATGTATATAAATAAGTTTGGTTAAGCTTTATGGTTTGAACTATTTTATACACAACCATAACAAAGAGGTCGTGCAAAAAAGAGAATATGAAAGAAAATAATAATAATAATAATAATGACATCATGCTCATAGCTTTTATTTATAATAATTTTAAACACCTTATTTTACATTTATCTGACACCATTTTATTTTAAGAAACTCGGTTCAGCTAGATATGTGGAGCATCTATTAATATTATTTACTTCACCATGCGAATGAAATTTTTATCCGCATGAAGACCATTGTACTCTTCTACCTTGATGAAATCAATCAAGAAGTTTCCTCTATCACCTTTGAGAACCAGTCTTCTTCCAGCCGAGAAAGAAATGCCAACAACATTGCACAATGTTGCACAAGTGTCGCACACTTTTGGACAGTGAACAATTTTGTATGAATTTGTATTTCCAACCCTCTTAAATTTAAACCAATTTTGCAATGTTTCAGGTCCAGGGTTTCCTGCAACTCCACTTTCGGGTTATGAACCACTGACCGGTTGACGGATCATACAGATTAACACTCCATACCAACTGCAAGCACAAAGCGTCTTGAGAATAAAATCTGATATTCAGATCAGAGGATTCATAAACAATCCCATCTCCATTTTCAGTTGCTGGTGAGAATAATAGTGGCAGGCCGTTGTCTAAATCTGATGGTACTTGGATAATATTGCGCGGGCAGCGATCTCTGGTAGGGAAAACACTCACGCCGCCACCACCAGCTCCTGTGATTGCTGATACAATGTAGTAAGGAGTTCCACTAAGGACCTTCTCACCATGGATGTCACGCAAAGGCTCTGGATCCCCAGCCCCTAACAAGGGTTTTGAGGCAATCAAGGCCAGAAAAAGAAAGGAAAGTAACAAAGGAGTTTTCATGGTTGCTTCAAATTAAAGATGGTTCGATGATGTGTGGAGATGAATGCATGAAGAGATTCAATTAATAGAGGGAGAGGACGGGCCATTTTGTATGTAGTACCTGCACAATTACTCACACAATTTATTGGAAGCTGGGATTTCAGATGGCTCCAAACACCAGAACTGTCATTTTTCAAATAATTTTTTTTGGCTCAATGCATTTAGTATTTCCCATCAAAGGGTCAACGAAACCACAGATTTCATCATTTAAATTAAAAAATATATTTTTCACGTATGTCAAATTTTTATTAAAAAAATGTCAAATTTTGTTACAAAATTATTAAAAACTCAAACTAAATATCACATTACCTCAAAATTTTATTAGATATATTTATTATTCATAATTTATATTAAATTTAATAAAGACACAGAGTTATACCGATCGATGCTACTTAAATAGTATAATTTTAGTAAATAATCGCATTAATTATATGGTTTTGACTGAAGTCACACAAATTATAGTGATTTTTGATCGAAAAAAAAGTTGTAAGGACAAAGAAAAATAGGGGAAAAAAAATTTGTAGAGTTGAACATAATATGGATGTAATATTAGAGGTATAACTGATATTAACCATATTTTAATATTTGAATCATCCTTGATTGTTAAAACTAAAAGCTGATTCCATAAATTGGTGAATCTTTTAACTTTAAAATGTGGGAATAATTTTTTCATCCGACCTTGGGTGGGAAATAGTACTTTGCGGAGGGGGCTGGCAAGCAAAAGATATACTGACTTCGCATTTTAAACATGTTACAGATATTTTTTGATACATTGTTTGGGACAGAGCCAGCAAAAAATTATTAACATGATACATTGTTTTCTGATACCGACGCCATTCAAACTATTGTTCGGATATGTATCTTGCTAAAACCTATGCTAGTTCAAACTAAAAAAAAAAAATTTATGAAATTTTAAAATTTTAAAAAATTTAATTTCTCACTTGTCAATCGCTTTCATCATCTGAGTCTATTATGTAAAAGAATAAAAATATCATTTTGACACAAACTAAAAAAATAAAAAACAAAAATGATGAAAGGTGTTTTCATCATTATATTCACAAAAGATCAAACAATATCTTGAATTCAAAGATGCCAAGGTATGAACAAAATCAAATTTCACAGTAAAATTTTACAAAGTGCAGAGAAGAAACGCAGAAGATGAAAAACCAGAAGCTTCTGAAAAATACATCTCAATTTTTAATAATGTGAGTTTTAGTTTTTATATACAAAACAAAAAAATCTTTGCCAGCTCAGATATATAACAAAACTGCCAGCTCAGCAACAATATAACCAATAAACTTAAAACTTGCTTCTATATTTCTACAGCCCCCCCTCAAGTTGGAGCATGATGAGAATCAAGCAGGCCCAACTTGGAAACCAACACAGCAAACTGAGGAGCAGCCAAAACTTTGGTGAAGAGATCAGCAATCTGAGATTTAGAGGGAAGATAATGAGGATGAACAAAACCAGCTTTGAACTTCTCTCGAACCAAATGACAGTCGATATCAAGATGTTTAGTACGCTCGTGGAAGACGGGATTGGCAGCAATATGCAAGGCAGCTTGATTATCACACCACAAGTCAATGGGAAGTGGGAAAGAGATGGAGAAATCTTTCAAGATATAAGAAATCCACTGTAATTCACAAACAGTGGAAGCCAGACTGCGATACTCTGCCTCGGCTGATGATCGCGCAACTGTAGACTGTTTTTTTGTCTTCCAAGAAATAAGAGCAGAACCAAGGAATATACAATAACCTGTAAGAGACCGTCGAGTGTCAACACAAGAGGCCCAATCAGCATCACAAAAACCTTCCAAAATCAGAGAATTATTAGCAGCATAAAACAATCCTTGAGAAGGACAACCCTTAAGATATTTAAGGACATGTAATGCAGCCTCCCAATGTGCTTGACAAGGTGACTGAACATATTGACTGAGCTGTTGAACAGCATGTGTGATGTCAGGACGCGTAAAGCCAAGATAAAGAAGTCTTCCAACCAGTCTACGAAACTTATCAGGATCAGTGAGTTTATCCCCTTGATCACTTCTGAACTTGTGAGTTTTGAGTAAAGGAGTGGAAGCAGCTTTAGCTCCCATTAAACCTGCCTCTTGAAGAAGGTCCAAAACATACTTACGCTGATGAATATATGTCCCAGTAGAGGAGCGGACAATTTCAAGTCCAAGAAAATATTTAGCTGGACCCAAATCTTTAATAGTAAACTGGGCATGAAGAAAACTTTTCACCCGAGAGATTTCAAGTTCAGAGGTGCTGGTAAGGAGAACATCATCTACATAAACCAGCAAAGCTACAAAAACATTAGATTTATGGAGAATGAAGAGACAATGATCATGGGCTGACTGTTTAAAACCATAACCCTGTAATTTTGTAGTAAACTCTTGGTTCCATTGTCTGGAAGCCTGTTTGAGACCATATAAAGATCGCTTGAGCCGACAAACTTGACCTTGTGCAGCTTTATCATAACCATCTGGTGGGAGCATATATACCTCCTCATTTAAATAGCCATGAAGAAAGGCATTATTGATATCCAATTGATGAAGAGGCCAAGAGTTAGCAGCTGCAATGGCCAAAAAAATTCTGACTGTCACAATCTTGGCAACAGGAGAAAAACTATCTGTATAGTCTATGCCAGCAACTTGGTTATATCCTTTAGCCACCAATCTTGCCTTATATTGATCAATAGTACCATCAGGCTTCAATTTCACTTTATACACCCATCTAGAACCAATGGCCCTTTTTCCTTGAGGCAAAATAGTAAGATCCCAGGTATGATTCAACTCAAGAGCTCGCAATTCTTGTTGCATAGCAGCAACCCATTCAGGGTGAGACTTTGCTTGAGCATAAGAAGTAGGCTCTTTTACAAGAGACAAGTTAGCCAAAAAATTCACATAGTGGTCAGAAAATTTTGTAGAGCAGAAAAATGGATATGTTTGTGGAGTATAAGGAGAGGAAATAGGTACAGAATTGATAACATAATCTGTCAACCAGGATGGTTTTTTTCGTATTCTTGTGCTGGCTCGAAGAGGTGGATTAGAATTAATAACAGGAATAGAATCAGACATGGTTGTAGATGATTCAGATATTGGTGATGGTTCAGAATAAGATATAGGAGCTGAGTTATCTGAGGAAGAAGATGGGATAGGTTCAGTTGGCAGCAAAGGAAAATCATCAAAACCAGGGTTAGGCAAAGGAAAAAGAGGTTTATCCAAAATAGAAGATTGAAAAGGATACACATGTTCATGGAAAACAACATCCCTGGACATGAAAATCTGATGAGATGATAAGTTATAAAGCTTGTAAGCTTTATAACCTGGAGCATAACCTATGAAAATACATTTGTATGCTCTTGGAGAAAATTTATTCAAGTGAGGTTTTACATTGGTAGCATAACACAAGCACCCAAAAGATTTCAGAAAAGCATAATCAGGACTCTTTTCATACAAGACCTCATAAGGAGATTTCCAAGCTAAGATAGAAGTAGGAAGTCTGTTAATCAAATAAGTGGCTGTTAAGATAGAATCTCCCCAAAATTTTACAGGTAAACCAGACTGAAACATGAGTGCTCTAGCCATTTGGAGTAAGTGCCTATGTTTTCTTTCCACTACACCATTTTGCTGAGGTGTGTAAGTACAAGTTTTATGGTGAAGGATACCAAGATTGTGGAAGAGTTGTTGACACTCATGGCTCAAAAATTCTGATCCATTATCAGTTCTCACAGCTTTAACAGAAAGATGGAATTGATTTTGAACCATTTTGAAGAAATTTGTGAGTAATGTGAGGGTTTGTGTTTTGTATTTCATGAGATATGTCCATGTGGCTCTAGAGTAATCATCCACTAAGGTCAAGACAAAATGTGCTCCAGAAATGGAAGGAGTATTATATGGTCTCCAAATATCAACATGTAATAACTCAAAACATTGTTTTGTATGGATTATACTAAGAGGAAAGAATAATCTGGTTTGTTTAGCAAGAGGACACACATCACAAACAAAATCAAATTGAGCACATTTTTTATTCAAAATAGGAATATGAGTCAAAACAATGGAAGATGGGTGGCCCAATCTCATATGCCACAAGGAACTTGTACAAGACTGTTTTTTATTACATGAATTGACAGAATGAGTTTTATAAGGATTGCTACAATATTGACTAATAGTTTGTGGTGAAAAAGATGTTGTATCTAGTATGTATAGGCTGCCTAGCACTTTTCCAACAACTAGAATTTCCTCAGTCAGCTGGTCCTGTAAAACACAACAATTCGGATAAAAAAGAAATTTAACATGGGATGAAGAAGACAATTGATTAACAGACAGTAAGTTGTATTTGAAACCAGGGATATAGAAAACATTGGTTAAGGTAAGATTTTGATGAAGTATAACATGACCAATAGAGTGAATAGATTTAGAGGAACCATCTGGTAAATAGACCACACTGAATTTGTCAGGTTTTCTTGGCTGAACAAAATATTTCACATCTGCACATACATGGTTTGAGGCTCCTGTATCTACAATCCACGAACCAGATTTCAAGCAATCTAGCAAACTCAAAGCATGATGGATGAAAGTACCTGCAAAATCTCCAAAATGAGTATCATTTACAGAATCTTCATTAGCCACATTTTTACCCTTCATATATTTCATCATCTCCTGCTGCACTATTTCTGAAATTGTAGAAGACCAATCATGTGTCTCCTTCTTCATTTCTAATGGAGTTTCTGCCATGTTAACTCGAGATTTATTCTGATTTATACTCTTTTGCATCTTCAATTCTTTAAACCAATCTGGATAACCATGTTTTTTAAAGCACGTCTCCACTGTGTGTCCAGCTGAATTACAGTAAGTACAATATCTATCTGACTTCTTTCCTGATTCTTTAGACTTCTGAAGCCCTTTATTCTTATTCATATTATGTCTCATCATCATAGCCGAATTATCAATCACACCAGTATAGTTAAGATTTACCTCCTTCTGCTTCTCAACTCTAAGAATCATGGAATACGTTTTATTCACACTAGGCAATGGATCCATTAACAGTATCTGGTTTCTGACATGATCAAATGAATCATTTAATCCCATAAGGAATTGCATCAGCCTATTAAATGAGGTTATATCAGCTACTGACTTAGCCGCTCCACAATTACACAGAGGTATTGGCATTAGACAAGTTAGTTCATCCCAAAGTCTTTTCAATTTTGTATAATACTGCACAACTGACAAGTTACCTTGAGTAATGGAACTAATCTCTCTTTGAATATGATACAACAGTGGACCATTACACTCTCCAAATCTTTCTTCCAATTCTTTCCATAACTCTTGTGCCGAAGATGCGTACAAGAAGGCTTCAACTATTTCCTTAGAAATTGAATTTAAGATCCACGATGTAACCATACAGTCAGCCTTTATCCATTGATCAAACTCTGGAGCATCTACTGGAGGCATTTTACATCTCCCATCGATAAACCCTAACTTCACCTTCGCACCTAAAGCAATCTTCATAGCTCTACTCCAAGCCAAAAAATTGTTTCCAGTCAACGGTGTTGAAACAAGAATCATACCTGGATGATCTGAACTCTGCAATTGCAACATATCTTGAAATTTGCCTATCATCACTTCTTTCTCACTGTATTCATCCAGATTCCTCTGTCCTTCTTCCATGATTTTCACTAAGATTTTCCAGCAGATAAGCCTTGTGAATTCAGTAAAAATTAAGGTATGCTCCGTTCAATGGATCACCTTGCTCTGATACCATGAACAAAATCAAATTTCACAGTAAAATTTTACAAAGTGCAGAGAAGAAACGCAGAAGATGAAAAACCAGAAGCTTCTGAAAAATACATCTCAATTTTTAATAATGTGAGTTTTAGTTTTTATATACAAAACAAAAAAATCTTTGCCAGCTCAGATATATAACAAAACTGCCAGCTCAGCAACAATATAACCAATAAACTTAAAACTTGCTTCTATATTTCTACAAGGTACGAAGTTAGGCCTTGAAAGCGGATGATCGGGTGGTCCAACACCACATTAATTTTGGCTTTGTTTACATAATTTTTGCCTTGTCAAAGGCGACAGCCATGAAAGAGATACATCAAGCTTTCTTTTCAACATGTTTCAATAACTTTTTTCATTGAGAAATGAACAAGGAAAAAGAAAGAAGATACTAAAGTAAAAATTCTTGAGGCGAGAGCTATAAATTACATAAACATCAGAAGAGAATAGCTGTTAAATAATGTATAATATTCAATTTTTATTACATCTATTTAGTGTTAGATATTCTTATTTTAGAATTTATTATATATACAAACTTGGGTTTTGATCCACAACTTAAATTGATATATTGTTTCTTTGCTTCGAAGTGGAACCAATTTTGTTGTTCAGATTGATATGAATAATGCATGGAATATATTTCTTAGCTTTAGGCTTTGCTCACCATTTTTGGATCTCTATCTAACACGTTTGCTGGTCCAATTTCAACGTGAAACTAGATAAGTTTTAGAGTTTCAAGATTGTCTAGCTACCGTTTATCTCCCGTTTTAACTATGCATCCGCTTGCACAATAGTTTGCCCTAGGGATAACAAGATAATGGAATAATGGAATTTAAAAAATTTTCTATTAAAATGATAAACTTTCCAATTATTTTATTTAATAGATTAAATTTTCATTATTTCTTAAGAAAGATAACAAATTAATTATTTTATTTCCGAAACAAATTAAAATAAATAATTTTTAAATTATATTAGTTTGATACCTTCAATGGAAAAATATTGAAAGTCAATTTTTTTGTAAAAAAAATTTAAGAGTTTGATCTCTTTAATATATAAAAAAAAAAAAGTTTGGTTAGTTTCACCAAAAAAAATACAATAGTTTAATAACTTCTTGTGTGGTCACTTTATCTAAAACTAAAAGAAATTATCAGTCTATAAATGTAAAATTGTAAAGATATTCCGTTTTAAATTATATATGGACAAAACTCAATTAATCTATGACATCTCAAATGTCTAATCTTAATTATTCTATGACATCTCAGATGTCTATTCTTGAAGGATTCGAGCTAACCAAATGACTAGTCCTTATATCACCTCAATATCACATAGTTATTCAATCTCACTATTTTGATATCTCATATGTCTTATGAAATCATGACAATTCTATAATATCAACATCTCATATGTATATACCTAATATGTTAGGTGCACAAAGCACATGTAACTTAAGTTTAGGTTGCATACGTATCAACATCTTGCTACATGAGGAATCACTGGTATAGTCCTCCTTTCCATGTACGCAATTCATGAGTAGACTATCATAAAGCCATCCAAAGATGGTCCCTATCATGGATATGTACATGAAACATATTGTTAACCATGTGAGAAATTTTTAGTGCAATTCCCCTTTCCATACACACAATTATACATGAATTACTTAATTTTGATTAATACCCGAAGTGCCCCTATACAAGCATGTATATAAAACATCTCATAGATATGTAACTACAACTTTCATGTTTTCACACGAGTTTATGAGTCATAGATCATACAATGACTCCAAGCCCAAGCCAAAGATTACACAAAGATAATGGTTCATCATAAATACTTAGTTGTTTTTCGCTCATGTATGACTTTTCATATTATCAATCTAAATCTAAACTATTCAGGATTAGTGTTGTCGTTCACAAATCAAACACTTAAGGTTCGTGTCGTCATCCATAATATCAGACACATTTTTTATAAATCATTTTAATCTATCTTAATAAAGTTATACTCGTTCGATCTTTTGAAGAACCACCAGCATAGAGGTAATATGGTAATTTTGGCACCATGAACAGCTGTGATGGTTCATGCACAACCATTCACCACTTAGCAGATGCTGAGGCATGCACTTCCTTAGCCACGACCGTGCATCCCCTTATGCCTTACGATGGTGCATTCTTAACACCTGTCAGCCATACTCCCATTTTCTTCATCACAAACGTGCACCTTCAGTGTCAACGATTGTTCTTTTGCTTCAAGCACACTGACCTAGCCAGCCCTCTTATTTCTGCCTAATATACAGTCCAGCAAATTATAGACTAAGAAGGCACCGTTTAATTTTCTGAAACATAACACAATAAACATATTTGTAACCAACATTATATTAAATTTGACTCATAGTCGGCAAAGCCTTTGATGTGTGTGTGTGTACATATATACTCTAATTAGGATCAAATTTATTATAGAACAAAAAATATATAATCTCAGTAGTTATAACAGACGTCAAATGTAAACTGATAAACAAACAACATAATATTGGAAAATATATATTCAACGAGAATAAAACTACAATTAGTAATACCGTTTCCAACTAACATTTATTCACCATCCAAAATGATTTTTATTTGACTATTTGAACTCGCGTGGTCTTCTATTTGTTGTTAGTTCCAACCAATATTAATATTGCCGAAGTTTCTGCTGCACATTGTTCAATAAATGATCTTCCTTTATTTATCATGATAATCAAGGACCCTGATGCCAAACATGATAAATGAGATGAGTGTTTGTGTAAAATATAGAATATTACTAGAGAATCATATGAAACATGAATTTTTCTTTGCATATATATAAATTATACTTTATTGTAAATTTAAACATTAATTAGCAAAAAAAACAAAAATGTTTTCAACATGAACAGAACGCGCTTGTAGAAAATTATATCAAGTACCTATTCTCTAGCTCTATAAAAATTTAACTTGTGCTTTGTTTTAGAGTTACACATGCATCAACTTTCTAAATTGCAATGAAGAATTCATTACTACAAGTACTCTCTTTCATTCTCTTTACCTTCACCATGAAACCGTTAAGGGCGGCCGATACACCGGTGCTGGATTTCACCGGCGAGAAGGTTGTTACAGGTACTGCATACTACATGATGGGGATATTCGAGGGACCAGTGAGATATGGAGGCCTAAATCTATACAATGGCATAAACAACACCTGCCCACTAAATGTAATCCAAGAACAGTTCGATTTTTCAAAGGGTCTCCCCTTAATATTTTCATATCCTAATGATCAACAAGGAAGTGTTGTTTACGAATCCACTGATCTAAACATCAGATTTTCTGCGTCTGAGAGTATTTGTTTTCAGCCAACAGTGTGGAGAGTTGGTGACTTTGACAATTCAACGGGGAAGTGGTTTATAACTGGTGACGGGGTTGAAGGAAATCCTGGAGCTCAAACATTGGAAAACTGGTTTAGATTTGCGAGGGGGGATATCAGTGCATACAAGATTTCTCATTGTCCTGCAGTTTGTAACTCTTGTGTAAGTTTGTGTAGCGATGTTGGGATTTATTCAGGTGATGTCATAAGACGTCTGACTCTAAGTCACACTCCATTTTCAATTGTGTTTGTCAAGGGAAGTAATGCTACAAACTAGTTTAATTTGGTCGATCAATCTTGTTTTATCAATACTCAATTCACTTTCAATTACTTCTTTCTCCTATCGTATATAGTTTCGGCTTAATTTGGTAGATCATAGGTATCATATGTCTGGTTTGGTAAAATTATGCATAGCCTGATTTTGAATCAAGAAAAAATCAAGTAATTGTATATAAAAGTTTATTAATATGAGAAAAGAAATTAGCAAACGGAAAAACAAAGAAATCTGAGAAAAAACTACTTTGTTTCACATTAACCTAAACAGAAACTTACAAATTGTTTATATGCACAAGGATTGCCCATGTTGGTATTGTAGGTCAAATTACATCTCAGCCTTCCATCTTCAGTACAAACTCAAAATTTCTGAGTGACATCAACACTATTGTAACGTTTCACTGTTAGCCAACATTCTCTCTTCCGAAACACGAACTAGACCTCCTTCTGTACTTGAACTTGCATACTTCAATTCTTCTGATTTTGGAAAATATCCTTCACAATTAATTATCTAATTAGAACAAATAACTACTAACCACCACTTTGACTTTGGTTTAGATCATTCTCTTCTCGAATGATACTTGTTTGAATAGAAATATAAAATTGTGACTAACGATTACTAAATAACATAAAAATAATATAAAAAAACTCTTAATAATAGATTATACATGCACAAATCATCACAAAAAAATCAGGTGTATTTCTCTGAAGCAATAGCTTTTATATATATGAAAAGCTGTCGGTTCTCTCTTGAACATATCGCTAGTATTAGTTCCAATATTTTTAAACAAAAGACCATCTATATATGTCGCAAAAATTGGTTCCAATTATGTTCTTATCCTCCAATTCTATTTCATCCACGTAAAAAATAAATTAGCCTTCATCACAGAACTACGTTTTCAACAAGAACTATGTTTATTCGTGTAGCAAAATATCAATGACCTGTCCGGTACGTATCTCTATAAATTAAAATTCTACCTTTTCTGACATCAATTTCTACACCTAAGCCCACCTTTCAAAATGGCAATGAAGTGCACTACTAGAACTCTCCTTTTTCTTTGCCTTCATCACAGAACAATTATCAGCAGCTAATATGCCGGTTCTTGATTTCACAGGAGAAAAAGTCCTCACCGGCATTGAATATTATTTCTGAACAACATCCCTGGTGTCTGCAAGAACCTGTAGTGGCCTTAGTCTCTTCAATGGTGAAAGCGATACCTGTCCACAAAATGTTATCCTTTAAGAGAGGAGAGAAATTTTATAAGGGAGAGGCTTTGTGCGAGAGAAGTGTTTATCAGTAAGAATTGTAACCACGAACCATGTGTAATACTATTGAACTTGTGTCACATGAGATGCACCTAGAAAAATGCAAATTAATCTTCTAACGATCCCTCTTAATTTGAAAGTTTCTTCCTTACTCGAAGACATGCTCGTAATTGATGAAAATCTTCAAACTTGAGTGGTTTTGATCATGTGTCTCTACATGTTTGAGCTCCACTTCCTTTTTTGCAATACATTCTCTAAGTAAATGATACCTTGTATCAATATTTTTGCTATGATCATGGAAAACCATGTTCTTGGCTAATGCTTGCGCAAACTTGTTGTCAATGCAAATTTTAGATGATTCCTTTTGTAGCAAATGAAGTCCCCTCAATAAATCCAAGCAAAATAGCATCACAAATGCAAGATCTTATTGCCACATATTTAGATTCACAAGTTGAAAGAGTAACAATGGATTGCTTCATTGAACTCCATGTAATAGCACAATCACCCAAGAAAAACACAAAACCAATAGTGCTCTTTCTATTATCAAGATCTCCCCCAAAATCACAATCACAAATTCCAAGCTTGAAATCAATTGATAGAGAATAGAGCAACCCATAATTAATTGTACCTTTAAGAGAGCGAAGAATTCTTTTCGCAGCTTTCATACGGGTAGAACTACATGAAACGACTTAACGCCCCAACTATGAAGAGAATATTTGGCCTTGTACTATCATGTATCTCAAACTTCCCACAAGACTTCTGAATATAGCAGGATCTTTCTTATCTCCTTCATCAAACTTTGACAATTTCATCCATATTCCATGGGCGTGTTGACAAGATTGCTGTCAAGCATGTTGAATTTTTTCAATATTTCTCTTGCATAGCCTTCTTGTGAAATAAAATTTCCATCCCTCTTTTGCTTCACTTTTCCAAGCTCAGGTAGTGTGACATAAGTCCAATGTCCATCGTCTCAAACTCCAATGACATGGTTTTCTTGAATTCTTCCAACAATCTTGGATTATTGCCAATGAAGATAAAATTATCCACATAAAGGCAAACAAGTGAAAAATTTTCATTCTTGTATGATTTAAAGTACAGTATTCATGAAAACAACAAACAAACCCATTGTCTTGGATGTACATGTCAATATGAGTATTCCAAGTTCATGGTGCTTGCTTTAAGCCATACAATACTCTTCACAATCTTAAGACTTTATCTTCATGACCTTTAACAATAAGTTGTTCAACATAGATCTCTTCTTCAAGATAGTCATTTAGAAAAACCGACTTAACATCAAGTTGGCAAATTTTCCACTTCACTTGAGCAGCCAAATAAATCAGCAAACAAATTGTCTCCATATGAGCAACAAGTGTAAACACTTACTTTATAGTCTGCTCCATGTTTTTGCTTGTATCCTTTAGCAAAAGGTCTTGCTTTATATCTCTCCACATCTCCTTTTGGATTCTTCTTTGCTTTATAAACCATTTGACTCCAAGAGCTTTGCACATGTTGTGACTCTGAATCCATAAACTATTATCAAGATACATAAATGTCTTAAAATTAATTTTAATATTTTCTGTCCAACTGAATATTACCTAACTTTTATTGATAGTATTGTTATAATATTTTCTAAATATGGATAAACATTAATTATATTTTAATTTACCCGGATAAATATATAGTCTCAATGTGATAGTTTTTATAGTTTTACTTACTGAATGTGCATTGTACTTCAAATCTGAGTTATGATGATGTAAGTGCTGGCTATTGAATTTATTTTGTAACAAAAGAGTCTAGTAAACAATTATAAGAAGAGATTGAATCTCATCTTTTAATTCATACACAATAAAATATACATTCTAAATATCGTTATTTAAGCACATCTAGGAAAGAAAGACCAATTTAATCAGATCATAAATCAATAAAATTCGGATCTGACTTTGCATCAATTATGACATAATCAAGTTCGTCTAATTTCCTAATTTAGCTATTAAGTTTAGTATTCTGTATCTATTGTATGTATGCATTAATATTAATTGTTAAGGTTCAGATTGATTGGACAATGAATATATTTGTGAGAATTTGTAAAGTTTAATTTAACGTGTAAGACAAATACCTAGTATAATTTTGTATTTTTTTATGACTGATTTGTATTTCTAGTAACTAAGTCTCTTTTGTTTCTTCAAATTACTTTATTCTTCATCCAATGTCAAAGCCAAGACTTTCTACATCTGGCAGCGATGATATTAACCCGACAGAGACAATCGAATTCATAAAACTTAATTTGGTAACACTTCTTTCACAAATCCCAAAGGGGGCTGGACAAATAAAATTAATAATGAATTGGTAAGTTTGACTTTAAGCATAAAACACAAAAAAAAAACAAAACAAAACAAAAACAAAGATAGTGTTTTCAACATGAATTCCGTGAATTCGTGGGAAAAAAAATCAATGACCCATCCCTTAGCTCTATAAAATTCAAGCAATTCTTCCATTAGTCTCTACACATAACCACCTTTCATAATAGCAATGAAGAGTCCACTACTAGATCTCTCCTTGCTTTTTTTTGCCTTCATCGCAAAACAATTATCAGCTGCTACTATTCCGGTTCTCGATTTCACTGGTGAAAAGCTCCTCTCAGGTACCGAATACTACATTCTGTCAACATTCCAGGGTACCTCAAAGAATTGTAGTGGTCTCAATCTCTTTAACAGAACAAGCAAAACCTGCCCACTGAATGTTATCCAAGAAAAGTTGGAATTTCAAAGCGGTGTTGCATTAACATTTTCGCACGCTGAGAATCAGAATGGTGTTGTTTACGAATCTCTTGATCTAAACATAAAATTTTCGGCCGTGAAAAGTACATGTAGCCAGACAGCAGTGTGGAGAGTTGGTGACTTTGATATTACAACGGGACAGTGGTTTATAACTGCTAATGGAGTTGAAGGTAACCCTGGAGCTCAAACATTGGAGAGCTGGTTTAGGTTTGAGAAGAATTCTGAAAATACATACAAGATAAGGCATTGTCCTTCGGTGTGCAGCGCTTGTCCAAGTTTGTGTAGCGATGTTGGCATTTATTCAGATGGTGCGAAACGTTTGGCTCTCCTTCGCACTCCAATAGAAATTACGTTTATCAAAGCTAAATAGCAAGTATAGAAGTTAGTTTTCGCTTGAACCAGATAATTCATTGAATTTTTAAATTAACGGTATTAAAATCCTACCAGACCTCATTTCAGTAATTTTTCCCTTTTTTTATGAAACTTTTATCCCAATAAAGCTCGTGTTTGTAAGGCTAGATCCAAGCCTTATTGGCTCTCGCTCAGTTTAGTTGAGCTTAACTCAAATTCATATAAATCAAATTAGAATTATAATTCAAAATATAGCTAATAACCAAATTGAACTTAAGTTGAAAGCTGTTAAACTCAATATAACTTGTTTTGATTATTATGAAAATATTATCATTTTTTTAATGATCAAAACAATATCATTTTAAGTATCAGAATTATAATCATTATTATGAGTCAAACTTCAAACTTTTCCATCGAGTTAAACTCAAGCTTTCTTTCAATATAATTTAATAAACTTAAGTTGAAATCAAAATTTTCTATTATCCATTTGAGTCAAACCCAAATAAGTTCATATTTACACTCAGCCCAACTTGTATCCAAACAAAGGTGTTTGAGCAAAATTTGGTATGAAAACCTCTTATATAATTACAAGAAATTCACCTAGTTGAACTAGTTAGTTTCTAGTTGTATTTATAGTACAAAAATTTTCATAGTTAATTTAGTAGAATATTTTATAAACTACGTATGAGATGAATAAACAAATAATCACACATTAAAGAGAAAGAACAAACATAATTAATTTTGATTCATCCAAATCCAGGTTATATCTAATGAAATTAATATTATTTCAATATTTGTTCACCTCTCTCATTAGAATAAATATATTTGTTAATGAATTATTATACTAGATTTATAATCTAACAAATCCCTATTATGATTCTTATTACTAAACAAAATTGTAGCAGGATTATTATTGATTTAAAAAATCCTGAACACTCTCATGAAATAAGCTCAAGCCACTTTTATTATCTTGCGGATATATACTAGAAGGTAACACAATAGTCGCTACATAATTAAGCAAAGAGCAAGTAGTGAATAATTAAACACTGATTACAAGTTCAGAAGTGTTAGCTCTTCCACTCATTGGGGAGCAGGGTCCCAACCCACTAGCTGGGCAATGAGATCCTTGAATGTATTCCCATAACATCTTATAATCAAAGTGATCACCAATTCCAATAAATTGGTTGCCAAAAGTTAATGGATTGATCAATTCCTACATAGCTTTGATTCAAAATCAATTGACTATTACAAGATTGGTGATTTTTGTTCTTTTTTTACAAACAGTTCTATACAAATTGTATATATGATTGATTTGGAGCGAACAACCACCAACTAATATTTTGACTTTAAATTAAGATAATCTCTTAATATGAATTTTATTTGACCTTTATTGATCCTAAATGATTCAGTTTTGTTTATTGAAAAAAAAAAAAAACAAGTCCCCTAACATTTGTTGACATTTCGTATTGAAGAGAAATAATTATGTTTTTGTTAGGAGGAGATTCAAGGTCAAGAGATAATCTCGGAATATGTCATAAAATATAAATTTTGTGACTTTCAAAATAAAAAAAAATTACAAACCTCTTTACTAACATATAATTCCAAAAGTTTAGTTAAACATATGTAATAGCAACTAGTTTTTCTAAGGATGTCTCTCATTCTATCATGGGAAAATTCAGTTGTAAAACTAAGCACGATATATATAACGAAAATACTATTTACAAATCTAGAAAACAAATGGTGTGAGACCAAAGATTTAAAACACAATTTAAACACATTTCTTGACATTTCATACCAAAGAGAAGAAATTATGGTTTTGTTGTAATCCTGTAGCTACAAATATTTCAATAATAGTCATCATATATGCATATAGGGTCATTATAATCAAAATATAAATTGATTCTTTTGTCACAATTCTTAAATTTTAAAGCATTTATTTTGATTAATAAGATGTATATGTAAATCTTATGATGAAGTGTCATTACTATTATTATTTATAAACATGATGCAATGTATATAAAATGTACAGTATACCGCAAAAACGTTATTGTCCTTTTTATATTTTGTTAGCGCTTGTCTTTTCCTTTTGTACGGTTTCATTTTGTGATTTATAAGTGAATTTTAATATATGTTGTTCAATTTATTAAATGGAGCATGTTTTCAAATATTTTGAAAAATTAACGTATTGCTTCGGGTACATTTCCTGTCAGGGGCATTTATCTAAATTGACGTGTTGCACAAATAGTGTAAGTACCTCACATTATCCAATATGATTATCTCTAGAGCCTCAGTTCTATCTCTTTTGAGAAATAAGTTCTCCAATAATTTTCTCACAAATGTGGACAACTGATTCAAGCCCCTTCATCCTTATTTTTTTCTTATTGAGCATTTCTGGCCTCCTCCATGGTCTGAGTTTACCTCCATTCTCTAGTTTACTCGACATAACTCCTCTCAAAGAAGCAAGTATTAGATAAACACCTAAAAACAATCTAAAGGTAAAAAAACAAACATGAAGACAATTACCCTAGCTTTCGTTTAAATGACTAACATCCTCATTTCCAAATTTGATACTAATGCTAAACTTTTTTTGAAGTTTAGTGTATACCCTAAACTTCATTCTGCATGTTGAAATTCACTTTTCTTAAACAAATTATGGTCATCATAATTTTATTCAAAAAAACTATAAATTTCATTAATCATAAACAAATTCATAACTTAATCATCTAAATAACCATAAAAACCATAACGTTAAACCTCAAATTCTAAACTAAAACACAAAGTTTAGAACATAAACCTTGAACAATTAGAGCATTAGCACAATATTTTAGGATCAATATTTAAGATTATAAAAATAGGATGTGAAAGCTAACTTTTTTCCCTGTTTTTACTATTAATATCTAAATGAAAACTTTGAAAATGCGCATAATGACAACAGCAAAACATAACAATGGCGACAGTGATAGCGAAATGCAACTAGAGAGATGAAGAAAATGGATAAGAAACTCATCTTGGAAGGTGTAGGAAGTGAATGTATGGGTTTTTGGTCGACTTTTGCTGGTTGACTCAGACAAACAATGGGCTGGAATTTAAAAAATGCAAATGTCTAACGGAAAGTTAGATTTATGTGCGAGGGTATATTAGTTAATTTGTAATTTGTTAGCTATAATGATTTAGTATTTAGATTCTTGGTTATTTTCATTCATTCCTTCAACCATGTGGCTAGTTTAGTTAATAACCCAATTCTTAAATGCCACCAAATATGACATCATTTATAATATGTATGGGTAAATTTATTTCATATTTTATCTTTAAAATAAATGTAATTGATAGTTATTAAATATAATAAATACATGATTTTTATGTGTTAATTTATGGTACTACATCATAATACAATAAACTAAAGGTAATAATTTTTATAAACAAATTATAACATTTATAGGCATTTCCCGTGGGAGAAACCGAGAAATCTAAATGGTCGAAATGTTAGCATCCAATGTTTTTTTTGTATACCACTTTAAACAAGAAAAAAACAAACCAATTCCTAAATACAAAAATAAATACTTTGATGTTTTCACTATAAACTACTCTATATATTAATTATAATTTTAGTTTATTAAAATTAGATAATTATATAATTTAATATTATTTTTTAAATAGATTTAATTAATCAATATAAATTATGATTTGAATAAACAATATTAATGTGATTTTTAAAATTTATAAGACTTTTTATGAATAATTTATTAACTTAATATATATTGGTTAAGTCTTTTATTTAAAACCTAATTTGAGCTTTGTGGGATTTTTTTTTGCAGCTACGTCTGAGCTAACAAAAGCTATGTGCTGGGAACTTGTGTCCATCAGTAAGGATGCAGTTAATGGAGAGGGTACAAAGAAGTCTATAGAGAGTATGAATTTATCCATTTTTATTAAGACATCCTCTATAATCTCTTTTGTGTATTTTGTTTATCTATCGGCCCATATTAAAGATATTATTATAATTTTATCTATTGAAAATTATCATATATGAAAGTTTCAACCACTTCATTTTATAAATTGTGCATAAATCTTGTGTATTAAGATAAAATGTTATTTATTTTATGTATATAAATTAAATTTCACATTTTTCTGTGTATATATGTTTTCAAATCACTGCTATAGTGATGCCAATTTTGATGCCAAAGAAGTTATATAAAAAATTTTTCCTTCCTGAGCGAGTTTGTGTATCGCTGGATCATCAATATAATTACAATCAATTAGTACTAACATCAATGGCCTAGGGTGGTCATCGCCACCATAGTCTTTACCAAAATTTAGAAATTTTACTTATGAAAAATTACAGTTTCATTCTTAAAAAAAAAAGGCTAATTCGGTCCTTTTTGATTTCTGAAATGTTACATTTTATCCCCCTTAAATTCAATTTCCTGGAAAACTTTGTGCCCCTGGAGCCTCCCTCATTTAATAATATCATACATTGACCCCCTCAAAGATAAATTTCTGGTTACATCTCGTCAAAATGATTGGGGAAAACGCCCCTGACCTTGCAATTGCCTGCAACCAAGTAAGCAACCTTGTTGACACGATGAGCGTGTTGCACCACCCACTTTCATGCACATTGGCATGCATTTTGTCATGCAACGATCCCCTCCTTTAGCCTCGACAGCACCCACATCCATGAATATTATTTCTCCGAAGATTATCAATATAATTGCAGCTAACATTTTGTATTTCATGTTCTTCTGATTGCAAGATATGTAATCATCTAGTCTATATATTGACAAATTAATTGTTTGCATATATATATGTATATGTATATGTATATGTATATGTGGGTGTGTGAATGTATGTGTTATCAAACAGTAGAACCTCTCATTTGAAGGGTTTACAGTGATTCAAGGCTTACCTCAAGTAACCAAAAATGATGGAGTCAACGTCATGGCTAGTTTTGGTTTATAATCTAAGGGATAAAAAATTAGAAAGCTGAAATATGATTATTATTTTATACTTTTAATAATGGATATAATGTTTAAATTTCGTTTTTTATATAAAAAGTTATGAAAAATATGAAAGCTATTGATTTTTTTTAATTTTACTCTGCTTTTTAAAGTTATATCGAAGAATTATTTGAAAAAGCATTCAACTCATTTTTGGCAAATAATTTTCATAACTTGTTTATCTTTATTTGTAATAAAAAAAAAAAAAAAAAGAAGGGATAGAGACGGTAATCACATTTAAATTTTACAATTATCTATCTTTCTTCATTAATATTTAAAATCAATAATTGACGTGATTAGGGTAATTTCCATTGACGACTTCTAAGATTAGGCTAAGGTTTGTCTACAAGACTCCAACGTTTATGATTATCAAAAGGGGCCTATTATTAAATTACTACAATCATCAAAATATCTCTTTGAATAAAAGAATCATGAAACTTTGCAAGAGAGGTCTCTCTATTTCTCAATATTTTAAAGAAATTTATTTCATAATTTAATCAAAACTACAAAAGTATAATTTGACTGTAAACTACTATATAAGTTTTCTAAGTGCCGATGGCATCTTCTTTATTAGGATAAAAAATAACAGTAAGGACAAAAATCCAATAAATGATACAAAATGAATGGAGAAGTAATGTCAAAAGAAAAACCTGTAATATACGGGTTGTTTTACATTTACTTTAAAGGCTTATATTAAGAATATTTCAAAATGAAAATTTTGGTAGGCCAAAGGACTATTTTCCACCCCTAGTTTGAGGCGGGAACAAAGTCCCACCCTCCAAGTTTTAAAAGCTCAGTTTCCCACCTATAAAAACAATTTAATATTAAATAAATCAGAAAACAGTAACACTTTAGGGGTAAAATTGTTATTTTAAGATTAAAATTTTATAAAAAAATAAAATAAATTTTATAAAAATTATATATTAAAATATTTTTAAAAATTTGAAGTAGTCACCGCCACCACTGTCGCGACAGTGGCAGCTGCTGACAGGGCCAGGTTGCCATTTTCTGTGGAGGCGGCCAAATCTGGTCGCCTCAGTTTTGGCAGAGGCGGCCAGATATGGCCACCTCCGCTAGAAGAACCTGCAGGAAACAGTTGGCCTTGGTCCCAACGGTTGTTTCCGGCCTTTATTATTGACGAAGGCGGCCAGAAACGGCCACTTAGCCCCGTCAGTGGCGGCCACTGCCGCGGTAGTGGCGGCGGCGGCTGCTTCAAAATTTTTTTATATTTTTAAAAATTTTAAATATTTTTTTAAATTATTTATATTTAAAAATTATTTTATAATTTTATTATAAATATTTATTTTATAAAAGGGTATTTTAGTTATTTAGGTATAAAAATTATAAAAAATGTTTCCAAGGGTGGGAGACTGGGCTTTTGAAACTTAGAGGGTGGGACTTGTCCCGCCTCAAACTATGGGTGGGAAACAGTTCTTTGGCCATTTTGGTAATATCAATCCATTGAATTAGTTTCTTTTTGTACAGAATTTGATTGTCCTTTAAAGCACCAGAAGACAACAAATTTACTATATCAATACATTCAGATTGCTTCTTTATTTTTTTATTTTTTTTTTTGTGACCCTTCTGTTAATAATATACATAAAAATAAGTGATTATTTTCTGTATTTTAGCACAACTCTTAACTTATAATTTCTTACAATATTACATTGATTTTCGCCTAGATTTTTCTAATTAAGTTTGCTTCTCATTTGTACAGAAACTATTGGTATGTAGAAAATATTGGTATGTAAAATATATATATATATATATATATATATATATATATCTAGCATGCTCAACTTTGTAACACGTTTAGCGGCATTTCCAGAAGGGTCAATTATGTGTGAAAAAAGAAAAATTAAATGGTGCTAGATAATTTTACAAAATTTTAGTTTGTGTTTTCGATTACTCCAAATAATAGAAGATATCCACAAAAACAAAATTTTGAAAAAACATGAAGATAGAAGTTTAACCGAAAAGACATTGCAAAGCCACATCGAGACAGAGACACAACAGCGAACTCAAAGTTCAGAACTTGTACTCTGAAACACCATCACCACCAACAACAAAAATGGTGTTCAACAGCTTGGTAGTGTTAACAGTGGCCCACGTATCAGTAGACGCATGGCAATCAGTTTTATGCGTACCAACTCAGGAGCGACTCAGCAGCCAACAGCTGTTAGATCTTGTGTGTTGTTTGCCTTTGCAACAACTGGGCCGTTTTGCCCTTTGTCTTTGGACCTTTCTGTGTCTTCCTCATCCTGATTCCTTCTATTCTTACCCCACTTACTATGATTCTTCTGATTCTGACTATGATGATGATGTTAATGGTGATTACGATGGTGCTTCTTCATCCTCCAACATTGATCTTGAGGACTACTACTACCACTCCCATTCTGATTGATCATGTGAGTTACTCAAATTCACCTCTTTTGCAGAAAGCTTTTCACTTTGTTGAGTGTTATGCTTTTTTTTTTTTTAATTGATCGGTCGTTCACACGTAGTTGACTTTAGTCTCCATTGGTTCTTTTTTTTTTTTTTTCAATAGATTTTATGTTGATATGTTGCATGTTGAGTATCAATGCGATTTGATTGCCAATAACTGCATAAAGGTTTATTAGTATTTGTGTCAATTTGTTCTAATGTTATCATTTTGGGGAAATTTCCTAATTTCTAACTGTCTCAGTTAGAGGATATGGTTTTTTTCTAAAAGTAATCTTGATCTGTTCTGATTGATCATGTAAATTATTGAAATTCTAGTCCTTTGCAGAAAGCTTTCGACTTTAATGGGTGTTATGTTTTTTTTTTTTTTTTAATTGATGAGTTGTTAACAGTACTTGTATTTAGTTGATTTTGGTCTCCTTTGGTTCTAATTGTTATCGTTTTGGGGAAAAATCTCTAGCTCGTATCCTTTGCATCAGAAAAATTTTGTTTGTAAGCTTTTCAATTTCATATCTTTTTACTTGTTTCTTTTTCCTTTTTTATCTTTTATAAATTTAATGTTGATGTGTTGCATGTTGAGTATTTTATGTAATTTGGTTATATACTTGCTTTAAATTATTGAAACCCAAGTCTTTTGCAGAAAGATTTTCAATTTTCTGAGTGTTCCTATGTGTTTTCGATTGATGGGTTGTTTTACAGATACTTGCATTTCGTGTTGAATCTGATTATAGTGTGCATTTGTTATAATTGTAATCATTTTAGAGAGAAAGCAGTATCATTTGCATCAGAAAATTTATGTTTCTTATTGAGTGATTTATATAATTTGAGTATGGATTGTTTTCGTAATACTTGGATGTCATTTACCTGTATCATTTGCAGATGGTTTTGGTTTAAATTTAATTTAAATAGATTGCTTATTCAAAGAGTGTTAAATTGATGTGATTGATTGGTGGGTTGTTTCGCAAGGTACACTTGCATGTATGGTAGATTTTAGGCTGTTTATTTGTTGTGAGTGTTATCATTTTGGGGGAATTTGTGTATGACCGTTTAAGTGACATCTTATAGTGTTTGTGTTGATTGCATTAGCTGAGTTTTTGTTTAAATTACTTTTTGATTTGTGGCTTATTGAGTTTTAAGCTTTATGTCATTGATCGATGTTGTTTCACCATCTATATGCTTGCATGTAGTGTTGACTACAGTCTGTTTATGTCTATCAGTTTGTAAATGTTATAATTTCAGGGAATACTAAAATTCTGTTATCATACATTACCAGTATCTTAGAATGGCTTCATTTAGGTGTTACTGAAGGCTTGGAAGTATGTAGTTGTAAGAAAGTTGATTTAGATTATAAGTATTGAAAGAGTATTAGCGTAGTGTAGATAATTAGTTTAATGATATACTTTTATGAAACTTGTATGTACATAAAGATCAAGTGGAAGCGAAACTTTTCTGTGTGTGATTGCACAATTTTTTCTAAGGATTGCTGGATAACTGGATATCTGTTAACACCTAGTTGTAAGTTATACAGTGAAGATAAATAGCCTAATAAGACGTTGCTTTGCTTTTTATATGCTGTCCATGGGCCTCATGTTAACCGCTCTATTTTGTGAGTTCAGTTCAAAAGGAAGTTAGAGGAGATAATCAATAAATTGTTTAATGGTACAGAAGAAAGAGAAAGGAAAACCTATCATTTCATGATGGATAAAGTAGTCATTAGAGCTCAATCTGTGCTTAACATGATAACATCTTAAAGGAGATTTGCTCAACTATATGTATGAGACACGCATAATTTTTTCATATGCTGTATGTGTACTGGAATCATTAAGGTTATAGGAAATGGAAGCTATCTATGTCTTCAGCATGGTAACATGAAGAATAAATTTGGCTAATGTTCTTTGGACAGACTAGCCCAAAGCCTTCTTTATGCTTCTGAACATGATAATCAATCTCCTTCTATCTGCAGATACAGCAGTCCATAATTTGACCTCATTTTCAGTTCGGATGTACCTGGCAGAAAGTATTTTACACAACCTGAGACTTGTGTCTTGGGTCAAAATACAAATCCCCAAACATTGCTTGTTACGCATGGAGTAAAGGAAATGAGGAGCTGTAAGTTGAGGTACAAACAGAATAGAAATGCCTCCTTCGAAAAAACTTATCAGAAGCCTCAACCCTGTGGAAAAACTAGGATTGTGAATTGCAAATTGTTTAGAATGTGTCCAATAGAGTCCACTAATAATTGCAGTGATCATAAACATGATGCAAGTGTAAATTTGGTGGTGAAGCAGGGGAAAATAGTGAAAGTGGAGTAGTATCCTATATAGTGCATATGCTTTTATGCTTTTAGTGGTTTAGATGTTCTATGTCATCCCTTCCATAATTTTAAATCAAATGAATGTAAAGCATCATAATGCTAATACACTCATCATCAATGATTTTTTTTCTTTCATCTTAGAACCTTTTCCTATGGACTTCTAAATGTGTATAAACTGAAGAAAAGATTATAATAGCAGTTGCCTACTACCTATATGCGAAATGGCATTCTATGCCACTTAATAGGATGTAGATTTGCTGATTTGTTTTTGCGTAAATGTATTTTGTGCTATCTTAAGGAATTTGTCATTGAGGAAAGCAATCTCCTGGATTACATGAAGATCCTTCGAATTTTGCATTTTGTATTAAAAGCATAGATGAGATTATTAAAATTTAATTGCCTTTTTCCAGTTGTGACTCAAACCATTAACATTATTGCCTTCTCCTGGATTATATTCCCTTTATAAGAGGTTGATTTGGGAAGTTGATATACGCTTAGGTTTGACAAATCTTCTCTAGCTACTTCAGATGTTAGTACAGTTGTTCATATTATACTTATTCAGGCGATTGTTAATGGAGTTTTGTATTTCCTTTGTTGAAATTGGCAGGAAGATTGCCAGATAGCATTTTGACCCTTTTACAGAGTGTTAGAGCTTGATTGGAAGCCTTGAGAAAGAGATGATTTCACAGCTAATGTAGGCTTCTTGGCTAGTCATTCGAAGGTTCAAGTCAATGAACAGAAGAAAGTTTCTTTGGTAGTATGCTAACTGGGAGAACTCTGTTCTGAGTTAGCTTCCATTCTATGTTTCACAGTGTGTTTTGAGAGTACAGTATTCTTACAGTCGAACCTCAGATCTCTAGAATTTTGATTCTGCTATGTTTACATCTGCAAATCATGACAACTTTGTAATTCATACTAGAAAAAAATATATATGTGAATTTACATTTGAGATTCTTTCGCTTCGATTGCTTTGTCTAAAGTATTTACAACTATATTCTTGTAACATTCATCCCTCTTACACATGTAAAATACCTCTTTTCTTTGATGAGAATTAAAAAATCAGTTAAACTTATCTTTCTTCATATCTAAACATGCTCTTGTATAGTCTCCAGTGTAGGTGCATGCTTATGGCTAAATAGTTGTGGTTCACATTTCTGTGGAACCTTAGTCTCTAAGAACTTTTCATGGCTCTAAGTAACGCAAGGATATCTATTTTGTTAGATATTAGATTCTGCTATATGCCATGCAGTTGCATTGTTCAATTTGCAGCAGAAGCTCAATCACTGTCAAATTCTCAGCTTCTAGTTGTTTTATATTTACTACTCATGTCATGTTGCATGGTATTAGCTTCCCTCAGTAAGAAATGGATGCATGGAGATTTGCTAGTTTGGGATGAGTGACAAATTTGGGATGCTTTTTTAACAATCTCAAGCTGTCTGAAGAGGGCTTTAACAATTTATGCTAGAGTCGGTGTAGGTGTTTGGCCAAGCCTGCTGCCAACATCAGCAGAAGAAAATCTTGTGGATGAGCATATCTGTGTATGCTGATTTAGTTGTTTTAATGTTTTTTAATGAATCTGCTTTGCTATTCGTGAGGATGATGTTTTAGGGATACCAACACCTGGAGAGCATACACGAATATGCTCATCCACAAGATTTTCTTCTGCTGATGTTGGCAGCAGGCTTGGCCTAACACCTACACCGACTCTAAACTAATTAGGTAGGGTACTAGAAAAACTACCCAAAACTAGTGTAGGCAGCAGGCCACACTGGGCTGGGCTGTCTCAGGATTGCGAGGCCTGTTGTGCTATGGATTGTGTCTAGTCAAGGCCCACAAAAATGCAAACTTTAACAAGTTATGTCGGCTGATGAATTTTGGATGTTTGGGTTTGAGGCTCGACCCAACATGATGGATGGGTCAAGCTCTCGTGGATTTTTTTGGTGAACTAGTCTGTTAAAAATTAAATTTTATGTGTTTTTTATATATATTTTTAATTATATTTTATATATATATATATATATAATATATAATATATTATATAACTATAGAGTGCGTGCCAAATTTATGCGAGCAATGCTAGTCCATTGTTATGTCTATCTAAAACCTCTTGAAAACTCTCGAAAATCGAATCAATGTAATGATTGGTGTTTTGCTCCTAAAATGCTTTTGTGTTAAAAGTTTTGGAAATGAAACCAAGCTAATATGTAGTAACTTCTTATAAAAGGTTTAACAACTCGAAAGTTATCGAGTATCCAAATCATGATATGTGAAGTATATGGGGTTTATCATTTTTGCCCACATTAAGATCGTTGATAAATTTTTGTTAGATTATTTAATTACTTAGTTTTATTGAATCAAAATTGTAATTAATATTAATTTACATTATAAAAATTCTTAATATTCTCTCACTTTAGCCAAATTAATTTATTTTATTTTATTTTTATAAAAAATGCTTCTTTTTTCATTCTAGGTAGCTAATATTTTACATAGATTAGTGACATAAAAGTGGCAGAAATATCAAGTTATCACAAATACTATTATCTGAAAATATCATAAAATAAATAAATACATCTTTCATGCTGAAGAAAAAACTAAGTCTATTATGGACACGTTTATGATGTATTGTATTCATGTGCATCATGAAAACTTCTAACACAAACTTCCAAAAGTTGAATCAAAGACTCTGTAGATCACAATTACCAGGAGGATGGCTTGTATACTATTATATCAGGAAATGGTTTCCAGTTTTCAAATTAGAGGAATTCGAGGCATAATATTCTACAAGTTATTGGAATTATGATGCTGGGATATTATATAATTTCTAGTTTTTGGTGAAGGTAGGCTGAGTTGCATGTACACCTGTCATCCTGCCTAACTTGCATG
Organism: Anacardium occidentale; assembly: GCA_026122585.1. NCBI lineage: Eukaryota > Viridiplantae > Streptophyta > Magnoliopsida > Sapindales > Anacardiaceae > Anacardium > Anacardium occidentale. The sequence continues at coordinate 96,368 of JAJEJH010000047.1, forward strand.
AACTACAATTCATATTGGAGGAGAATATTCAACTTTGGACTCTAACTGAGGTAATGTAAACGTACTGGTTCAAATTTTGCTGCAGTCTATATCAGTCCACAAGATATCTGTGAAGCACCAGCCGGCCTTTACTTCTTAAGAGCTACTTTGTACTATGCGTAATTTGATACCATGAATTTGACTCGGTTTTGGTTTTTATATTATGCAGATTCTAGATGGTAAGGTTTTTAATATGGTAAAGGTCATCGATATCATTAGCATTCTTCTATGGGAAACTGCTACATGGCTATATATGTTACTTTGAACAAATCACTGCACTTTGAAACAAGATCAACTCAAAAAGTATAGACTATTAAGTTCTATGTTTAGAGTTTCAAAAAAATGTCTAGAGTCCAGAAAGAGAATGACTCTATAATAAATTTGTTTGATATATTTATATGATCAGAAAATCATCAAAATGATTATCGTCTAAAATTACAAATATTTTAAGTTAATCTGGCTTTGAGATTTACCAATAATGTTTGATAGAAACTGGATGAAGTCTCTGATTAAGGAAGTACTAAGCGGAGTGAAATTGGGTCTATGGCTCATAAAATAATGGGAATTAGTTTGGTTTTGTTATTCTGTGGAAGCAAACTGTTGCAGGATACTAACTGGAGGTCTGATTCTCGTCAAGAAAATCTGCTGAGATGCTTTTGATGATGACACTGAATCAATCTTGATGTTTTGGTACATAGGCATGTGAACTTTGATTGTTCTTTTGGTTATAATGAATGCATACTTCATGCAATCAGCTTAGATCCTGACATAATACCAGGTCAGTATCTGGTGGTCTAATGCTAATGTTCAATATGGATGACAACCATATTGGTAGAATTTTAAGCTAATTATTAAGATTGTGAAATCACTTATTCCATGATTGGGAGCTTGACTAAATGAACTAGAAAATATATTAAAAAGAAGAAAGGTCAATTCTGGATCCAGGCAATGCACTCCAGGTTGTCTTGGCTTTTTCAACCAACTAATTGCTTGTGATTCAGCAGTGACTTGTTGTAAGTTCACATGCTGTGTCTCCCATGGACCATTTTCAGCTTATCCAGTGAAGTAATTTTCATTTTTCAACCCTTTCTTATACATCAGTTACGCTCACATGGACCATATGGGTCTTAGGCAATTGTGTTTTCACACAAAATGAGTTTAGTTAGGTATGGAGACTCCTCATACCTATTTACTAGCAGCTAATTTTAGGAATTGACATCATTGATATTCATTCTCTGGATTAATACTATTAATTAAGTCGAATAATCTAATATCCGATTGTTCAATACAAAAAATTTAATTTTGAACAAAATAGAATTCAAATCTCAGTAAATTAGGACAAAAAATGTGTCCATTAAATTAATAAATTCAAACATCAATAAATATGGTTTAAGATCAAAGCTCAATAAGCCTACAAATTCGATGTAGACAATAGTGTATTTTTTAAGTTTTCAAACTCGTTAGAAAAATATAGGAATGTTTTTTTTAGGTTTTCAAAGTTATAATATGGGCTTGAAATAGATTTAAAGTCTGACAAATTTTCATGACCAGAGCTTTAATAAAAAATTCTTAGGTATGAAACTTATACTCAAAACTTTTTTTATAAATTCAAGCTTAAATAAACTAAGTCTGATTGGCAAGCCTACTTTTTATGGCTTTACCATTGAATGTTAGTAGTGTAAATTAGTTTGACAATGAGTATTACTTTCTTGCAAACGTCCAGAAAACATGACCGACTACAATTTTTATGATTTAAACAAGATTTATATGATTAATCATTCATTATGGTAAAATCACTTTTGGAGGCCTAATTGTCTAACCACATTCCTCTCCCCTCAAACACCAATCATGGCACGTGTGTTCACACGTGTGGGCCCTTCAAGTAAATTCTTTTGGGGCTCCAATTGAAGGCTAGTACTAGATATACACACAATTATGGGTCATGAGAAAGCGGAAAAAAAAAAAAAGTAGAAAAATAACAAAAAGTGCTGAAGGAGGTTAGACTCCTTCAATCAAATCCCATCTTATGACAAAATCAAACCATATATATAAGTGTGTGTGTATATATATATGTATGTATGTATGTATGTATATTATTATGTGCAAATTGGAAAAAAGGCACTTTTGAAACAACTTTCTTTGGTAGCTATCATATAGAGAAGAGCTTCTGGTGGGTGCCTTAGAGCCTTAAAATATGATCTTCTTGTCTTCTCCCAAGCCAAAAGCTAAGGTTATGAGGATATGTCAAAAGGAAATATGGGAAGATACTATCAACTTTATTTCCCCATGTCACATACTATAAATAATCCTTAGAATGTCTTTTGAAATGGGCATGGTACACTTTAACCAAGTCAAATCTAACTAGGTTACCAAAAGGTCAACATTAATTATTGAACAATGTTCATATAGTTTTTCTTTTAAACATTTTTAATTTTATAGAAAAATGCTTTCAACATTTTTTGATGCATTTTGGAGTGTATAGTTTTTAAAACAAATAAAAATACATTCATATTAAAATAACACTTAAGCTTATTATATATATTTTTCAAGAAAAACATTTGAAGAATGCTAGCTCTTCTAGATACCTAGAAAAAATTATTATTATTTTACATGAAATAAATTACCTAAAATCGTTAAGTTTTGAAAATATTTTTTATATTACAAAGACACATAACGTTTTTTTTTTTTTGTTTTTTCTATAAAACCAAGGTGATCTAAATATATAACCGTAAGGGTTGATCTAAATAGTCAAGAGTCTGAGAATTTCAAACAAGGGTTCAGAGTTCGAACAACAGAATTCTTAATCTTCAATTTTCAATATATAATCCTAAGGGGTATACTACCTTGGTTCAAATAATCTTCAATTTTCTATAAACTGATAAAATAATAATAGTAAAGATTACAAAAATAATATATCCAAATCCAATTAATATAGATCCTGCCACCAAGTAAAGTTTCCAGTTAAACTTTTATCAGTTGTGTTCCAATTTTTTTTTAATTGATTGTCCATTTTCAAAAATTAAATAACAAACTTTACCCAACAATTTATTTTTTTTAAACTATAGTTTCCTATTGTATTATTTATTTTTGTCACTAGCTACAATATTTTTTGTCCACCTACCGTGGACCATAATATATACAAGTGAATTATTTTGTCCATTATTGATTTTGGGTGGACATGATGAGGTGCACCCCAATATTGTTAAAAAAAAATTATACACCATTCATTCCCATGCCGACAGAATCCATCATCAGAAAATAATATTATCATGTCCATAACTTTACATTTGTATTGTATTTATAATATAATGATTCTCTTTAATCATATGATATTATTATGTTAAATATTTGATATTCATGAAAATGATATTGGAGAAATTGGGCAAGACCTTATTATAAAGCTCCTTTTGGGTCATTGATTGATAACTTTAGATAAACTTTAATAATGCAGAAACTAATCTTTTTTGTGGGTGTTTCTTTCCTTCTTCTTTTCCATTTTTCAAATGTTTTTTAAAGGAAAAAAAAAAAAAAAGGCACTTGATTTTAAATACTTTTGTTAAAAATTAATAGAAAGATCACTTTTTTAGTTTCAAAGATCCCAGTTGGAGAAATTACATAAAATGGAAGCAATGACTCACATTCCATTCATGCAATTTTATACAGTTTTGTTTCAAATATTGAACATGGAGTTGGGCAAGAGTCAGGGATTCAGGAGCAAAACCTGCAAATGGGACTGACTTTTATGTCATGGTGAAGTGACTAGACCCCAAATGACAGCAGCCCCATCTCCATGTGACCAATTCTGAAACCAATGCATTCATCTGCCACTTTCAACAACTATTGTGGTCAAGTTGCCCAAAGCCCTTACCATCCTTTGTTATTTTTGCCCTAGTGGATAGTTTGAAAAACAATAAAAGAGACTTCTCATGGGATAAGATGTCATAAGTTTTAGGGTGAGTCCTTTTGGTTTTATACCCTTAATCTTATGGTCGAGTAGTTATGAAGTAAGTTACTTATCCAGAATTTTTTTTTTTTTAATTCGGTGTGATTAATAGTCTAAGATCAAAGGGCTAGACACATGAGAGAGCTAAAGGATTAGAAGGCCTATGATGGTTGAAGGGATGTATTTAAAGTTAAATTTAAATTAAATTAAATTCGAATTTAGCTTGACTAATAATAAATTAAACCTAATTTTTAGTTCGACTATTGATGAATCAAGTATTTTAACAATTTTTTTAATATAAGTTACTTAAATAATATTTTTTTGATACGTATTAATCAAAATGACATTATTTTAATTAATTCAAATTAAATTTTTTTAGACTAATGAGTTTGATAAATCAAATATTTTTGAAGTTCAATTTCAATAATATAAAAATGGCCAAAGGACATATTCCCACCCATAATTTAAGACGGGAACAAAGTCCCACCCACTAACTTTTAAAATACCCAGATTCTCACCCTTCATCCAATTTCCATCCAATTTCATTAACCTATTTTATAAAATAACAAAAATACCCTTATTAATTAAAATTTATAATAAAAATATAAAATAATATTTAAATATATATATAAATATATTATAAATTACAAAAAATATTTATAAAATTATAAAAAATATTTAAATTTAAAAAATTTAAAACCACCCACCGCCGTCATGTCGACGGCAGTGGCCGCAGCAAATACCACTTAGTTCTAAGGGAGGCCAGATCTAGCCACCTCTGCCTGAAAACCTTGGTTGAAAACGGCCATTGGGGCCATATCCAGCCATTTCTAGCCTTTTTTTTTTGGCGGAGGCGGCCAGATCTGGCCGCCTTCGTTGATTCGAGAAGCCAAATTTGGCCTCCCTTGGAACCAGGTGACCGTTTCGACCACCTGGTGCTATTTGCTATGGCCACCGTTGCCGAGACGGCGACAATGGCTGGTTTTTATTTTTTAAAATTTAAATGTTTTTTATAATTTTATAAAATTTTTAAAATTTTTAATATATTTATATATTTATTTAAATATTATTTTATAATATTATAAATTTTAATTTTAAAATAATAAAATTACCTTTTGACTTACTGTTGACTGTTAGATTTAACAGTCAATGAGTGAGGTTTCAGGCTTTTTAAACTTAACGGGTGAGACTTTGTCCCCGTCTCAAACTATGAGTGGGAACATGTCCTTTGGCCTATAAAAATTATAAACTTGTTTTTATTTTAAACGAAGCTTGTTAACTTAATTTAAATTCAATTTACATTTAAAACATACAAATCTAAACCTTATTATAATGTCTTAAGTCTAAATAATGATTTAAAAAAATCAAATTGATATTAAAAGTAACGATGGGTTGAAAGCAATATCTAGCCGGTTCGGAAATGTTATCCGGCATAGGGCAAAAGGGTCCCATGAATATTATCATTCCTTTTTGAAACCATGTATTACTTTTGTCACTTCACATAGGATTCTGATTTCCTTCTCTTTGTTACCGTTGGTACTTTTCTTTTCCCTTTTTACCCCTCTTTGTGATGTGTGCGACCACCATCAAGCCTTTGCCCGTCTCTCCCTGCTGATCTGATCACTGACGGGCGTGATTTTGCCCGAACAGAACACGTGTACGGTTGCTGATGCTGTCACTCACGCGCGTTGCTAAAAGCCACATTACGTCAAGCTTTTTCTTGTCTGTTGTCTCGTGGGTATGTACATTTTTACCGAGTGGAGTGGAGGTGGTTACGGAAGTTAAAGTGACCGACATGTGAGGTGAAACTTAACGGCGTTAAAAGAAACTGACGGCGACCAGTCTTTTCTACTTTCTAATTCTATCGCAATTTGCATTCATTGGTTTTAACGAGGGAACAGCACAGTCAGACCAGTGCCTTTTATTGGGAAAGAGAATCTCTGTTTTGTACTGCATGTCAAATGACCTTTTTACCCTTCCTAATTTTCTGTTTTAAAGTATTTACAAGTTAGTATTATTTTTAATTACCAAAAAAAAAAAGTTAGTATTATTTTAGAATGGAGAAATGGGTAGAGGGTGGTTGGCAGTGGACAGTCAGGTTGAGATTGAATTTTTACTCAAGGTTGCCTTTATAAGCAAATTGTATTTATGGGCATTGTTGACTATATCCTCTGTGTAAGGTGCTGCAACCATTTCATATTATAAACGTTGTGGAAAATTGTGCTCTTCCTTTCTCTCTTTACATGGTTGAACACATCAACTTTGTAAATTATATATTTCACCATTGTTTTGGAGCACCTTTTTTATTCTATATCTTTGATGCCAAGATTCTAACAATTCTATCCCATTAGCCTTTTAATATATACATGTGTATAGCAGAAGAATCTTTGTTTAGAATAATTGGAAAACATGATCGTGGATGAAATGTTACGTTGTTTCTGATTTCTCGAACAAACAAGATGCTTATACGAAGAAGGCCCTTTTTAAGGTTGTAACAAAACATAGAACATGATTTTTGTTGTGATGGGATTTTCTTTTTTGGGTTCCTTTAAATGATGCCTGGAAAATTTGCAATTATTTTGGTACTGAAATCAACAAGTCAACGATTAATCACCCTCCAAGCCCCATAACCACAAGGCAATGCAATCGATGATACCAGAGGTAATTTCTAATTAATAATTAATGGGACCAAAATTAAGGTTAAATTTTAAGTGGGAGCAAAAATGGTCATGCGAAAAAGGAGCAAATAATGAGAAACCCAAGGGATGTGTGTATCATATGGCCACAGGGGACCTCCCCAAAAACAAACCTTGCCAAACGACAAATCGAACCTCATGTGAGCCTTATATTTTTTACTGACTACATGTCATTTTCCCACCAAAGCTTCGCCCTAAAACCCATGGCAAATTTAAAAGTATATGTTATAAAATAAATTAATATTTTATTATACACATTTCAATAAAACCTATTAAACATAATAATTTATTTTATTTCATAGATTTAAAAAAAAAATGTAATTCAATTGTTATAATTTTGTCAATTTTAACTATCACTTTAGACAATCACAATGCATTCATAGAACCATACATAAAGGCTTTATAGGTATCAAAACTGATACCTATTAAAGTTGGTAGTTGGCATATATAGAGCAATCGTGGGCAAAAGATAAATACCATGAGTTGGAGTGGGATACTTATGATCACGAAGAACAAGAGAAGGTTTTTAAATTTATTCTAAACAGATATTTTTATAATTTTTTGATTGTATAATTTTATTTATTTATTTATTTTTTTCAGTTTATTTAAAAGATAATTAATACTAATATAACTCCAATTACAGATCAAATTATTACCCAGAATCTTCTCTTAGGGAAGAACAAGATAAACTTCAGTGATGAGCCTTTCTTTTTTTTACCGTCCATATAAAATATGTTCATGAGTTATTAATGTATTGAATGCATCGTTGAATTGTAAGCACTATTAATGGTTACTTTTCAAAAAATTAAATAATTTTGCGATACCTACAAAAGCTAGCATGGTCATAATTATATTTAAAATTTTGTTGTTTTGATTTTCCTTTTATTTTTCTACTTTTTATTTTGTTTTCAAACTTTTTCTCCTTGCTTTTTCTACCCCTCATGCAAAAAAAAATTAAATAAAAAAGAGATTTTTGAGGGGGGTGACTGTGGCTGCCACTCTTAATGAAAGAAAAAGTGGTAAGAAAATGACAAACAAAGAGAGAGAAAAGAGTGATTTTTAGGCTGTTTAATTGGACTTTAGCGAAAACAAAACCAGACCCACTTCAAAACTCACCTTCGAGGGGAGAAAGTTTAAGCCTTTAGGCTCTCTCTCTTGCCCATTATTGTTTTCTTAATACTACAGAAAGTTTCACTTCTTAAGCTTTAAGCTTTTTCTTCTTGGAGGGTTTTGTGTAGTGGTGATAGTGTATTGTGCATAAACAGCTGTAAAGATGAGAGGAAGAGCTTTGTTAATGGTTGTTTTGTTGAGTTTGATCTATGTGGGTTGTGGTGCTAGGTTGGGTTCTGAAAGGCAGAAACTTGAAGTTGAAAAGCATTTGAATCGCTTGAACAAAAAACCAGTTAAAAGCATTCAGGTTCGTATCATTTTTAGTCTTTTAGTGCTTACTTTACCTTCTCTCTTTTTCCTAAAGTTTGCCTTTTTTGGTCATTTGTGTGTGTTTGGCTAATGGGAAAGTGAGATAAAATGTAGGAAATGAAGAAACGTTGGATTTCTTTGGCCTATGTTTTTTTCTTTGTTTTGAGTATTTTTCAAAGTAATTAGTGGGTTTATCTGGTTTTGTTTAGCAAAGGTGATGGTTTTACTTATTTATTTTATTTCTTCTGTTGATAACCGTGAAGCGTTTGATACTTCTGATTTGAACCAAAATTTATAGGTTTTTTAAGGAACAATGATTTTTCTATGGAGTTGTTAGAGGCTATAAAGCAGAAAGTGAGGTCATAATGAGAAGTTCTATTTCTTTTGTTTGTATAATATGTATTTGTCAGTCACCAAGCAGAAAACTATAACAGCTTAGTTCTTTGCAATTTGGATGCTGTTTCTTGAGTCATTTCAAAGATCTATTGTTCTAATCTTGTGATTTTTGGTGGTTGCACAGAGTCCAGATGGGGATATTATAGATTGTGTTCAAGTGTCACAGCAACCGGCCTTTGATCATCCTTATCTCAAAGACCACAAAATTCAGGTCAGTTTTTCGAATCTCCATTTTCATCTCGACAGTTGTCACCTTCTTTGATGTATAATGTTTTTGTGGATTGATTTTCTGATGTGGGTTGTGTTTTGTTTCATCAGATGAGGCCTAACTACCACCCAGAAGGGCTTTTTGATGATAACAAAGTATCTGTGAAACCCAAGGAAAGAACAAACTCCATTAACCAGTTGTGGCATGTGAATGGTAAATGCCCTGAAGGGACCATCCCCATAAGGAGGACAAGTAAAGATGATGTTCTGAGGGCAAGCTCAGTGAAAAGATATGGCAAGAAGAAGCACAGAAGCATCCCAATCCCTCAGCCAAAGTCAGTGGATCCTGACCTCATCAATCAAAGTGGTCATCAGGTATAAATGCCGCCTTCTTTTTTCCTTTGTATCTCAAGTAGGTTCCTTTAGCAAATTTCTTCATGCTGTCAACATTTAATTGTTCTTGATCCTTTGTTCTCTTTTGTTTGGGATGATTAGCATGCCATTGCTTATGTTGAAGGAGATAAATACTATGGAGCAAAAGCTACCATTAATGTATGGGAGCCAAAAATTCAACAACCTAATGAGTTCAGCTTGTCTCAGCTTTGGATTTTGGGAGGTTCTTTTGGTCAAGATCTTAACAGCATTGAAGCTGGATGGCAGGTATTTATTATATTTTCTTGCACACTATTTCACCATAATTGAACTGAGAATGGAACCTGATAACAATCACTCTATTTTTAATGCTCAAAAGTCTTATTTTTAACACTTGAATGCACGTATAAACAGGTCAGCCCAGATCTGTATGGTGATAACAACACAAGACTTTTCACCTACTGGACTGTAAGCTCCCATAATTTTGTCATTTCTTTTCTGGCTTGCACTTTTCAATAATGTTAATTGCTTTTTGTATAATGTTTATTCTCTCATTATTGCTATCTTGTGAATATATTACAGAGTGATGCATATCAAGCCACAGGCTGCTATAATCTTCTTTGCTCTGGCTTTATTCAAATCAATAGTGAAATAGCAATGGGAGCAAGCATATCTCCTGTTTCTGCTTACAGAAATTCCCAATATGATATCAGTATACTTATCTGGAAGGTATATAAACATAAAAAATATAATCCAAGAGGCAGATTAATGCTCAGCCACACATTTAAATACATCTGGATAACATTATGAACATTTTATAGTAAAGCTGATTCTGCGAAGGAGGGTGCATGTGAGCATCAGTGAAACTTGTCCTTTACCCAGTGCATATTCAAATGCACACTCTTGGCTGTATCATCATCACATAATGGCACAAACATGGGGGGCCAAGGGGTGTATCAGAAACATCATTGTGGTGCAGTTGCTGAGAATCTTTGGCTTCTTCTGCTCAGCGGGTTTGCCTGTCAGGGCCACCACGCTCCTTCTCACCCACAGTGTTAAAAAAATCTAACTTTTCACCGCCTTGCTTAATTAATTATGAATCCTAAAGCTTATGCTTTTCAATTTGATTCCTTTGTGCCCCAAGTTCCCTAAGTTTATTTATTTATTTATTTCTTCAAGATCAGAGAACTTGTTTGTGTGCAGGATCCGACCGAGGGGCATTGGTGGATGCAATTTGGAAACGACTATGTGTTGGGATACTGGCCATCTTTCCTATTTTCATACTTAGCAGACAGTGCTTCCATGATTGAATGGGGAGGTGAGGTTGTGAACTCAGAGCCAGATGGGCAGCACACTGCAACTCAAATGGGCAGTGGTCATTTTCCTGAAGAAGGATTTGGAAAATCAAGTTATTTCAGGAACATACAAGTGGTGGATGGGTCAAATAATCTCAAAGCACCAAAAGGCATTGGCACTTTTACTGAGCAATCCAACTGCTATGATGTTCAAACGGGCAGCAATGGGGATTGGGGCCATTTCTTTTATTATGGGGGCCCTGGTAGAAACCAAAATTGCCCATAAGAGATATTTTCATATTACCCTTCTCATTTTCTCTCCCTTCTGTGTATCATTCAACCCCGTAGTATAATGTCCCTCTTGCTCACTTTTGTATACCTCTTTTTACTGTTTTACCACTTTTTACTATTAGGTTGGGAAAGTAACAGTTGACCTCTCTTAGTGAGAAGTTTTGACTCCTTTTGACTCTTTTTACTTGAAAAGATTGTAAGTGGTTAAGGATGTGGCTATGTTTCTCCAAAGCTAAAAGAAACGGGCCTTTGTTACTCGCTATCTTTGTCTCTCTCTCTCTTTGTATTCTATTTGTTTGTTTGCTCCTTTCTTGGAGTGGCTTGTTAAGTTGTTAATGAATGAATGAATCCACTATTCTAATTTCCATTAGTAGCAAGCAAAGCTCTGAACTCTGGTTTTGTCTATATAATTCAATCGTGTAAATGTTGATAACTAGTTTTACATTTTTGGTTTACAGGCTTAAAGTTGAGTTTACAAGCACTGTAGCAAGCAAAGCACCAAACTTTGGTTTCAGATCTTGCCATCGTGAAACACAAAAAGAAAATGGTTTTTTATTGAAGATAATGGAAAGAATATGATGTGCATGTGAGTGGATGGCAGAACTTTATCCCCTTACGTAAAGTTTCCCCACCGTCACAGTCATTGGCCTGCCTCTTCATGTCACCAAAAAGTGTTAAGTCAGCCAATTGTCCAATTTTAGGTTCCTATTCCTTCACAAGTTCACTTAATTTGCATCATATTTTATTTTCCACCTCAAGATTCCTACGCCCAAAAGGGGCCTTTCATTTGTATATATTTATCGCCATTTTGGATGTTTATTCACCCACCAACCAGAATGTGTTTGAAACGACAGATGTGGGTCCATGGCTAGATTTTGATTTCCAGCTGTGATCCACCACAATTTTGGATGGACTTGTTAATTTAAAAACCTTTTAAAAAATACCCAAATTATGACTTTGGAGTTTTGGGTTGAAATATGAGTTAAAAGCCCATATCATGTTTCTTATTGTGCTAGTAAAATGGGCCTTTTGGATTCGAAAACCCTCTTCAATTTGTCCCCCTCTCATTTGTGTTCACTTTGGAGTTCATTCACTTCCCATATCTACGAGCACCACCATTCTCATTAAGGTGCATATCTAACTTCTATATATTGTTTATTTGTTAGCAAGTTCGGTTAAATCCATTTATGATCATAAATATGAGACTCATATGGTTCAAACATACCCCTATTCTAATCAAAATATTACGAAAATCAAATAACAGTCATATTAAAAAAACTAACAATTTCAATTCTGAATGATTCAAAAGATTATTGATATGAATTGAACCATTCTGTTGAAAATCCAGTCCAAAATGATTTGTCAAAATGCAAGACATCTTTAACGTTGGCATCTTCACAGATTTACAAAGCAACAACAAAAGTACAATGTAAAAATTTTCAATGAAGCATTAAAAGACACCATGTTCATTAATCACAAAAACTTAACTTGTTGACAAGTGTTAGGTATATGAGTTTGAAAATGAATCTTAAATTGACCATATAATGGTTCTCTTTCTCTTAATTACCAAAAGCATACATTTGTTTTGATCAACTAATAAATAAACAAGAATGGCATTAATGATTGAGAGACTTAACAAAAAAGAAAGAAGTAGAACATTGTGAATTGGGAATTTGGTGGTCTAGTTGGATTGAATTTAAATGCTATTTATTCTGTTATTGAGTGCAAATCATTATAGAGTTAATGTTACTGGTTTTTAGTACATTATTATTGTTGTTGTTGAAAGACCATACCCTTGTTCTGGTTTTGTTCATTTATTAGCTAGCTATCAATTACTACTATCCAACCATGCAACTTTACAAATTTTTGTTAATGAGGAGGAAAGTCTCCACTCAAATAATGCATCCAAATTGGTTTTATTTTCATATTTGTTGGCCTTAAAAAGACTCATCTAAATTTTACTATAATATTGAATTATCTACTCTTGAAAATGATAGGATTTGGTACTAAAATGGTTGGAAATTTACTAGAATATATATTCTTATCCAACACAAACAACTATGTAAAGTGTTTTGATTACAGGTCAAATTTGTCACTTGAATTAAAAAAAAACCTCTACAATTCTTTACCTAATTACATAAATAAACTGATGTTTGAAGACACAAATTCTTCACCTACTAAATCAACAAAATTTACTTGCATAATTGACCCCTTCCCTTATTATATTAAACAATTCCATCATCATTCAAAAATTTCTCGCACATGATGTGATGACTCACTCCTTGGATTCACTTTCCATTTCTCTGCAATGCCATTGGTGAATGTGATACACTTTCCTTTACAGAGAATAGGTTAGGTGTTCCTATCCAGACAAAGATACAACCTTTTTTATTAAATTATTTTATATTCCACTGTTTCTTTTCTTCACTCATTATTTTTTAAGTCTTTCTTTACATTCTCTGTCTAAAAGACCATAACTTTCTCTCCCTAAACCCAAAGTAAATTAATTAATTATTATTATTATTTTTTAACTGAGTGTTCACACAGACCAGACCGGTAGTAGGGTTTTAATCTTTACTCTCTCTTTTCTCTCAGAAATTATCAAAGAAGATAAATCCAAACCCTAAAAAGCAAAACTTGGAAACAAACCCTAAAAAGTTCACCCCTTTTTCTTCATCATTATCTTCAGCAAACCCTAGCCGGTGGGTTTTCTCAGCTGAATTTTCTGCTGCAAATACTCAAATCCATGAACTAAATTGCTCACTTTTACCAAGTTTGAGCGCTCAATTTGCACTTAGAAAGCGACCCATTTCTGCTGAATCCAACATAATGTTGTTGCCCATGAAGCCCACTTCAATCAAGTAGGTAAAACATCTTTCTTACTGGGTTTCAGTTTTTTGTTCCATTGAGCTTACTTTTTTTGGAAAATTTTGATGCCTTCTGTGTTGGTATGCCATGTATTAGGGTTTTGATTGTGTTCCATTTCACTGCCTTCACATTATTTTCTTTCTATGCGGGTTTGAGTTGTTAGACAATATATTCAAATTTAGTAGATTCTTATGCTATCTCTTTTGGAATGTCAGGTATCGTGGTTTTGTCCTGTTTAATTTCATTGCCTTCACATTACTATCTTTATCTGGGTTTCAATTCTGGTGTTAAAGTTTGAAGCTTTATGTTTGTTGTGGTAAATTGTGGATTTAAATTAAATGTTTTACTGTATGCTTATGTTTTGTTTTATCTGTTGCATGTGGTGTGCCTAGGTGAGAAGGGAGGCCATGGAAGGGGATAAACGATGGATAGCGTTGGCTTGTGCAATTTCAGGAAGCCTTTTTGCAGTTTTGGGCTTGGCTTCATTTTTTATTCTCTGGGCTGTGAATTGGCGGCCTTGGCGACTTTATAGGTACTCCTTTTGCAATTTTGTTATGTTATTAATATTCGCAACCATATTTGTTAAATTTGATCAGATTATAATTAGCGTTTAATTCCCTTGTATGGAGGCATCATAATGCTGATTCGCAGGGTTTTCTCTTGGGTTTAACTTTATGCTATGTTTAATTTTGCAATTAATGGAACATTAAAGAGATGAAGCTGGAACCTCTTTTGTCTGGAATCTTAGTTCTCTTTCCAAAAATTTTTGTAATAATGCCACAGGAACAGAATTTATGATTGTTTTAGATATAAAGTTGGACCCTTTACTGACTTGAAGAAGTGTGAAAATTGTGATTTTCATTCTGGTGGTAGGACGTCTTCATGAACTGGTTTTTGGGTCATAATTCTGCCGACCTTAAAATTGTAGGATATTAATTTGTTCACATTCAGTTCTCTCCCTCTCTTTTTTCTTAGGATGAACCTTTTGCACTAGTCATGTTCTAAAGGCCCATTGGCTGAAAAATTAATTTGCTTTTTGCATCTATCCTGACGCCATGAGATAGCTTGGAATGCAATCATTTTCCTAGTTATTGTTAGTTTTGGTATTTATTTTCATTGTGAAATAGATATTTCTGTTATCTGACTGCATTTGTGCCCTGATTTTTGTTACGGCGAATTGTAGGTGTCTTGTTTTCATTTTGGTTGTTTCATCTTTCTCTTTTTCAGTTGGATATTTGCAAGAAAATGGCCAAATATATTACAAGGACCTCAACTGGGTATAGTATGTCGGGTTCTGTCTCTGTTGGCATGGATGATTGTTATATCTCCAATTGCTGTGCTTATCATGTGGGGATGGTGGTTGATTGTAATACTTGGTCGGGATATAGTTGGTCTGGCTATAATAATGGCTGGCACTGCTCTTTTATTGGCCTTCTATTCAATCATGCTTTGGTGGAGAACTCAATGGCAAAGCTCAAGTATGTATTGTTTTGCCCTTTAAGTTAGTGAACAAATGGAACTCTTATTCTTTGTGTGGAAAACAGGCAGACTCTTTTTTGGAAATCTATGTCGTTGCTAAATATTTGTTTTACATGTTGGCTTGCTCCGAGCATATACAAGTGGCTTGATGAAAGTACTGCCTTTATTTTCTTTTTGACAAAAATAAAAAACTTATTTGGAATAGAGGCTGTAGGACTTTTCAATGTTGGTATGATGATAATTAGTTAGGTAGAGTTTTATGAAATTTGACAAACACTTGACTAGAATTAGGCATGCTTAAGAACTCGGATTATGCTTGAGGACAAGTTTAGCTGACTTAATTTGACTTTGGAGGTCTGTGTTATGCTGTTATACACTTTACTGTTAATAAAATATGTAGGGTTATGTGCATTTTAGGTTTTGAGATGGCAAAATTGTATCAGGGCTTTATACTTTATGGCAGTCTATTTCTTGCTTATGCCAGGATTTTCTAGAGGAAAAGGAAATGATCAACTTTATATGGCTGAGTACAATATGGATGTGAAGGAGCATGATTAATTTGCAATAAAGAACCGTTTGAGCTTGTCAACAAATTTGCATCTCAAACTTTTTAACTTGCTAAGAAGAAGGGAAACCATATAAATGGACTTAGTGAAACGGACATTAATAGAAAATATGGAATACATGAGGCCTATTTGTGAAAGGATCAACCGAATAGAAGTAATAAAGGATGCTAGGAGGTCTTATAACAAAGTGCGCATGCAATTGGGGGGGGGGGGTGTGCAATGTTAACAATAAAGCCTTGCAATTTTTACTATAAAACCTTCAATTGCTGTAGCTGTTTTGTTATGTCTTGCTAAAGAAGTTTGGTGTTTGCTTTTGGGAGAAAAAGAACATAGGGGCTACAGAGAGGGTGTTTAGGGTTGAATTTTTTAGTCTGTATTTTAATGACGTTTCTTTTTCTATTATTCTTATATCAATTCTTCATTTTCTGCTCAGGGGCTGTTGCTTTGCTGCTTCTTCTGGCTGTTGCCCTACTCTGTGCATATGAGCTTTGTGCTGTGTATGTTACAGCTGGTTTAAATGCATCTGAACAATATTCGCCTTCTGGTTTCTTTTTTGGTGTATCTGCAATTGCATTAGCAATCAACATGCTTTTTATTTGTAGAATGGTCTTTAATGGTAAGTATCTTGATGGTCTTATTTTATTTTCATCATGGTAGAAATGTAATTGCACTTTGTTAATTTTTCACAACTGAGGAAGCATTACTCTTTAGGATCCTATTGACTCCAAATACTGTCAGCCTAATTATTTTTTATTTTTTACTTTAAATCATTAATTGTTGCAGGGAATGGCTTAGACGTAGATGAGTATGTGCGTAGGGCTTATAAATTTGCTTATCCTGATGGTATAGAAATGGGCCCTTTGGCTTGTTTACCAGAGCCACCTGATCCCAATGAGTTGTATCCTCGACAATCCAGTAGGTAAGACATTTTTTTTAGCTTCAGAAATTCAGGTATCGTGTTTTGCTAGTCATTGGTGTGTCTCTATAGTCTTTAAGTGCTGGTAATGATCAAGTTTGGCATATTGCTTTTGCTTTTGTAGTGTAATTGGCTCCATATCTTGTTTTATGGCGATAACAATCCTGTTTAATAATAAATAATCTAATTAAACATAAATTAAGATCCTTAACTGGTCAGCAGGATGCTTTTTGTTACATGCCCTCTTGGAATATCCTTTGCTTTTATATATTTCTTCATGATTTTTAAATACTTACACTGGCTATGTGTATCAAATGACAACTGTTTAGGAATCCAAAACTTTAACTTGTTAAATTTGTAACCTGAACATTGATTGTTAATCCTTTCTTCCTCCAGGGAAGGAGAGTTTGGAAATCTCAAATTTTTTTTATGAAGTTTGAAATGTATTTAAGCCCAGTCGACAGTCATGGCATACATTTAAATGTGCTTGGTTATTATGCTTCTTGAGCATTTTGTTCTGTTGTCATTTTGGTTTTCTGATTGTGCTTTTGTAATTTAGGGCTTCACATCTTGGACTTCTCTACTTTGGCTCGCTTGTAGTTCTTTTTGTCTACTCTATCTTATATGGTCTGACAGCAAAAGATGCCCGCTGGCTTGGAGCAATTACATCAGCTGCGGTTATCATTCTTGGTATGCTGTCGACTCCCTTGTTTATTACGTTTGGTCTTTCACATTGTTGTCA
Source organism: Anacardium occidentale (assembly GCA_026122585.1). Taxonomy (NCBI): domain Eukaryota; kingdom Viridiplantae; phylum Streptophyta; class Magnoliopsida; order Sapindales; family Anacardiaceae; genus Anacardium; species Anacardium occidentale. The sequence goes on from JAJEJH010000047.1 coordinate 113,597, forward strand.
ACAAATACATATTCCTTTGATGTTAATGTAATTTAAATGGATTTATTGTGTTGTAGATTGGAACATGGGGGCATGCTTGTATGGATTTCAGCTTCTGCAAAATCGTGTTGCTGCCCTTTTTGTTGTTGGAACATCTCGGGTTTTCCTCATTTGCTTTGGGGTGCATTATTGGTTTGTTCTTAATTTTTGAAGTCTCAAATATTCGTTGATGTAGTATTATTTTGTCATCGTTGTGTCATTAAATTTGTTCCTATATGTTCTCTGCTTTAGGTACTTGGGGCACTGTGTCAGTTATGCGGTTGTAGCCTCATTCCTATTAGGTGCTGCAGTTTCTCGTCATTTGTCAGTTACAAACCCTTTAGCTGCTAGGAGAGATGCCTTAAAGAGTACAGTGATTCGCCTAAGGGAGGGATTTCGCAGAAAAGAGCAAAACAGTTCATCCAGCTCTTCTGAAGGTTGTGGCTCAAGTATGAAGCGTAGTAGTAGTGCTGAAGCAGGTCACCTTGGTAATATTATTGAAGCTAGTGCCCAGAGTACTGCACAATGTATAGTTGATGCTACTAATTGGAATAATGATCATTTTTGTCGAAATGCCAGTTCTCATGAGGGTATTCATAGTGATAAGAGCATGGATAGTGGACGGCCAAGTTTAGCATTACATAGCAGTTCTTGTCGTTCAGTTGTCCAAGAGCCTGAAGCAGGGGCTTCCTTTGTAGATAAAAATTATGATCAAAACAACTCCCTGGTTGTTTGCTCTAGTAGTGGTCTTGATAGCCAGGGCTGTGATTCTAGCACATCAACTTCAGTAAATCAACAAATGTTAGATTTAAATTTAGCCCTTGCACTTCAGGAAAGGTTGAATGACCCTAGGATTACGTCTCTGTTGAAGAGGAGGGCAAGACACGGAGATCGAGAATTGAGTAGTTTATTGCAGGATAAGGGATTGGATCCAAATTTTGCTGTGATGTTGAAGGAGAAAAGCTTGGATCCTACTATATTGGCATTACTGCAGAGAAGTAGTTTGGATGCGGACAGAGATCATTGTGACAATACCGATGTCACAATCATTGACTCAAACAGTGTTGATAATGTTATGCCTAATCAAATTTCTCTTTCAGAAGAGCTAAGGCTTCATGGGCTTGAAAAGTGGCTTCAAATTTCTAGGTTTTTTTTGCATCATGTAGCAGGCACTCCAGAGCGAGCATGGGTTCTCTTTAGTTTTGTTTTCATTCTTGAAACAATCAGTGTAGCGATTGTTCGTCCAAGGACTATTAGAATTATAAATGCTACACACCAACAAGTGAGTGGGAGTACTTTCTTAGGAATTATGTTCAATTTATCTTCTCCTATCCTGATAGATTCTCTAAAATTATCAGTTAAATTATGTTATGAAAGCTTCAGACTACTTTAATTCAAGGTTGTTTAGCATTTTTTTTTTGCTAATATGGAAATTGATTATCTTATTTTGTAGTTTGAATTTGGCTTCGCAGTGCTGCTTTTATCTCCTGTTGTCTGTTCAATCATGGCTTTTCTCCACTCCCTTCAATCTGAAGATATGGCCATGACATCAAAGCCTCGTAAGGTATACTTTCAGGTAGCAAGCTGTAATTTTTTTTGGATATTTTCACTGAAGTTAGCTTACTATTGGTTAATTATTCTTTTGGAATATTTTTGATTGAATTAATTCTTGATAGCACCTTTAATCTGCATTTTCTTTGTTTTGATTATTTATAAAGTAAAATTCATTTGAGAAAAGTTGTGGTCATATAAGTAGTTTCAATTTCACAATCTGCAATATTGTAGTCCTCTTAGGTGGGTTGAAATTGAATTTAGTTTCCTATTAACTGGTGCATAATTATAGTTAGTGCATTCTTCCTTGAATGGCATGGCTATCTGACATGGTTGGATTGACCTTAGAAAGATTGGTACCTGAGTATTACTGCACTAGTAAAATCTGGTCAGTCTATGGTACATTGCAATTCTCCATCTTTGGATCAGTGTTTTCTGTTTTCATGTCTATTTTTCATGCTCATATCTAATTGCTTTCAACTCTAACGGAAAAAAGGAAAAATAAAATATCGAGTTCGGGTATAATATTGAATTTCTAATGGTATTGTTTGTTGCCTTGCTTCTTTATAAATTGTCTATGTTCTTCAGTATGGATTTATTGCCTGGCTGCTGAGTACTGGTGTTGGATTGTTGCTTTCCTTCTTGAGGTATGCTTCAATCTACTATTCTATGTTTTATTTTCTCGAAAGCTCTTTGTGGAGTAAATAATTATTTATGCTTTGCAGCTGTTGAGGTTAAATTTTGGCTTGTATGAGACTTGTCTAATTCTTTCTTGATTTTTTTTTTTTTTTGTGATGGAATAAAATAATTAACTATTTAAGGCCTTTTGTCAGTCAAGCATCAAAAGGAATAATAATTCTGTTTTTAAATGCAAATCTTGTTTGTGCAAATTACTTTAATGAAGAAATAAAAGATATTCATTCACCATAATGGTTCAAGGACTTTTACTCAAATAATGTATTTGCATATTTGCAACTTGTGTTTCTGGTATCCCATGCTCATGTGTTTGGCTGTGGTTATCAGGAAGCCTAAAGTAAATTCTCGTCAGTTTCAGTACTGTGATTATAGTGCTGTCATAATGAAGCTCTTCTTCTATGTTGGATTTGATAATTGAACAACTTGTTATGCCATCCTAGTAGCCTGATACTGTGGTTTAGTTTTTTTATAACTCCTATGTTTAGAGATTAAAATAGTGATTATCATTCCTCTTGATATATATACTATATTAGGAATTCTACATTCTTACTTTATCAATATGCTCATCAATAGCTTCTTAATTCTCTGTGTTCCCATTGTATTATATTTGTGAATCATATTTGATTAATCATTTGCTATTTGAGGTTTGAGTGTGATATGGAATTACCATAAACTCATTTACCTTATACACATTAATGTTCTCTCTCTCTCTCTCTTTTTTTTCTTGCTGCAGTAAATCATCAGTACTTCTTGGACTTTCCTTGACCGTCCCACTCATGGTAGCTTGCCTTTCCATTGCAATTCCAATATGGATACATAATGGTTACCAGTTTTGGGTTTTACAAGTAGAATCTGCAATGACTCCTGCAGGAAATGATCGACCTCCTGTGGCTAAGCAGGTGTTTTTTTTTCTATAATCACCGCTCACCTTTCTTCCACATATGTAATATTTGCAAAATGAGCATAATTATTACTTCATTTTGTACTGTTATTGTTCTTTGGTCACAATCTGGTAATTTGGTTTAACCACTGTTTGAAAACTATGTTCTGGGTTGTTCTGTGCTTAGGTTTATATTTTTCCATTTTAGGGATTTAGGAATTGGATACATGTGCTATTGGAGATCCTCCTGATTTCTTCAGTTTTTCTATAGCCCTAGATAAGGCAGGATATAGAAATGATCAGGTAGCCATCTGAGCTAGGTGTAGCTGAAAGAATTCTGTCAGTTAATGAAAAGCATATAATACCTTATCATGTTTATCCGTAATTATAACTAGTTTCATCCTTGTTACTTTATGCTTGTAGTTGACCTTTTGATGGGCTTATGAAGTGTAGATATGAACCATAAATGAAATCTTCTATTTGCTCCTTTTGGAAAGAGAAAAGAGGGAAAACAATCAATGAGCCATATGAAAACCATTTCTGGAATTTAGATATGTTCATGGTCTTTGTTAGGACCCTTGACCTATGAGTGCTCATGTTTGGTGTCATGACAATGGTAGTTAGTTTGACTCGAGTATACTCACCCAAGCCTAGTTGGATAAACTGTGGAATTTGATGCTTCAATGATGGAAAACACTCACCCTAACCTGGTTGGGTATACTTTTGTATTTGACACTGAACAAACTTAAATTATGCTTTAGGCCTTCCAACCCCACCCCCCGCCCCCTCCAAAAAAAAAAAAAAACCACCACCAAATGAGACTGATCCTCTATGGTAGTTATTTAATTCTCTACTTTGTTAAAAGTTTTCTAAGCCATTGATGATGTTAAAATCTTAATTTGTTATTTATTTAAAATGTGGCATGAAATGTGAATGGTTTGGATGTTTAGTCTATAAATATGTTATATTAAACTTAGTTTTCTTTTTCAGTTTTTTTCCTCTTGCTAATTAAAGTATGTATGCAATATGAAGTTTTTAAATTTACATCTTGTTGTCTCTGACAGGGTGTGGTTCTTCTTGTTTGTATAACTTTATTTGCTGGGTCTGTATTAGCTCTGGGTGCAATAGTGTCTGCAAATCCCTTAGAAGATTTGAAGTACAAGGGGTGGGCTGGGGAATCTCATGGTTTTAGCTCTCCTTATGCATCATCCGTGTACCTTGGTTGGGTTATGGCTTCAGTGATTGCTTTATTGGTCACTGGTGTATTGCCCATTGTTTCATGGTTCGCTACATATCGGTTCTCTTTATCTTCTGCTATATGTGTTGGGATATTTGCAGGTAACCTTTCTTTGTTCGTTCTTGTATATGTTCTGTGACTCATAAATTAGCACTTCTTTCCACTTGAGGCTTCCCTTGATCTGGCTATGTAATTATGATAATTTGATCCTATTGCTGTTTGGTAGCTATCCTTGTGGCATTTTGTGGTGCATCCTACTTGGAAGTTGTCAAATCAAGGGATGACCAGGTCCCAACAAAGGGTGATTTTCTTGCTTCCTTACTTCCTCTGGTGTGCATTCCGGCGCTGCTATCACTTTGCTCTGGATTGCTCAAATGGTTTGTAAATTTCTTCCGATCTTAAGTTAGAGACTTAAAACTATTCTTTTGTTAAAGAGTAGCAATTTCTTAGATTTTGGTGCTTCACAATGTAGAAAGCTTTTTCACCTCTTTTAATCTTCTGTTGATATCATTTACAGGAAAGATGATGGTTGGAGGCTTTCTCAAGTTGTATATTTATTTGTTACTATTGGTCTTCTTCTTCTGCTTGGTGCAATATCAGCTGTTATTGTTGTAATTAAACCTTGGACGGTAAGAGATGCAGATTGACACTTGTTTTTCTTACCCCTTAGCTGTAGTTAACCTATATAACCTGGGTTTTTTTTCTCGACAATCATGACAGGTAGGGGTAGCATTTCTCTTACTTCTCCTCCTGATTGTGCTAGCCATTGGTGTCATCCATCATTGGGCTTCAAACAATTTTTATTTGACCCGGAACCAGATGTTCCTTGTTTGTTTCTTTGCTTTTCTTCTGGGTTTGGCTGCATTTCTTGTTGGATGGTTTGATGGTAACGAAAAATTTCATTTAAAACCTCTGTTGCTTAGCTTACTTTTCTTGAACATAGCTTCATATGTATCTTTGTTTTCCAGATAAGCCTTTTGTTGGAGCATCTGTTGGTTATTTTTCTTTTCTGTTTCTCCTTGCTGGAAGAGCATTGACTGTGAGTGTTACCTTTCTATTCTTAACTGTGTTAAGGGTATGTGATTATTTATATCTGATTCTTTATTTTATCTTACAAAAAGTGCAAATATTTTTAGGTTCTTCTTTCACCTCCAATTGTAGTTTATTCTCCACGAGTACTGCCTGTATATGTTTATGATGCTCATGCCGATAGTGCAAAGAATGTCAGGTTTGTTCTACTATGGTTTCCTAAACCATTGGTCACTGGTTCCTCTTCTATTTCCTCTATCAATGTAGTTCATACAATTAATTTATTTATTCATGTGTGATGTATGTGACAACATTTCTCTGGCAGTGTTGCATTTCTTGTACTTTATGGGGTTGCTCTGGCAATTGAGGGCTGGGGTGTTGTTGCTAGTTTGAAAATTTACCCACCTTTTGCCGGAGCTGCTGTATCTGCAATTGCTCTTGTTGTGGCTTTCGGATTTGCTGTCTCTCGTCCATGTCTAACTCTTAAGGTTTGTTGCTGACTGTATCTGATTTGTCTATGTTCAAATTACTTCCACTTTGGTACTGCATGTTTCTCTTTTCCTATCAATGTACACTATAAGTTGTTTTTGTTTCCTGTGTATTGTTATTTTCAGATGATGGAAGATGCTGTTAATTTTCTCAGCAAGGATACTATTGTTCAAGCAATTTCTCGATCTGCAACTAAGGTGTGTTTCCCATTCTTAAACTCATAAAAAGCTTTTTATCAGAATAATGTGAATTCTCCATTGACATAAATCAGTCATCCATAGTGTTGCCACAGAAAATGTGTTGTAAGACATACCAAGTTAGCTGAACTTTCTTTCCAGGAAAATGTTAGATCAGGTGATTGCTGTATATAATCTTAAGTTATTTTGTTGTATTGCAGACAAGGAATGCTTTGTCGGGAACTTATTCAGCTCCCCAGAGGTCTGCTAGTTCAACAGCTCTGTTGGTTGGAGACCCAAGTGCTACACGTGATAAGCAAGGAAACTTGATGCTTCCTAGAGATGATGTGATGAAATTGAGAGATCGTCTGAGAAATGAGGAATTAGTTGCTGGCTCATTCTTTTGTAGAATGAGATGTGGGCGTTTTCGCTGTGAATTGACCAGTGATTATGATCATAGAAGAGAAATGTGTACTCATGCGAGAATTTTGGCTTTTGAAGAGGCAATTGATACTGAATGGGTATACATGTGGGATAAATTTGGAGGTTATTTGCTTCTTTTGCTTGGTTTGACTGCTAAGGCTGAACAAGTACAGGTTAGTGAGATTCTTGATGCTTTTCTGGCATGAAGTTCTGTGTTTCTTGTGAGTATTGATCAGTATTCTTATGTGGCAGGATGAAGTACGGTTGAGACTCTTTCTTGATAGCATAGGATTTTCAGACCTAAGTGCTAAGAAAATTAAAAAGTGGATGCCAGAGGATCGAAGGCAGTTTGAAATTATCCAGGAAAGGTAATGGTTTTCATTTTAACACTAAATGTAAGTCATTAACCTTTTCAATGGTTTTCTAAATGTTTTGTTAAATTTTGTAGTTATATAAGAGAAAAGGAAATGGAAGAGGAAATCTTAATGCAAAGACGTGAAGAGGAGGGGAGAGGTAAAGAAAGAAGGAAGGCCCTCCTTGAGAGGGAAGAACGCAAATGGAAGGAGATTGAAGCTTCTCTCATTTCATCTATTCCTAATGCTGGAAGTAGGGAGGCAGCAGCCATGGCAGCTGCAGTGCGGGCAGTAGGAGGTGATTCTGTTCTTGAGGACTCATTCGCACGAGAGAGGGTTTCAAACATTGCACATAGGATACGCACAGCTCAGCTAGCTAGGCGAGCACTGCAGGTAGTTTTATTCCTTGAAACTGTTGTGTAAAATATGTTAAAATTGTTTTTTAATAAAAGAAAGAAAAGGAAAAGAGAGAAAAAGCTTGTGAAAGCATTGATACTATTGCAGCAACAAAAGAAATTATAGCCTTAAAGTGATAGTAATAGTAAGATTAATGTATTTCCCTTATCTATACATCACCATAAACAAAAAGATGTTTTGAGAATCCATTTATCAATGCAATTTTTATTTTAAGTTGCATTTTCTTGTTTGTCTTGTAAGCTTTATATCTAAACTGCATCCATATTTCTTGCTAGACAGATAATTTATCAACCCCATCTTGTCCTAATATAAATATAAGCATTTTCTGCATTCATGTTTATCTTGTAAAAAATTATTTTTTTGCCTTTATTCTAGTCCATTCTGGATGGGGTTGAACATATCTCAATCAAAATGTCACATGAGATCAGTTCTTTTGAGTCAAGTTAGTAACACTTGGATTGTTGACAGACTGGAATTACTGGTGCTATATGTGTTCTTGATGATGAACCAACTACAAGTGGCAGACACTGTGGGCAGATTGACCAAAGCGTTTGTCAAAGTAAAAGGGTTAGCTTTTCCATTGCAGTGATGATCCAACCTGAGTCTGGTCCAGTTTGTCTTCTAGGCACCGAGTATCAGAAGAAAATCTGCTGGGAAATTCTGGTGGCTGGTTCCGAACAAGGTATTGAGGCTGGACAAGTTGGGCTTAGATTGATTATGAAAGGTGATAGACAAACTATTGCAAAGGATTGGAGTATTAGTGTGACAAGTATTGCAGATGGCAGGTCAGGCCTTTTCCTTTCTCGAGCAGTATTTATTGGAAGTTTTCATGTCTAAGTGCATCTTTTTATGCCTTTATTATGCTCTCTGTGTTTGTGCATTCCTTGTAATTGCTGTATCACTTAAATCTAAAAAGACTGTGTATTGATCGGAGGGAGTTTATAGCTCCCTCTGCTTTTAATTGATGTTGTGTATTAGTCTGTCTGGCTTTTATTTCTCATTGTGGTTTCACAATTTTTTTTTCAGGTGGCATATTGTGACAATGACAATTGACGCTGATTTAGGTGAGGCAACTTGCTATTTGGATGGTGTTTATGATGGCTGTCAAACTGGGTTGGCATTGTCTGTGGGCAACAGCATTTGGGATTTAGGGACTGAGGTGTATGTTGGTGTTAGACCACCTACTGAAATGGATCTATTTGGGAGGTCAGATAGTGAAGGAGGTGAGTCTAAGATGCATATAATGGATGTTTTCTTATGGGGGAGGTGCTTAACTGAAGATGAGGTGGCTACACTTCATACTGCTATATGCTCAGAGGAGTTCAGCATGGATGAATACCCTGAAGATAATTGGCAATGGGCTGATTCACCGCCAAGGGTATATTTCTAGAGCTTGAATACCCTTTTTTGTTTTTAGGAGTTTCTAGAGGTGCAAATTTATAACTCAATTTTAACCTGTTCACTGATCGATGCTTATTTTTTCATCTAGGTTGATGAGTGGGATAGTGATCCTGCAGATGTAGACCTTTATGATAGGGATGACATAGATTGGGATGGGCAATATTCAAGTGGGAGGAAAAGAAGGGCAGATCGCGATGGCATGGTAATCCATGTGGATTCCTTTGCTAGGAAGTTCAGGAAGCCTCGGATGGAAACACAAGAAGAAATTTCTCAACGGATGCTTTCAGTTGAATTGGCAATCAAAGAAGCCCTTGTTGCCAGAGGTGAAAGACAATTTACTGATCAGGAGTTCCCTCCAAATGATCTGTCATTATTTGTGGATCCAGAAAATCCCACTCCTAAGTTGCAGGTGGGCCTTCCAGACTTATAAATAGGTATAAGTGTTATTTTTTTCGGTTCAGCTAACCTAATATTGACTTTATAACATAGGTTGTTGCTGAGTGGATGAGGCCTTCTGAAATTGTGAAAGAGAGCCTTATAAATTGTTGTCCATGCTTGTTTTCCGGAGCTGTGAACCCCTCTGATGTTTGTCAGGTTGAATCATATTAGCAGAATGATTTGTAATATTTGGTCTGTGCATGGCTTTATTTAATATTTTTCTTAACATTAACTTCTCAATTAATAGGGTCGATTGGGCGATTGTTGGTTTTTGAGTGCTGTTGCTGTTCTAACGGAGGTCTCACGAATATCAGAAGTGATTATTACTCCAGAGTACAATGAGGAAGGAATCTACACTGTTCGCTTCTGTATTCAGGTAACGAACTCATAATATCTTTCATCACTCTCGTCAACACCTAACACTGCTCAATACATATTGGTAATTTTCCTACATATCCATAAATTAAAAAGAAATGCTTATTTTTTATGCTATGTTAGATACCTTGTTTGGTTTGTATTCTGGCAGCCTGGAACTGTGGTTCTCCTCTTAATATTGATTGTCTTGAAAATGTATTATTTAGCTTGTCAGTAATTGTTTGTTCTTAATTCTAATTCTAATATCTCTGTAGGGTGAGTGGGTCCCTGTTGTTGTTGACGATTGGATTCCTTGTGAATCACCGGGTAGACCAGCTTTTGCAACCAGCAAGAAGGGTAATGAACTTTGGGTCTCTATATTGGAGAAGGCGTATGCCAAATTGCATGGTTCTTATGAGGCACTGGAAGGAGGGCTTGTTCAGGATGCTCTTGTGGACCTAACTGGGGGTGCTGGTGAGGAGATTGACATGAGGAGTGCCCAAGCCCAGATTGATCTTGCAAGTGGTAGATTATGGTCTCAATTGTTGCGATTTAAACAAGAAGGATTCCTACTTGGTGCTGGGAGTCCATCTGGTTCTGATGTGCACATTTCTTCCAGCGGCATTGTGCAAGGGCATGCCTACTCAATATTGCAGGTATGTTGAAAGTCTGTGCAGTCCAACTGTATATATAATATGTTTATTTTACTTATCGAAAAAAAGAAAAAAAAACTGTATACATAATATGCCAGTTCAAGAAATATGGCTAACAACTTCTCTTATTATTCAGGTGAGAGAGGTTGACGGCCACAAGCTTGTGCAAATTCGAAACCCATGGGCTAATGAAGTTGAGTGGAATGGACCTTGGTCTGACTCATCTCCTGAGTGGACTGATAGGATGAAGCACAAGCTGAAACATGTTCCAGAGGTATTTAGCTTTTTTATATGTGGTCTCCAGCTATTTGTTCCTTTGATCTCCACTCTCTTTGAGCATATCTAGTTGAGTTGATTTCTGTTAATAAATCTTTAATTAGACATGAAAATTTGTATCTTAGACACACAGCACTATTATATATTTATTTTTTATAAGTAAGATCTCGTTTGCATGTTTCTGATCTTTTAACTATTGAACAGTCAAAAGATGGTATATTCTGGATGTCGTGGCAAGACTTTCAGATTCACTTTAGATCAATATATGTTTGTCGTATCTACCCCCCTGAGATGCGTTATTCTGTGCACGGCCAGTGGCGTGGTTATAGTGCTGGTGGCTGTCAGGATTATGCTTCATGGAATCAAAATCCACAGTTCCGACTCAGGGCCACCGGTTCATATGCATCATATCCAATCCATGTGTTCATTACGTTAACTCAGGTATACTGTGGATCTTCAGGCATAACTATATCACCATTGCTTTCCTTTTTCCTGTGTTTTATGAACTGATTTGAAATATTTGTTTAGGGTGTGAGTTTTTCAAGAACTGCCACTGGTTTTAGAAATTATCAATCTAGTCATGATTCAATGATGTTCTATATTGGGATGAGGATACTCAAAACTCGCGGTCGTCGTGCTGCACACAACATTTACCTACATGAATCAGTTGGAGGGACAGATTATGTCAACTCTCGAGAAATATCTTGTGAGATGGTTCTGGACCCTGATCCGAAGGGTTACACAATAGTGCCTACAACTATACATCCTGGGGAGGAAGCACCTTTTGTTCTTTCTGTTTTCACCAAAGCATCAATAATCCTGGAAGCGTTATAGTAAATTGGTGGCGCTTCAGTTGATTTTTTATCCTAAGGGCATGGAGCAAGTCTGCAAAATTGAGTTGCCTGGGTTCTCGACGGATATGTGCAACATGAGCAGGTCTAGTTGAACCACAAATCGATGCACATAATGACTAGGTAAGCTTTTTATTCAATGTTCTGATGTCCATGAAGCTTCTATCTCTTGCTATCTCGAAAATTGAACTTCCTGTTGACTGTTCAATACATCGATTTCTTTGGGTTTTGATTTAAGAGTTGCCTGAGTGATTGATTGTCTTTGCTTGGCAAGGCTGTATCATGTGGTTCTTAGCTCTTCAAGGATGGCACACGATTAGCTAACAATTCATTAGACCAATGCAACTATCAATGTTTAATTCTGCAAAGCTCATTGTATGGAATATATCATTTCTGCATCTGCTGGAATGTACTTTTGTCAACCACGGGGACCATCAAAAAGAAATTCAGATGGGTAACGTCCGCAGCCTGATAAGTTGGATCATTTGCATTTACCGGCATCAGAAACAAATCTTGGGTAGTGAAATGTACATTTGTAGGTATTGTAAGGAAATATAGCTCTCTGATCTTGTAAATTTCAGTTAAAAAGGAAAGCTGGAAATCAATAGGAAAATAATTTACTAATGTCTAATTCATAGGGAAGGCAGAAAAGCGTTGTAGCTGAGAAACCAAAAAGACAACATTTTCAGCTGCAGTTTTGAAATGCTTTTAAGCTGAACAATTAGTCATTTGTACAAATGTTATTTCTTGCAATATAATCCCCATTTGATATTTCTTCCATTTTACATGGTTGTCTTCAGTTCTTAGCTTCAAGAACTTGCTTTCGTCTGAACAAAGAACCAATCTGTGTTCACATGTCCAAGAACTCAACATCAACTAATATTTTCAGATGAAGTGAAGCTAGCTAATTTCTGAACATTTACATATTCTTTTCACCTAAAAAGTAATTATTTGCAGCAATGCTGTAATCTAATTCTCTCTTACCATATCAACCCTGTGATTCCCATTCATTCATGCTAAAGGCGTTAATGGTTTGGTACATATAAAATCCTAAAGCAAATATATATGACTATGATTATGCAAAAGGTCCCTAAAGCAATGGAATAAATGTAAAAGCCTACATTCAAAGTAGACAGAAGCAGACATTCAAGAGGTAGGACAAAGGAAGCCTATTTCAAAATTAGTGACGTGGGAAAGTAATTTCTATATAAACAAACATGAGTGGAGCCCTACACAAACAAAAGAAATAACACAATGCCTTTCCTACCTACCAAAAGAAATGGTCAAGATTTACTTCCTCTACATATGTCTTTCCTTTCATTCTGATTCACTTTCCATACTTCCTATTGCCTTCAATCCTCTCGGCTTTTGCATCAAACACAAATGTTTTATTATTTTGTATTTTAATTATTTTTATAAATTATTTTTATTATTTTTATAAATTTTATTCAAAAAAATAAAAATACTTTTTTGATTAGTTAAATTTAACATTTAAATATTAAATTTAATATCTAACTTTGGTCAATAAGCGGTTATTTGGCCTTTTAAAAGTTTTTGGATTGAACTTTGTCATTTAAAGAAACCTTGGGTGGGTATAAGTTACTTTGCCTTTTTCTAATGGGCATTGTCCAGTGCCATCAAATACTGACGGTCTATTGAAAGCAAGCCCCCCTTCACTAATGGTATGGGATTTTCTTGGGTTTATGACCATTGCTCTAAAAGGTCAAGTTTACAAAAACGAGAAACCTTGCTTTGATAGTAGTAATTGAAGGATCAAATGAACTAAAAGGGAATAAATTAGGCTTTTAAAACTTATAATACCAATTTAAAATGGTTAGTGCAAGTGTGGCCACTTAATGCAAAATGATTATTTTTATGCAATTTATGATAATGTCTAGATTAATTGCTAATAAATAAACAGCACAAACAATATATCATATAACCTAAAATTAAAAGGATGAGGGATAAAAGAAGCAACGAAGTGATATATAGTGGTTCGACGCAATCTAACCTACAACCATTTCTCCAAGCTATCTCTCTTGGCATATTCCACTAATATTTGATTGACAAAACTCTAACCAGGTTTTTCTTCACAATATAAATAGCTTCTAGGGTGCTATCAACCTTTACATTCACTAAAAATCATTTTTTTTCATTAAAGTTCTTTAACCTCAATAAAAGTGAAGCTCGCTCTTTTACTATATGAAATTATAATTTTTTTTGCACTTAAAACGCTTTCAAAGAGTATATATATAAAAATTCAAAGTTATATATAACCCAATATATATGATTACAAAGAATAAGGAGACTGAGGTTTATGATTAAAACAAGAAATTGAAAGTGAATAACTCAAGAATATTTTGCTCTCAATTGTATGAAAATGTTAGCTTGCAAATGTGATGTGATACTTTCATGACACTAGCTGCTAAGAAATCATCATTCAAATTGGTTGATCATAAAGAACTTAATCAATCAAATTTTCAGAAGTCAAAATACATGGCTTTTGGGTAATTTTAAAGTTGGAATCCAGAAAGTTCAATTGATCAATTCGGACAAACAAATTTGATAACCTTTTACCCCCTAAATTTTTGTAAAATTACATTCCCCCTTCAAACTTTGGAAAATAACAATTTAACGCTTTTGAAAAACTTATTCAAACCCAACTTTGAGATATGATATTTTAGTCCCGTATATTCATAATTTAAAAGAGATTGCCGAATTTTTATAAAAGTCATTCTACATCATCAAGTTTGAAAAAGGACACTTTAACCCCCAACGGAAAAATGATAGTTTAACTCATTTTTGGAGAACTTATTCAAACCCAATTTTAAGATATGACTTTTTATTCCAAACTTTGAGATATGATATTTTATCCCACAAAAAATTCATAACTTCGAATATGTTATTGGAATTTGATAAATTTTATTTAACTCACTAAATTTGAAAAATGACATTTTAACTCAATAATTGTAAAGATAATTAAAAACGAACTTTTGAGAAAGCTTTCACTTACAAATAATTATTCTAATCAAGGCTAATACTCTAAAATTACAAGAACATTTATCTAAACTTGAGTTTTCCTTCAAAGCTTCAAGGATTCCTAATTTGAGCTTTGTCTTTTGTTTTCTACTTTAATCCTCCATTAAAGTATTAGATAATTCCTTTACAATCTAAGCACACACTTAAATATAAAGGCATTAGTTAATATTCTTAGGGCATATAGTTGCTATCATCAAAATAAGAGCATAATGAACTCCTTGAATCAATAATATTTGTATTGACCCCCTAAAGAAGAGATTATTTTACGGATGATCCTTTTCAATGTTGGAGCTTAATGCTTGATTAGGATTTTATGAAGGATTAATTAGATAAACATAAAAGAGTTTGTATTCAAGTTAACATACAAATCTCATTTGGTGACTCCTTGAATTCCATAACCACTATTGGCTGTATTTGTTAAGAAGAGCTAACAATTCTAAAAGCATTCAGTGGATCTTTGAATAATATATACCAACTTTACGCAATATAATAATGTCTTCGTTGTTCGGACTTCACCAAGAGAAGTTACAAGCTAGCTGTTCATGAGAAAAAACTTGTTGTACAAAGTTAAATTTACACAGCTTAGAAGCAACGTCTGCATAATATCAAAGAGTACCACGAATATGGGAATAAAGAGCAGATTTTTGGTATATGTACAAATAAACTGGTATCCCTGTGTTGCTTCGCTGCACTCTCATCCTTTCATCCGCTGACTCTCTAACCTATTACTCAGACTTTTTGCATTTTTCTATCGTAACCTTGTAATCCTTTATCATTTAAGTCAACCTTTAAAGTCATGTGAGACCATATTGTGATAAGAAACATCTTAATTTAATCTAGATATTGACCATCATTCTCATAGGAGCATTCTTTCAATAATTATTTTATTTTTCCCAAAGCCACCGAACATATGAAGCAAAGTGAGCAACTCGATGATATTTCTACCCACTCTGGCTTTTCTTTAAAATTCAAATGAAGGTTAATCACTAAGAATGTTAAAGCTTATTATCTTCGTATTTATGTTTATGAGCACTAATTATATCTTATTTATTTATAATCTTTAGGTGTCTTGAAGAGTCCAATGTTTATCACTACTTAACAGCATACAAATATTATTTTGTTTATAATGGATTACATCTGGATAGAATAAATATTGTTTATTTTGGACTTCAATTCAAATAAATTTACTTACGGTTTTTATGTAGACATCAATCACCCAAAACTATTAACATATCAGCTAAAAAATTGAACACTCTTGTCAATAATATTCATTCTTTTTTAAGAATCTAATTTGGAAACTTGTGCTTTTGCCGAAAACATAATGAACTCTAGGAATTAAAGAGCCTTTATGGGATGAGTGGGGTATGCTTTAAAATCAATTCCGTTAACTTAATGTCAGCTCGTCTTTGTTGCTGAAATTCAAGGTCGAAGCCAACCTGATGGCTTCTTAAATTAATAAGCTCAAAGAAAAATAAAAACAGTTGAGTCAGATGAAGAAAATGGACCAAAACTTTTGGCCCAAATTAGGCCACATTTTCTAGCCATCCATTTGTACACTCTTACGAACACAGATCAACAAAACCAGTTCCCATGTCTCTTTCACTTGCATTTCAAGTTAAACAACCCAAATTAATGCCATAAAGCGAATAAGAACAATAAAGACATGCCCTTTTTTCAATTACATTGGAGTTTTTAAAGAAAACATCCATTATTTGCTATTTTTATTATTCTTCGTGAGAGAAAAAATATGCACACGTCTCTTTCTTTACTGGAAGAGCTTTTTAATATTATTTCTGTTTGATTACTGGATGGAAAGAAGTTAGTGCATTAATAAGGTTTCCCATATGAAGCAGAGTCATAATTTTGAAGTTTAATTGTCATTTACATTTTAAGTTGAAAGACATAGCTGGGGAATTCATTGATTTTCATTCAAAGTTGAATCACATTAACAGAAAGAAATCAGCTGATATCAATATTACACATACCTGTCTTTTTTTTTTACTTCCAAGAGCTTTCATCATATTTATTTAAGATAAGGATTTGATTAATGCATTAATAAGGTTTCCGATATGAAGCAAAGCTTCTAGAGTTTGGTATTTTGTCACTTTCAAAGTTCTATTATGATTAACCAAATGTAAACGGCTAACTGACATGTTCAAATGCTTTTGAGGCTTCTCCAAAACCCCACTTCATTTTTTACTCAAAAAGATTTAATTTAAATTAATCTAATCTTACTTATTATGTTAATCCTGTGCCTAACCATCTTGACTTAATTTGTGACAAGAAACTTCTCACAAGTTGCATCAAAAGAGACTCAGAAGTTCTTCTGGAAATGTTCAAAGCATATCATTTTACTCATTGTAGAGGAATTTTCCTTCTGCAACCTTAAAACTTTGTATATAAATTATTTATCTTTTTAAGCTTAAAATTAAAAAGAAAAGAGAACATGCCTACTGCCAATAATTCTAAGTTGAGATGGGAAGGGGTTAATATGCCAAAAAAAATCACATCATGGAAAGCCAAAAAAGGAATAAACAGTCAAATAAAATTAATCCTTTTTAGGATCTTAAAGTTAAACCATTGTTAAAAGAAAGCATCTCAAGATGTAAGTTATACTCCTAAATTTGAATTAAAGGTTTACTTCATCTATTTCCTGTAGGATCAACTAATATGAATTATTGAAATTTATCAAACACCTCTTTGTTAACAAAGATACCTTCAGAAATTTGTATATGATATTCTTCAGTGACAGTGCATTCATGTTAAACAATCTCACATGAGACATATTTATTTATAACACCCAAAAACTCATACATAGATTTAAAATTAATTCACATTAAGTAATGGATAGTTTTGATATCTTAAGTCTATCACCATTCATTCATTCATTCAATAATAAAGTTCAAACCTAAAAGAGAGGAAGCATCCACCTAAAACCAACTCATCACAACCAACTTAGAAAAGATATGGAAAAGCAACAAATATAAAAACAGAACAGAACTCAATGCAAATCTCATAAAGTTAACTTCAAATTAATTTAATAAGCAAAAAACCAAAACAGTAGTTAAGACCTAAGAGGACAGACAGCACAAGCAAGGACCCCACAGCCAGCTGTAGCCAACCATGACAAGCAACATTCCAGCTTCCCTTGAAGATACCCCCACTTTCATTTTCCCTCCAAGCTATCTTGATATTACAAATTATCCCCCTCTTTCGTGGGGATTAAATTCAAATTAAATATATTTAGATTCATTTTTTAATTTAATTTAAATAAATCCAAAATAAATTATTCAAACCTAAACATAAACATAAACATAAACCCGAATACAAATCATACAACAGAATATGAATATAAACTTAAATTAAAAAAATTTTAATTTTAATTTTTAATAAAATATAAATACGAATCATATAAATGAAACACAAATACTAATATAACTATGAATTGAATGTGAATCTAACTCTCAAATTCAAATTCAAATTCAAGTTTTATTATAAAAAATTTGATAAATATAAACTTAAATACAAACTGAACTCATAATAAACGAATCAAATGTAAAAATATATTTATTTATATTTGATTCGACTCAAATCCTGTCCTATCTCTTACTCTATGATTTATCTCTTATTTACACTTACCATTCTGCTAAGTGCATACATTAGAACAGCCTCGTATAGTAAACCTCTAACAAAATACTACTAAGGAGTAAATTATGATTTATAATACCCAAGGGAGTACACTGTCAGATATTGATACCTCAGGGGCGAAAAAAACCCGTAACCTCACACACGCACTCTCTCTCTCATTTCCTCACTCTTTATATAAACCCACCTTCCACTTCCTGTTCTTTCCATAAAGTGGATTCATTCAATCGGTTTTACAGAGAAAGTTCTGGTCTTTGTAGCTTTTTAATTGCATCAATTTAGAGCAAGCGATGGAGGCAATGAAAATGAAGTTACTTGTGGTGTTGATGGCAGCTTTGATGATGGTAGCGGCCTTCTCTCCAGTGAAAGCAGCCGATGCTCCTGCCCCAACCCCAACTTCTGATGCAGCTGTTTCTGTGCCAACCTTCGTTGCCTCTTTTATGGCTTTGGCATTTGGGTTCTTCTTTTAAGCCATTTTGAGTTAGCTTTTCTTTCTTCGGGAAGGGGAACCATGTAGACAGTCCATTGTTCATGATGCTATTATGGGGGTGGTTTATCTCTTTTGTTTCTTCTCATTTCTCTTTTGTGCTACTCTATTGGGTTGTTGTTGATGAATGAGTACACAAGGGAGTGAGAGAGACATGGAGGAATTTGGGTTGAGATTTTTAACTTTTTTATTATTTATTTCTTTCGCGAGAATTAGTTTTAATATTATTGTTATTAATGTGGGTGTGATTGCTTGTATTATATATGACTTTATATATGAATGCATGTATTAAATTTGTGTTGTTTTAGATTAGTAAGGAGAGATTAGAGGTGGATTTGATGATTTAATCTTCTTCTTCTGCTGTTTGTATTTGTGATTTTTAGTAGTAAATAATTTTCATTTTTTTGTATGATTTACATTTTCCCATCTTGAAAAATGTTCCCTCTGAGACATGAGCTGTAGTTTTTGGCAGATTCTAACTGAGGTGTATGATCATCATTATGATAGTAGTGATAATAGACAGTTTTAGGGGGCCTTGAAATATGTTGAGATCATGAGATTGCATAATGTTGGGCAAAAACAGCAATAAACAGAAACTTTTCATCCAAGCACAGGAGCTCATTGTGTTGTGTGATAATATGTTTTTGCCTTAAAATCAAAAGCATTGAGGAGCTCCTCAGCACACCTCAACATGTGACAAAGGGCCCAGAAAATGTGTGAAATGTGCTAGGATTTAGGCAGGCAAGATTTTGGAAACAGTGTCCAATTTATGTGGTCCAATGATGACCTATTCGGGGGAATGGGTATAGGCTTAAATTATTTTGTTATTGGTAAGGACAGGATGCAGGTGCATGACACTCATCACATAAGAGAAGAAGAGAAAGAAGATATTCTGTATAGCATCATCATCATAATTAATTTGCTAGGCATGTGATGTGATGGTGACTAGAAGATTGTTGTTCATTTGCTGTACCATAAACTACAAACAGTAGTCAGTGGAACCCATTTATTTTTATTTGTTTATTTTCTTTGGAGCAATCACAGCTAAAGTTGGTGAAAGCTTTTTGCGACCTCCAATTAATTTTGCGATTTCCCTCGATTGAATTATTCCTATTTTGAAAAAAAAAATATATAGTATTAGAACAAGACAAATTCCTTAATGATAGTAAATTATTATTATTATTATTAAAATCTCATTGTGTATTATCAAAGCAAATGTTCTATGTTCCCAATATTGCTTTCATATTTATTGTTAAAACTTAAATTTAGAGAATAATTGAAGCCTGACTGAGTTGGAGAATCAAAGCTTGAACTAATAGGGATGTGAACTTTTTAACTAACACATGTTTAATGGGTGTAGGAAGGTAAGGTGGGCTCTCTTGTTCCTGAAAAGAACATAATCCCAGTTAACCCCTTTTCGTAGTTGTTTAGGTCACTGATTACCTGGATTAATGAACTTTCAAAAACTTTATAACGTTCTACAGTAAATTACATTTTCCCACACCTTTTTACGAATATAAGTTAATGTTTCACAGGTTTAAAAACTTACATATAAATCATGAAATTTTTAGCCAGGGTCGACTCCCACCATCACTATAATTGTCCATTGAGCCATAACATGAAAACTATTGAGAATGACAATATCATGTGATAGAGACTAGAGAGAGATCGAACCATATTGTGGATGAAAATCGTGAAATGGTGCTGTCAATTTTCAAGTATGAGTAATCAAAAGTTTTATTGGTTGGAATGAGTTAAAAACGATGATATTGTCACACTAATAAGTAAAAAATAGAGAAATTGATACGGATATTGGGTTTAGGAGTTAAATAAACATCAAAGACGAGTCGTTATATGTAAAAATGGTGTCTACAGTTTGATTGGCTAAAAAAAAAAAACGAAAGTGAAATGAAAAGAAAAGATGAAAATTATAATACAAATTTGATATTTAAAATTTTTTTAATTTAATATTATATGATCATTTTTAAAAAAAAATAATTAAAGATAAAAAAGTAATTTAACTTCTTAATATTATGTTAAATTCTTTTCTATTAATATTATGTTAAATTTGGGGTAAAAAATTATTATTTATGCTAATAAAGGATAAAAAAGGATTTTTAGGGCGAAGCTTGAGCGGGACAATGTCATTTACTTTATCATTTTATGATTTATTTAACTATATTTTGGTTCACGAGGTTCAAGCCCTTAGATCCTCAGCAGTCTAAAACACCCCTGATTCTGGTTATGCATTTATTACCTTTAAATGCCTGTTATATAATAAGACAAGACATAAGACCTAAGTGTTACTTTCAGATTCTAATGGATCTAATTGTCTTTGCCTAAACCTTAGGGACCACATTTAAGTCTTTAATCTATACACTCCAACCACCACATGTACTTATCAAACAAGATAATTCTAGTTTCTTTGCATATGAATAACCAACTAAACAGAAACAGACACCTGCCAAATCACTTCATATGCTAAGCACATGGACACTCCATCAAATGCTAGAGGAACAGCAAAGAAAGTTGGTTTAACTAGCCTTTGTCTATACTCCAAGACTTGTATGGGACCCAAAGGCCAGTGTCATTCAGGTTACTTTGTTTCGCCATGTCCCAATATTAAAAACTTTTCACTCTACTTTTTCCTCCTCTCTCTAATTATTTTCTTCTCCATCTTAAGTGGAAAGCTTACTTGGGAATGAACCCCAGTTGGTGACCAACATCATTAATCTTGAAACTGAAGTTCTAATTTGATCTAAACTTACAGCTGTAGTAGACTAATTAAGCAAAGCTGTTGGGAAAATTGAGTACCTGATAGTTTGTTGGATTCAAGCTCAGATGGACCCTAGCCTTGAATTATGGAGCAGTGATCTGATTCAGGTTGGCCTCTGCCTCAACTACACTCACAAAATATGATTCACATGTTCAGCATAGAAGGGGAGACTCAATTGATGAATACGTAACTTATTGAACAAAAGCCAATCATTCATAGACATAATCCTGGAGAGGAAGGCTGTTTCAGGTCTTCCATATCAATTTCAATGAAAAGCCATTCATCCAAGGAGCATGACAAATACAAATTAGGAAGTTCTCAAACCTTACAAAGCATGAAGGGAATATTCTCTGACAACTAAACAATCACCTGATAAATAAGGATTATTGTAACTCTTACAAACGTCTAATATAGAATGAGAAACAAAAGTGGATAATACAAGGATCTCTTGAAAATGACAAATCTAATAATCACAGTGATTAGAGTAAAATAGAGCTTTCCAACAAGGGATATTTACATTTCGGTAATCTGACAACTGTAACTACAGAAGTTAGGCTTAACTATCTCTTCCTAGACTGATTTCTTTCTTAAAATTTTAAAAGCACAAATACTGATGCGTGAGCTACAACTATAAAAATACATTAATACATGTACACGTTATTGGACATCCAAGTGTAAAAGCGGTCCCGCATGGCCAACAGAGCTAGCGTGTGCATTCACCTTCATTGACAAACGCCATAAGGGAAGAAGCGTGTGATGTGCCGCCATCAGATTATCTTACACTTGGGACTTATCTGCCTGCTCTGTGAGCTCTTTATCAGCAAAATGAAGCAACCTCCTCAATCTTAAAACCATATCACTGTGAAAAGGCAGAGCAGTTCGACGCTCCAAGTAAGCAGGGCTCACAGTCATCCACGAGAGCGCATGAAGTTCTGCTGCAATAGTCTCAAGAATCAAATGGGTTTCAATTTCAAAATCTTTTGCTTCAGAGATTACAGTCCTTCCTCCCTGCTTGATAATTCCCCTTGTGATTTTATCTTGGTTAATGTTATTACCTCCATAATAATCAATTAAACCAACTGAAAGTACAGAAGGCCACTCTTCTTTCAAGTTGTTCTTGTGGTCTTTTCTCATAGATGGTACAGCTTTGGAGACCACAAAACCTGTAGAAAGGGGTATTGCAGAGCCTTTACTGTGAAGGAGATGAGCAAGGGGTGGAGACTCAGCAGTAAGGCATGTAGGAAGCTGAAGAGGGTTTGGAGGAAGGAAGCGCATGCTAGGTGACGGGATTAATATGTAAGATGCAGATGAAGCGCCAAGTGACTTCACAGGGGAGAAACCTTCCAAATAGCCTGACAGGCCTATAGCACTGATGCCGTGGCTTCCTCCTGGACAAATATCAGAAAAACAAATTAAAGCATCATCATGCAAAATATTATACACAAAAAAAAAAAAAATTACATGACTGCTAGTATGGTACATGGGAACCCCAAGTAGATGCCTAAAAATATGTGAAGCACAACATTTTGGAAACTACAAGTCAAAAGCTTTTCGACAAAAATCTTGACATAAAAGTGAACTTAGTATCCAGCATCTTAATTGAATATATTATATAAGAATATGTTAAACAGTGGAAACCACTTGTCATTAAAATAAATCTTCAAATTCAAAAATCATGGATATTCAAGACTTTCTGAGCAAATTTATCTTTAAACTTATACCACTTAACCCAAAAGCATAAGCTATGAGGTAAGGGTTCAATAATAATACTTAAAATTTTCTCACAGCAGCTAAATGCAACCAATTAAAATCAGAAAAGACTGAAAGCTTACCAGGAGATGGTGAATCTGCTTGGTGAACTAAATGTAAAGAATGGTCGATTGAAATTGCAACAAAGCTGATGCTCTGTACCCACTGAAGCAGCCCCCTTGAGTTGTCAACCATTGTATGTCCACTAATAAGCTGTTTTCTTGCAGCAGGTTGTCCTAAACCACCTTTCATAAAGCCAGAAGCTTTTGAATGAGGGCTATACAATGGACTAGGAGAAGATGGCAGTGCCCTCTCTTGGATTAAACTCATCTCCTGCTGCTGCAACGATGTGCCATTACTGCTTGCAGGCATCCCATCAGGCACTGATCGACGCAGTTGCAATGGCCATTTCTTCATCTCAGAGCCCCCAACTGAATAAATGGCTTTCTGCCACTCTATTTAATCATATGACAGTACAAATTAGACACAACTCATAACCAAAAAACAGAAAGATACACTATTTGTTGCCTCATAGGCTAATCAAATTATTAAGTGGGTGACAAATCTCCAATGGAACAGCTCACAAGAAAATATTCTAAGCTGCCAGCTGACACTTATGGTGATAAATTGTTGTACACAAGTAGCAACTCATATTTACAGCATGTAATAGATGTGAATGGTAAAAAACTACGAGTGTTTAGAATTTTAGAAATAACTGCAAGGTGATTGAGATCCCTCCCTCCTCAGAAAGTCTAGAGGAGTAATTTTTTAGGACAATCCTACAAGTCCTAGGATTTAATTTCTTTTAAATATTTAATTTTTTTTGTTTGTTTTTGTTTTTACTTTTGGTTATCCTATTCTATTAGGAGAGTAATTTCATATTCTTTTAATAGTAAGATTTCAAGCCTAAAAGATAGATCTGTATTGGTATTCGGACTTTGTTGATTAGTAAGAAATATTCATAATTCCCTCTCTTCTATTCACTTCTAAATTCTCTCTTCTTTTTCTTTCTCTAATATCCCTCCTCCGACATCATATAGTAGCTTATTGAATAATATTCCATCGTTGGTCACCTACCATGTAAAATTAGCAGAGATCTTTCCTGCATTGATCAGGTAAAATATGAAAAGCCAGGGCATAAGATGATGAAAAGAGAAATATATATATATATATATATATACCTAGGGCATAAGATGGTGAAAAATAAAATATATATACCTAGGTATTCAAGCTCATAGAAGCTTCCAATGCGTGCAATCACAAAATCTCTTGGCTTGGCAGCAGCAGAATCAGGAGAACATGTCTGCAATATCTGGCAGCCTTGCTGTAAAACATGCACAAATAGGCATTGCAGACCTTTCGTGTCCTGCCTACTACTGATTCCACCAAAAGGAAATATATGGCTATCAAGCAATTCTCCCCTGGCATCAGTCCAGATGCATACCAGCCAACGCCAGTCCTCTGTCCACCCATAACAGCAATGTAGGCTTGGAAGAGCCTTTTGATGAGCTGATCCAAAGCCATCAGACTCAGGTCCATCATGCTGAGAGCTTGATCCAGCATCAACACTTCCCATAGAACTTCCACTAGATGTGAATCCTCCACTACCATCATCAGATAATTGCTTTGATGATTCAGAAGTTGGATTACCACAAACTGTAGATGACAGTCCATGCTGTAGGGAGCCAGGTTCTGCAAGAATAAAAAGCGGTTCAAACAAAAAACGAATTTCATCCTGAAGCATAAAATCCCCATTTCTGTTTGGATCACAACTTAATCCACCGGTTCTAGTTTGCCAGGAATTATCCCAAGTATTAGGCCTCAAGCTAGCATCGATTTCCCCCTCTCTAGGAAGAGGAGGGCCTGACATTCGAGGACCAACACAATCCTTCCACATCCCTGGAATAGAAGTCATTTGAGTCAAAACTGAATGAGATCTACCAGAAAATGATGATGAATTAACCATATCATTAGAGGATCCTCGTGAAATTCGCCGAGCCTTGTTGTATACAGTGAATGCAGTTTCCTTGAGAATGACAAGTTCACTAAAACCTGGACTTGTAACCCTAAAAATGGCATCAACTGTCACAATTTGCAGTACCAACTTGGGAATGCTGAAACCAGAAATCGCCAAAACATTGGATATAGATGCTTCATCCACAGCAGCTGAGCAGCTTAATGCCTTCCCAACCTGACTCTGCAAAATAGATCTCCTCTCTCTATCTGACGAAATTGTAATTGATCCAAGAGATACAGAAGATTCAACAACGGTTTGTAGAATGGCCATAGGTTCCGGGAAGGGGCACACCACGTATATTACCTAAACACATAAACAATGTATAAAATTGGCAATACCAAAATAGTTCAGCCATAAACTAGCAATAAAGAGCATGCATGGCACTAAAGCTTCAGAATAAATATGATAATTCTTTTTAAGTGCTACAAAGGTGGTAAGAAACTATCCATCCATAAACAAGCAAACACAGTACAACTGTTAGGTAAGCCCATTTTTGGATGCAAACCAACTGACTATTGAGCAAAACTAAAAATTACAGAACTTCTTGCATCTGAACCAATATCTTCAAACTTTCTGCATAGCCCACCCATGTTCCAGGTACTGTGGAAAAAAAAAAATTCTGACCTTCTTGGGAAAACACTTCAACATATATAATTGTTAACAAATCAAATTAAAGCTAAGCAATAATGATGACACTGGATGCAAATGAAATTCCTGGTTTCAATCAATAACAAAGCATAATCACTAATGGTTTCATGCACTACAACTGCCTGCAAATGCATTATCTGAACCCTCTAAAGAGACATGCACTCCAAACTACAATAACAAAAAGAAATTAGAGAACTTGAACTCACCATACAAGGCCCACTATTTCCTTCTTTTTGGTTTGTGGACAAACTTGCACCAAATTTCAAAGATCTGAGAGCTTTTGAGAGAGACCTTAAAAAGCTTGTCAAGTCCCACCCATTGGACAGTGAGAGAAAATAATCACTTATCGATCCCACAAGTGACGCATTACTGCTTTCTATTTTCATTGATTGAGGACAATCCAATAGAATAAAACCCAAAGATGGTGATTTCCCCGAATCTATCTCCATTTGATTTCCCAAATTCTGTGGTGAATGAGTTCCCAGCTTGCAGGTCTCATAAACTGATAGGGAGAAATGCACATAGTAACAGCAAGGAAGAAATAAGTATTGCATTTTTTATTTTCATTTTCTTTTAATAAAGGAAAAGGGCAATATTACAAAGAAAAAAGTATCAGCACTCAAAACTTGGGAGCACATAATTGATGTGTTCTACTGATTTGCAATGTCATGGCAGTCACAGGAAAGTGCAAACATGCTTTAAACTCCAGCATAGAACCCAGAATTGAAAACGAAGTGCCAACAATAGTGTCCTTTTGTGTTAGAGAAAATTCCTTTTAATCAAGCAAAGGCTAAGCAGATTCACTAATGTTCCACTGATGCATCAATAGTAGAGCAAAAACAAAACCTCCTTTGTTTGGCACAAGTGGAAGAGAAAAAACGCAAAAGTCCAGCATATCATGTTTAATTTAAAAAAAAAGGCAATTATATATATAACTAAAGCATACGTCCCATAGCTCACCAGTTCCTAGTTGTTGGAAAAAATCAGCCGCAGCAGAAGTAAGGGGATCAATGTCTGGACATATAACACTATAAGTGATCTGCAACAATATATGCACAAACCAGAGGAACACAAATTTAAATTAATTCAGTAAAAAGGTAACAAGGTTAAAAAAAAAGATAGCAATAGTGCTTCATTGATGTGGTTGCTAATCGCTTTTCAGAATCTTACTGGTTTGGGTGAAGCGTATGGTTCAAGAGGGGCCTTCTCCCAGAACTGTAAAGAGGTGGCCGACGTCTTAAGCCAATCATCCTGATACCTATTCACAAAAATCTCTAGTTAAACTTCAAGGCATGATAAAAATATGATAAAATCAAATGGTACAACGGTTGCTTGCAGCTGGCAGTATGCACTTGATAGAAGGCATATTAGTGATCTCTACATACATTAACAGTAGGACTTTTATGCTAACAAATGCAAGCCATCTTTAGATAGAATACCATAAGATAATCATAAATTATCTTATGAATCAAGAAAAAATTATTTTTGCAACATTAATTTGTTACTTTTTATAATTTTCTGTTTCTGTAACACCATCAAGTTATTAGTTTTGCATAAGACTTTCAGTTCACCACATCAAACTTAATTCCAACTATAATCCCAGAAACATACAATGTGATCACCAGAAATCTATCTGAAACAACCTTCCACTCCCCCTACCCCCTTTGGAAAAAGAAATAGATGAGAGAACAAAAATCAAGAATGTCATTACATTAGAAAACTTATCAAAATAAGCAATTATTTTCTCCTAGTTATTATTTGTTGCATTTATATATCTATTTCATTAGTTTGTGCCTCCATATTTTCTCAATATCTATGTGCAAATCAAATTATCAAGATTTCAGGATGCATACCCAACAAGTATAGCAGGTGAGGGAAGGACACAAAGTGTGGGCCTTAAACGGGAACACGACTGTTGCTCTGACTCTGAATTGCCAATGTCCTGGTTCAATCTCCTTTGGCCTGTCTCATCCATCTTAATTCCACCACCAGAAGATTGGGATGGACTCATTGCTTCTACAGATAAAGTAACAGTACTTGAAGAATCTCTGCATTCACTTACAGTAGATTCAGCAGATCCATCAGCTAAGGCTCCTATATCACCTGATTGAGCACGGCCTTTGCACCAATCAGTGACAGACAATGGACCATCCAAAACACCAAAAGCAGATTTTAGGGCTGATTTAATTTCAGACTGCAGCAAGCTAATAACAGAAGAAGAATGAATCTGAAAAAGAAAATGAAGGAATATTATGTGATGAAACATCAAGTGATACATACACAAATACACTCATGATACCAGACAGAATTAATAAAATTAAAAGATCAGACTTCAGATCAAAACCAAACTGCAAGGCTATTTTTTCCTCGAAATGAGCAACCTCAGGAACATACTTTATTTCATTTTTCTTTCATAATGAATCTCTTAGCAATGTGAATGAAAAATTCCTACCATGTTTAACATAATTCACTTTCCAAATTTACACATGATTTGGAAGAAACTGATAACTTTAGGAAAGGTACAAAAAAGGATGTAATGCGAAGTAAGAAAACAATTATTACCAAACACAAAGTCATGTTCCACAAGAGTGCTGCATTCAAAGCCATCTATGCAATTTGATAATGATGTTTATAAAAGACCAGTATCAATATGATCTTTAGCTCAAGTTAAATCAATTACATAGGTAAACAATAAATCAGCATAAATAGGATTCCAGTGACATAAAAGAACTTACATCAGCAGAAAGTGGATCTACTAGCTCCATGCCAGCAATGTCCAAGGAGTGACAAGAAGCCAAAGTCCCTCCACAACCTGCATGAACCATGGAAGGCCCACAAGAAAATTCTCGCCTCCAATGCTCATGCAATGCAAGCCAACCATAAGGACCATCACCACAATCTACATCCAGTGCCACATCAACAAAGGAGGTAGCTTGTTGGACAAGAAATGCCATGCCATCAAGAAGTTCTTGAAGAGGTTGCCGATGCCCATAAGAGAGCATACCTTCCTCACCGAATGAATTATGAGGAATAGATGGACTAGCTTCAATAATTGGTGAATTAGTTGGTTTTGAAGCTTTAGTAACTCCAACAGTACGCCATACACCAACAGGTGCATTAAGGTGCCCATCAAGTATTCCTCCATCAATATCACCAGCAATCCTAACAGGAATATTTTCTTTCTTCTTCACTTCATACCTGCCAGACATACTTTCTGTCATGGTACTTGAGTCACCAGGCAACTGATTCAAAACTGTGCTTCCAGTGAACCTGCTCAAGCTCATAGGTGAAGGGTTACTAGAGTATAGAAGTATGTGTCGTATCCTGCACATAGAAGCTTGAAACATAATGCATTCTACTTCAGTTGCAAGCACATTCTTCAGAGACAAAAAAATATATTCTGCTCCAACTGTGCCCTCAGTCATTTTCCTTGAGACAGATGTGACAGCATTTGTAGAATTGAATTTAGAGAATGGGGATAAGACTGCCACCTCGCTTGGAGCATTGCTATCTTTATGTGTTAATGATTTCCTGTCATGTAGCTCTCTAGAGCTCTCCACATGAGTGTAATAATTCTTTGAGTGGAGCAAACCACTTGAATCATGCTTCCCAGTGAATGGTTTCGACTTCGCATGCATGCCACTCTTCCCATCTGATCCATCAATGAAAGGAGAGGAGGGTGGGGTTGCACCATATACATAATTATTTGTGCTTGAATTTGAACTTTCTACTTTATGAGACTTAGGATGATACGGACTTTTGAAGATCGTTGAGGACAACTCACTCGTAGAAGTTTCAACTGCTCCATATTCTGGAGCAAAGGTCATCAGTGCTTCAGCTTTAATTAGATGATCAAACTCGCCTGTGGAAGAAGCTGGAGTATATTTTACTGGACCTGATGTCAGAGCACTGTTTGTGACTTCTTGACTTTTGCTGACACACTCCTCTATGGCCACTGAAGGCTGCGGATTAAAGTTCTCAAAAGAGGAAAAACTACCAGGCAATAGCATTGGATCTGAAGCATCCATTTGCACAACTGGACTGCTACCTACATCTCCACTATCTGGAGCAGAAAAAATAAGGGCCTGAGACTCTGCAGTTCCTGGGGGCTTCACAGCATAAAGAGTCATAATGAGATTGAATGAAAATTTAACGACACTAAATTATAAGCACTAAAGAAAACATAGTTGCTCGGCATAAGATTATGGAAGGCATATCCACGACAACTGCTAAAAGTTAAAGATCAGAGCCAGATGGAAACAAACAGAAGAACCAAAAACATTACAAATTTCACTGAGACAGAACTTTATGCCATCAACTTTTAAATTAAGACTGCAAATACTAGAGTAAACAATAACATATATGAACCCACATTCATGTCATAAAAATTAGCATTGCCGCATAATACATGAACTTAGTACTGATCATGTTGCAACCAGAGAACAAGTCACACTTTAACCATGTAAAATCTCTGAGAGGTCTAACATAGTCAATTCACCTCAACATGCATGTTCTGCCTAGTTTCTAACCCAATCAAGCTACTCAACTGAAAGAGCAACCACAATATTAAGTACCCCGTCAATAAAGTTTCATACTCATCCACCCCCAGTCAATAACACCAGTCCATCCAGAAGTCAAGGGTTTACTTGCACCCTTTCTTTTGCAAATTACTCCCACTAAAATCTGACAATAACTAAGAAAATTAATTATTGGAATATCAACTACATCAGGTAAGATCTGAAAGAACATAATTGAAGTGGGGAATCATTACAATAAATTATTCTTCTTGAAAAAGAGGGATTTTATGTTTAACAACAGGAACTCATAGGAAGCAGTGGAAATATAATATCTTAGAAGCATACACTATGTTTGAGATAACATTCGAAAAAGATAGAAGAAATAAAAAATCACCTCCCCAAAAGGCAAGGCGTCATTTTCAAAAAAGTCACCAAAATCTCCAAACTCTGAGAGAAGAGCTTGGATATCCATGTCATTGCCTCTGTCATCGTCATCCCACCAGATCTGATCATTTGTAACTCCAGTAATCACTGAATTATTTTCTACAGAACCAAAATCAGAAACATTTGTAACTGCACCCAGTTGACCAAATGAGTTGGCCATCCCCATACGACGCTTGGAACCCTGCATAGAACTTACAGCAGATTAATAATGCTGATTATCTCAAAATAGTAGAAAATGAACAGCAATAGAACTAAGAAACCAGTATTGACTTGTTTCTGGCTGCCTCCACTCCTAATCATAACTGTTACAGAGAGAGATTAGCTAGAGATTAACTTTCCTTTACAGAGGAAGATTAGCTAAATATTAACTTTCCTAATGTTAGTAGCAAGATTATAGGCTAACAAATATTTATTTTCCATAGTTAGTTTCTGAATATTGTATAAATGTATCATTGATTCAATGTAAAAGTAATCAATTTCTTCTTCTAAAGTAACATGGTATCAGAGCCGGGTTCAAAGTTCCTGTTTTTTCTTTTCTGAAAATTTTATTCGTAAAGGGTTGGAGCGTTTGTGGGTCACCTTTAACAAAGTGACCAGTTTGCCTCACCGCCATCACAGAAGGAGTCGGAATCTCTTTTCCGGCCGGACTGGACATCTCCGGCGACTGGGTGAGGGTGCGTGAGCTACACGCGCCACCTTCTTCGACCGACTGTTTCAGACGCGCCGGCGCGTGAGGGCGCGTGGATCGGTGGTTGACAACCCGATTTGTTTCCCTGGACTCGTCTTCTCATTTGCAATTGATTTTCGTTGGTATTCTGGTCATCAGAATTTGTTTGAGAAATATCTTCGTCAACAGGTTCTTGTTTCTGTATCCAGACTGCATTTTTTTGCTTCTTATCCTTGGTGCTGTTCCTGTGTGTGGTAATATATATTGGCTTCTGGCGTGGTATTTGTCTTCATTGCTATTTAAACTATTTAGTAAAATACAATGGATGACAGTAAGGCTTATGTGAATGAAATAGTCCCTGCAATGTCTAAAATCACCGACCATAAATTGACGGGTACCAATTACTTGGGATGGAGCAAAACTATTAGGGTCTATCTACGGAGTGTTGATAAATATGACCACTTAATTCAAGATCCACCTACTAATGAAACTAGACAAGCTTGGTTAAGGGATGATGCACGTTTATTTTTACAAATTCGGAATTCAATTGATGGTGAGGTGATTGGTTTAATTAATCATTGTGAATTTGTTAAGGAATTGATGGATTATTTAGAGTTCTTATATTCTGGTAAGGGAAACATGTCTCGTATCTATGAAGTGTGTAAAGACTTCTATCGTGCCGAGAAAGACTCTAAGTCACTCACTGCTTATTTTATGGATTTCAAGAAGACATATGAAGAGTTGAATGTACTTTTGCCATTCAGCACTGACATCAAAGTACAACAAGCCCAACGAGAACAGATGGCAATAATGAGTTTTTTGGCTGGTCTCCCCTCTGAATTTGAAACAGCCAAATCTCAGATTCTCTCCAGTACAGAAATTACTTCCCTTCAAGAAGTCTTCAGTAGGGTGTTACGAACGGAGAATGCTTTTTCGAATCAGCAGCCTAGTATTCTTGTTGCCAAAGGAGGAAAGGGAAATGATGGTGGGAAGAACGAAAATAGCCGGGGTGCAAGCAAAGATAGTCGAAATAATAACACCAATAATATTGTCTGCTATTACTGCAAGGAAACTGGCCATACTAAGCGGTATTGTAAGAAGCTGCAAAATCGGAATCAAAGGATACAAGCTGCTAATATTGCTACTGCTGCTTCGAGTTCATCGGTTGAGAAAACTGTTACTATCTCAGCTGATGAATATGCCAAGTTCTCTCAATATCAACATTCTTTACAAGAATCTAATCCAGTCACTGCTCTTGCAGAATCAGGTAACACATGTCTTATCTCCTCTTCCAACAAATGGGTCATTGATTCTGGTGCTACAGATCACATGACAGGTAATCCTAAGACCTTTACTAGTTTTCAATCACACAAAACATCATCTCCTGTAACCATAGCTGATGGGTCCACATATAATATCGTGGGGTCTGGAACTGTGAAACCAACCTCTTCTATCACCTTGTCATCTGTCTTGAGTTTACCCAATCTTGCATTTAATTTGGTTTCTGTCAGTAAGCTCACTAAAGATCTCAACTGTTGTATCTCATTTTTTCCTGATCATTGTCTGTTTCAGGATCTTTTGACGAAGCAGATTATTGGTAAAGGACATGTATCTAATGGTCTCTACATACTTGATGCCTGGGTACCTCGATCTGTTGCCTGCACTAGTATCATTTCTCCTTTTGAAGAACATTGTCGGTTGGGACATCCTTCTCTGCCTATTTTGAAGAAGTTATGCTCCAAGTTTCATGATGTACCTTCTTTGGAGTGTGAATCGTGTCATTTTGCTAAACATCATCGTAGTTCATTATATCCTAGACTTAATAAACGATCTACATTTGCTTTTGAATTGGTTCATTCAGATGTCTGGGGACCATGTCCTGTGATGTCCAAAACTGGTTTCAGATATTTTGTCACGTTTGTGGATGATTTTTCTCGAATGACTTGGATTTATTTTATGAAAAATCGTTCTGAAGTGTTTCAACATTTTTCTGCTTTTTGTGCTGAAATTCAAACTCAGTTTAATATTTCTGTGCATACATTAAGAAGTGATAATGCCAAAGAATACATGTCAGAATCATTTCAGGCTTACATGACTCACCATGGTATCCTTCACCAATCTTCTTGTGTTGATACCCCCTCTCAGAATGGAGTCGCTGAGCGTAAGAACAGACATTTACTTGAGACTGCTCGAGCTTTGTTGTTTCAAATGAAAGTTCCTAAACAATTTTGGGCTGATGCAGTGTCCACAGCTTGTTTTCTAATCAATCGTATGCCTTCTACTGTATTGGATGGTGAGATTCCCTATAAAATTTTGTTTCCACACAAGTCATTGTTTCCAGTGGAGCCCCGAATATTTGGTAGCACCTGCTATGTCCGGGATGTACGACCCTGTCTTACCAAGTTGGATCCAAAAGCTTTGAAGTGTGCCTTTTTAGGATATTCTCGTCTTCAAAAAGGTTATCGATGCTTTTCTCCAGATCTCAACAAATACCTAATATCGACAGATGTGGCCTTTTTGGAAAGCAAACCGTTCTTTTCCCCACCATCCAATCCTACCAGTCAGGGGGAGGAAGATGAATGGCTTATCTATAACTTTGCACAGCACCACGATAATGATGGGTCTCCAAGTTCCTCTACTGCGCAACCGGATAATGGTGTTTCTTTGGTTGAGCACTCGGATGATGTTTCTTCAGCTTCTGCTCCGCATAAACCACCTGTCGTTCAAGTCTATTCCAGACGAAAGGAGACCACTGATACATGTCCTGCGCCAACATCTTCGTCATCTGATCCTCCACTGAATGATCTTGATTTACCTATTAGTCTCCGCAAAGGTAAACGTCAGTGTACCTTTCCTAAATATCCCATTGCTAATTTTATTTCATATAAACACTTATCTCCTGTGTCTAGTTCCTTAATTGCTTCTTTAGACTCTATCTCCATACCTAAGACAGTTAAAGAAGCTTTATCTCATCCTGGTTGGCATGCTGCAATGCTCGAGGAGATAACTGCCCTGGATGAAAATCATACGTGGGATTTGGTGGATTTACCTACCGGGAAGAAGGCTGTGGGTTGCAAGTGGGTCTTCGCCATCAAAGTTAATCCAGATGGCTCTGTGGCAAGACTCAAAGCTCGACTTGTCGCTAAAGGATATGCACAGACTTATGGGGTGGATTATTCTGATACTTTCTCTCCTGTGGCTAAACTGACTTCTGTTCGTCTATTCATTTCCTTGGCTGCTTCTCAGAATTGGCCTTTACACCAACTAGATATCAAGAATGCATTTCTTCATGGTGATCTCCACGAGGAAGTCTATATGGAGCAACCACCTGGATTTGTTGCTCAGGGGGAGTATGGGAAGGTTTGTCATTTGAAGAAATCTCTGTATGGTTTGAAACAAAGTCCCCGTGCCTGGTTTGGCAAGTTTAGCGAAGTAGTTCAAGAGTTTGGATTGAAAAAAAGCAAGTGTGATCACTCAGTTTTCTACAGACAATCAGCAGCTGGCATCATTCTTCTTGTTGTGTACGTTGATGACATTGTTATTACAGGAGATGATGATATAGGAATTTCCTCTCTTAAATCATTCTTACACACCAAATTTCATACAAAAGACTTAGGCCAGCTAAAATACTTTTTGGGAGTAGAAGTAACACGAAGCAAGAAGGGGATTTTTCTGTCTCAGCGAAAATATGTTCTTGACTTGCTTACAGAAACTGGAAAGATGGGAGCTAAGCCATGCAGTACACAACTGGACCCTAATGTGCACCTTATGAAAGATGATGGTGATTTATTTGATGATCCGGAGAGATACAGAAGATTAGTTGGAAAATTAAACTATCTCACTGTAACTCGTCCAGATATTGCCTATGCTGTTAGCGTTGTTAGCCAATTTATGACGGCTCCTACAGTCAAACATTGGGCAGCCTTGGAACATATCTTATGTTACTTGAAAGGAGCTCCTGGACTTGGCCTATTATATAGCAATCATGGGCACAGTCGCATTGAGTGCTTTGCAGATGCTGATTGGGCTGGATCCAAAAGTGATAGAAGATCCACTACAGGTTATTGTGTTTTTGTTGGAGGAAATCTAATATCGTGGAAAAGTAAGAAGCAAAATGTTGTATCTAGATCTAGTGCAGAATCTGAGTACAGGGCAATGGCACAGTCAATATGTGAAATCTTGTGGATACATCATTTGTTAGCTGAGGTTGGTTTGAAGCCTTTATCACCAGCAAAACTGTGGTGTGACAATCAAGCTGCTCTTCATATTGCCTCAAATCCAGTGTATCATGAACGGACTAAACATATTGAGATTGACTGCCACTTTATCCGTGAAAAAATTCAAGAAAATTTGATTTCCACTGGATATGTGAAAACAGGCGAGCAACTAGGTGATATATTCACGAAGGCACTAAATGGGACTCGAGTTAAATATCTTTGTAACAAGCTGGGCATGATTAATATCTATGCTCCAGCTTGAGGGGGAGTGTTACAGAGAGAGATTAGCTAGAGATTAACTTTCCTTTACAGAGGAAGATTAGCTAAATATTAACTTTCCTAATGTTAGTAGCAAGATTATAGGCTAACAAATATTTATTTTCCATAGTTAGTTTCTGAATATTGTATAAATGTATCATTGATTCAATGTAAAAGTAATCAATTTCTTCTTCTAAAGTAACAATAACAATAAATAATAATAATAATAATAATAACAATAACAACAACAACAACAACAACAATAATAATACATCTCTACAGAAGGCAGAAAAAACACAAAAATGTAATGAACAAATTCTTCAGATTGTCCATCAAACCTCTTCCTGGAGAAACATAAAAGAGCAGGCAGTCTGCTCAGGCAAAACAATCGAATATGAATACACACTAGGCCACTATAATTTACCAGGAAAATATATGACAAGCACATTCTGTTTCCTACTGCATCTACTTCTAGTAGCCACAGCATTACCAAACCAATGTAGAAAGGAGAAAAGACAAACTGCCGTTAATCTTTTAACAAAACAAGCTACTAAATCTAAAATATTATTC
Organism: Anacardium occidentale; assembly: GCA_026122585.1. Taxonomy (NCBI): domain Eukaryota; kingdom Viridiplantae; phylum Streptophyta; class Magnoliopsida; order Sapindales; family Anacardiaceae; genus Anacardium; species Anacardium occidentale. Next base: position 149,873 of record JAJEJH010000047.1, read on the forward strand.
CCTAACTACCATTCCCAACAACAAACAGGTACCTCTGCTTGCAAACATAGAATCACATCTAAACATTGTAAATGAAAATATAATTGAACAGCAAAACAATTTCTATTGTCATAAGCAAATAAGAGTACTAATAACAAAGATGAAATAAAATGCACTTAATGAATAACGATATGAAATAGTACCAATTTGGGGCCTTCATTTTGTAGCTGATTATTAGAAGATAAACCAGACTGTCTACACGTTAAAGAATCAGCATCTGCCTCAAGATCACCAGTTCCTGTGGTCATCTTGTAATCACTATCACTGGAGCTGCCACTTACAGAGTTGAAGCTACTATTATTGCTATTGCTACTACTATTGTAACCCCGAGTATGCATTCCATTGGTTTCAACCCATGACCCTTCCACTGAGTCAATATTACCAAAACTGCAGAAATGATTAACATGACAGAAAATTAAAATTTCAGGGATCATCCATCCACATATCATTTATAGTGATGAGGAAAAGAAAACAGTGAGGACTGGTGACTCAAACACTAACCAATGCATGAGAAAAGAGGAACCCGCCATTGATGGCCCTATCCAATTTTGCAGCCAAAATCTGCAATTTACACCCTCTGCATCAGTTTAAGGCAACATAGAAAAACATGTGAAGAACAATAGAAACAGGCTTTATGACAATCCAACCAAGAATCAAAAGGAAAAAGAGAATACAGAGTATAACTAGATTAAAAAACTGATCATAATGAAAGATAATTCTACGAATCATAAAACAAGAATAATGTTTAAACTCAATAGCCATCCAAAAAGCATCACTTTTCACTCACTCAGTTTATAAGATTAAAAATTTCAATATAAGATCCTAAATAAGACAACAACACTGAAGAAGTTTCACAATGATAAGTAGATTAATAATAATTGGCATGAAGCAGAGACACTGGATTGATTTAATTAATTGTGAGACAAAGCATTTTGATTAAAAACAAAAGAAAAGTGAATACAAGAAAGAGGAAGAAAAGATGCAACAAAGCAGATAACAAAGTGATTAACACTGAACTTATATGAATAAGAAGAGGGGTAAGGCAATGTAGTTAAACTGGAAGCACTTTCTGTAGCTTTGGGACAATTTAGGGAAAGAGGGGACTAGTGCCCACTCACACACCCTTTGTTAGTGCCATCAGATGTACTGCCTTCAATCTGGGGCCCAAATCCTGAAGTTCTTCCAACAAAATTTTCAAAAACAACACCACTACCTCCAGCTAAAAAGCACCAAAATGCTTCTAAACAAGTTAGTAAGACTACTTTAGCATTAGCACAGAATTTAAATTACCTTCTCAAAGAAGATCTGGAGTATGATGTTTGCAAGACAGGGACAAGCACCGCTTCAGCTGGATAGATAAATGTCTTTTCATAAACCGATAAGTGATCTGGTAATCCCTTTTGATCACTTCTTCCAACTGCAGAAGATTCAGCAATGCTATGCTTCGGTAAATTCTTTACCGAATTTGAGTTTGCTTGCAATGTTTTATCACTACAAGATCGAGGGCAACCAAGGGTAACTTCAACATAGCAATTTTGCCCATTCAGCTGGCAACTAGAACCTTGTGAAACACTATATGGTAGACCAATACATCCATTTGTAGACCTAGACTTGCCAGCACTAGGAAGATAAAACAGTGGAAAAAAATAATTTAGACATATGTAATTATATATAGATCCAAAGGAATAAAAATGTAAAGGTGTGAAAAAATGTACAGGAAATAAAAATAGAAATCAATCACCTAAAATATACTTGCTTGACAAGATCGTTTGGACAAAATCCAGTGAGCCTACCACACATACCATGAGGAGAAACGATCACTGCAAGCAATTTAGCAAATATTTTAAACACAATGAAGGCACTAAGGAAACAAAGATTTTTTAATTTCCCTTCCATAATAACAGATATATGATGACCAACCTAGTTATTTATTAGGAAAGAGGCGATCCCGGAGGGAAAGAAGAAAGAATGAAAGCCCAGAAATAAAATTCCCATCTCACTCCAGCGTGGTATAAGTGCTAAAAGTGCTTACAAGCAATGTAAAATGAAAATATCTAAAAATTAAGCTAAATGTACATGGAAGGTGGAGTATTTTGCAAGCTAAGAAATCAGCAAGAGCATAAACCAAAAACATTTTGTAAATCAGAATGACAAAGATATCTAAAGTTAAATACCACAAAGATGTCAAAAGACAATTTTTGTAAATCAGAATGACTTACATCCACTGAAATCATTCTCTTTCACAATTGTATATGGGCAAAAGACAATTTTTTTTAACCAAACAAAAAGTCCGTAGTTTACCATTTCAGAACAAGCAACATCCATTACACCTCTTTCTCCACAAAATGCCATAAATTTGCACCAAGTCAATATGTCACCAATTATTCAAAGAATTTGCAAACCCTAATCTAACACTGTCTAGCAAAAATACTGTTTGAAATTCAATTCAAGAAATAAATTGTACACCAACCCGGAAGTTTGAAATTGGAACAGCTGTTAGATGAATGTGTTAACACTCTTTCCACATCACCACCTGAAAGTGCACGTATATGCCTAGAAATAAACAGAGATATTGATATCAATTTAACATGCACTGAAAGAAAAGTATGAACTAGAGCAAATGCAACAGAGTAAAGCCAGGATCTCAAGAAAATAAATGAAGTGTCAGCTCTCACGAACTTTGCAGAAACTACAGCATGGACAAAGATTGCCTCTTCAGTGGCAGCAAAGATAAACTCAACTGTTGGATGCCCTCTCCTACAAAAATACCAATAATAATAATAATAATAACAAGCCAAATAAAACTGTCACCTTAACTGTTGTATTAAACTACCACAGACATAGTAAAGCCCAGCAAAACTAACTTAAGAACAAGAGTATAGAAACAAAGAAAACAAAACATCCAGAAGGAAATCAGTTATTTTATGGGGAAAAAAGAAAGATCAAACTCCACGATGACACATGTTAATTCTAGTCTCATGCGAAAGGTCATGTCTGCATTCAAAATTCTACTTCAACCTTTAATAGTACTACCAATCAACAAAGGATAACAAACCTGAAAGATTCGTCACCTTGAGATGGATGATACTTCGAGAATACATCTCCAAACCTCATGTAGGAAAGTCCAATAAGTGCCCTGTAGATTCCAATTTAATAGTTATCTTGAAAATACAATGTTCAAATTTACCAATTAGTATGTGTAAACTAAATAAAAACAAACCTTTCTATACAGTTCCTTAAAGACTGAGAAAGGGCAGCTGCAACCTCTTCTGAGTCCCCAGGAGCAACCCAGAGCCCAGATGCGACAACTTCACAAAATGAATTGAGGATAAAATAAAAAAGAATCACCATCACAGACCATATATAGAAATTATATATTACTTTATCAAAAATAAGAAAGACAATATGAGAATTTTTTTGTGAGTATAAGTAAACCAGCAACTTAATATATGAAGAAAATTAACCATTCAGAAGCACACAATACCTCTTAATTTTGATACAGCAGCTTGGGCGGTTTCAGAAACAGATGAGTGGGGCCCAGGAAGAAATAGCCAGAGCTTAATCTTTTCATCTACACGAATGATGAAAAACAATGGTTAGGCATACCGCAAAAAAGAATAAATTATTCCTCTTTTTTTTTTTTTTTTTTTCTCTTTTCTCTACCAAAGATTCATTTATAAGCATTGTGAACTTTAGCACAAAAGTCCGCATAAGTTTCTGTTATTTCTTTTTTCTTCCAAATCAAGACAACAGAGAAAACATAGTTGGTTGATAAACACTAGCTGCAGTTCTTACCAGGATTGTGCAAACCTTGAGATGGATCCCAAGGTCCAACAAAGGAATTTGTCCATGTGCTGAGAAATCCCTCCTTCTGCAACTGAATATGAGAAGAAAGTACCAGGAAGGTAGCAACATCTTTTTGGTCTACTTTCACACTGTTACACCTCAAAAGAAATCTAACTTTAGCAGTTTTCCAAATAGGTAAAAGTACCTTCTCATTATTCATTTCACTTGAAATTAAAAATGAGAGAAAGAAACTGATGATGTAAATCACTCTTAGATTCCAACCTTCTATCAGGAAGAGTGCTCACATCAGATTCATTGGGGAGAAACTGGAACCATGATACATGATGAAGACCTCCCTGTATAAATGGTAAGTATCATTATATTGATAAAACAAAGATGTATTAAAAGCTGATACAACTAGATCACAACAAATTTCTGACATGCACATAATGGCAACACTGAGAAGCATTAAAAACTAATAAGTCAGATCACAAGGCCATACATGGCCAACCCAAGTAATAAGGACATTATATTCTCTAAAGTTTCATATTCATTACACATAAAATCATCATAGATAAGCAATCTGGTAGCCAAACTCTTCCAAATGCTTATGGCTCAATCTCCAGCAAAGGTATACCCTAGATTTCTCCATATGTTCAAAACTTCCACATCTTATCATGATGTTTTTCCCTGTTTTGGCTTTCATCTTTGGTTGATTAGACATTTTCTCAAGAATGAAAGAACTAATCAGTTAAAAATTCTATTGGTCAAGATGCAAACCCGTCACATAAAGAAGGTTTCAGTAAATCCATAACACATAAACATTCATAAACTAATGATGTCGACCAGTATTAATTTCAATTTATAATCCACCAATATCCCAATATCTATAAGCCTGTCAGTTTCAAACAAAGATCCCACCCATTTAGGAAAAAAATAAAAAATAATGAGTGCAGAAATTCATGCTTTTACAGCTGGCATACACAATCTCCTCCCTCTCAGTTCACAGATATTAGGAAAGGTCTCCAATGATGATCTCAAAGTAGTAACAGGGATTTGAAACAGCTCAATATTGCATTGAAACCTGAATCCAGGTAGACTCACCAGCCAACCCCTTGGAATTCATAACGACATGAATAGTTAAGCCATCTCAAAGAGAAATGCTGCTGTTAGCTGGTCATCACCCTAATGGGCTTACATCTTAATGAGCTTACACTCAACCTATCCCATACAAATCACTCTGTACTCTACTACCACAATCAGATAGCTCTATCTATGTATAGCAATTAATCTGTGCAAAATGGATTTATATAGAAGCGGCAACTAGAATCTCCAAACTATTTCCAGACAATCTAACACCCTGAAACATTATAACTCAGGTCAAACTGACTAAAACCTGAGGTTAGTCGCTCGTTGAACTCCTAAGAAACACAAGACAATGCTCAACCACATTCAAAATCTAATCAAATAAACTTATATAAAGTTTTAAAATAACCAACAGACATTCTCCCATTCAACTATTCCCAAGCAAAGCAAACAGCTTTTTCACCAATACAACCACTACAAACCAAACCAATACACACATACAAGATTCAACAATCAAAGTAATAAAGAAACACATACAATTCTGAAAACATTGGTCCACATCACTTATAATTCAGTTGAACCTAGGCTCACAAAACCTCACGAACTTTCCAGAACCTTCCTCAAGACATAACATCACCTGCAATTCATAAAAAGCTTAGAAACATCTCGGTAACACAAAATAGCCACAACAAACCCTAATTTGAAGCGAGAATTTAAACGAAGCCTAATGGAAGCATAAGTACACGAATTCAGTTGCGAAAATTAGAAAATAAATTTCCGATTTCTCGTGAAACAAACAGAAAATGAAATTATAAAGAGAGAGATCGGTCGTCACCTCAGTGAGAGTTGCGAATTTAATCTGTCTGTTTTTTCCAAGTTCACGCGAGCTTCTAAGGGGTTGAGTGAACGAGAGATTAAGAATAGGGAAATTAATAAAATCGACTTATCTGAGGGGGTGAATACGATTTTAGCCAGCAGTCAAAGGATTATAGGGATATATAGCGGCATCTCAGATAATATCACTGTTATTTCCCTATCTTTCAAAGGGGTTGTAAATCGAATTAAATTCAAATTTAAATTATTCAAATTTTACTCTAAGCAAAATTTTATTTTATTATTGATTGATTAGATGAATTCGCAAGTTCAGGTCTTAGTTTCAATGAAATATTAGTAACCCTTTTTAAGTAGGGTAATTGGTAAATATATGTAAACTATATGTCTTAAATTTTTTTAAAACTTAAGGGTTGAGGTGAAAATTTTAGCCGAGTTCGAGTTACTACTTCTATCTTAAGCTTGAGTCCAAAAATACTAGCTTAATTATGACATCAAATCGAGTTTGAGTTAAATACTATTTAACTTAATTCAGTTTGATTACACCTCTACGTCTAACACTTAACAATAATTTTAACGATTTTTATCTAATTTTTACTTTTAACTTTATCGTTATCAAATTCTCACTCAAAAATTACAAAATTAAGCAAAAAAATTTGGTAGAATCCAAATATAAATATGTATTTGGTTATTTTATTATTGTTGTTAATGATTCGTAGGAATTAAAAAGAAAAACTGTTCGAATTAATAAAACATGTTGGAATGTAAAAATAAGTATGATCTATTCTAATGGATAAATAAATAAATCTAAGTGACCACTCCAAAAAATGGTAATCTTTTCCACCCCTGGTTGAGTAAACTCATTCATAAATGAATCAATTTATCTCTTTTAATCGCTCTTTTTTGGGATGGTTTCTTAACATTACTAGCGGATAAATTTATAACAATTGGATTAAAATATAATTTTTTTTTCATTATATGAAAATGAGGTGTTCTACCATTTTATGTTAAACCATATTTTATAAATAATATTTATATGATATTTTATAAATAGGAAGTTTTATTTTTTATATTTTTCACGATGGATAAAAGCTTTGGAGTAAGCTTACATCAATACGTGTGATTCAAGGTACCATCTTTCGGTTTTGTATTATGGACAATATTCAATACACTAAATCCATATGAACTCGAAACAACACCTATTAAGAAAGGTGAATGCATGTCTTACTTTGTCATCGAGTGGGTGTGATTTTTGAATTTGTTTAAATAATACCCTGTTGTCCCTAATGCAATTTTAGATAATAAAGCATCCTACCAGGAAACTACTTTGAATAACTATCTACTAAACTATTTGCATCCAATATCACAAAATTCAAATTGCCACATATAAATCCTTCATGCCTTATTAGAGAAGTCAATGGGCCAAGGTAGGTCAGATCTCATCGAGCTCAAGGCCCTAAGAGTCATTGAGACTCGCAAACTTGCAAGCCTTTGGGCTAGATTAACCTAAATTTCTTTAAAACATGAGACATAACCTATGCCCTTAAAATCACACCTTCATTGGGTCTTTAATGAGTCGATCCATAAACAATAATAGATCAATTCGTTAATGTGTTTATATTATATATTTTTAAATATAATATATTATAATTTATATATCAAAATAAAAATTCTGATATTATAACATGATATAAAGCATATTAAAACATTTATATATTGTTTTTCGTCATGACACATGAATTACTAATTTTTTTGTTGTCTACTATAATATCAGAGTTAGTTTTTAGTGTAAATGGACTTGTCTTGGACGATAAATGGTTTAATTTATATTCAAATATGGTCGAAATTATTATGTATATAAAGAATTGAATTACCACAAAATTCAAATTATAAATCATGTGGTTAAAAATATATTTGAAGACTTTAATAATTTAAACATTTATAATAATTAGATAATTGAATATTAAAATTAGTTAGAATTTTTATAATTTAATTTAATTTAAATTATAGATTCAAGTGTGTATTGAATTTTATTTTTTGACAACCCCAATATAAAATTTTAGAAATGTTGTCCTTCTCCAAGTTCCCTACACCTTATGGCCAAAAGAAATGACATATTTCGCCTTCAATTTTTTTAAAATCAAACAATCACCCGAAACATTTTCCCTCTATTTCTATTAACATTTTATACAAAATGACAAAAATACACTCAATTAAAAAAATAAATAATATAATAAAAATATAAAATAATATAAAAATTTTAAATTTTAATAATTAAAAAAATGAAATAATATAAAAATTTTAAATTTTAATAAAAAATTAAAAATTTAATAAATTAAAAAAAATTTTAAAATTTAATCAAACTATTAAAAGATCTAAAAAATTTTAAAAACAACCATCATGGTCAAAGACAACTGAATTCGTCAAATGAAACAGTTAGATCTAATTGTCAACTTGGCCACTTAGTTCAATTTTCAATCGAAGTGTGTAGGACCCGCCGCCACGAGTACCCCTGCTGCTAAAAGATACTGATCTTTTATTCAATAAACTGGAACTTGGGTACCCGAGACGGGAATCCTACGAAAAAGAAAATACTATACTACTGCTGATCTAGTTTACACTGCAAGCGGAAGCTGAAACTGAAATATACAATGAGCCCAACTGGCTTTACTATATATATATAACTGTTCTGTACAACTGCTTTACATCTGAGTACATATACATTTACAAAACGTACAAGTACAAGACCTCACAGGTCCAACTGAAAATAAAATACAAACTGGAGAGTGTGTGTGGGGTCCTCCTCGCCAGCCTCAATCCACCCGCTCCTCGCCAGCAGCAAACTGACTTGAAAAGGAAGGAAGAAGGAAAGGGATGAGTGATAAAGATCACCCAGTAAGCATTCCTTACTTCCCTCAACCCACGCAAGCAGCAAACAAGGGCATGCATACCTGGTCGGCCCTATTCATGCATCTAATCGCTTGCTGGCACTGAATCTGATTTATCTGATTACTGCTGTTATCTGATTATTCTGTTATCTGGTTACTGATTTCTGATTAATGCATGTCAATATGTATATGTAATGACATGCTGAGCTGGAAACTGAAAATGACTGATGATGCATGCATTTATCTATCTGAATCTGAATGTACCCAAAGGTACCTGCTGTGCTGATCAGACGGATGAACACAGGGATTCGGCATCTTGGCCAAGTGGGCTGAAAATTCTAGCTACTGACTAGAAAACTGGAAACTGTACTGCTGCTGAGCTAACTGACTGGTGTCAGAAAGCTGGGTCCCACAGATGCCCCCTCGAGTTCACTCCAAAACTGAAACCCATAGATTGGGTTCTGACTGCTGAAAACTACTGAATTCGGATCCCTGGATCCTCATTCAGACTATATGCTATGCTCTGAATGCATATGCTTCTATTCTTAACTGAATTCTGAATTATCTGATGTCTGATTGCCTTTGGATGGATTACCAACCCTTTAATAAATCAATTTCTGAATTTCTGGAAGAAACTGGCTGACACACGGCCGTGCAAGGAAAGCACACGGTCGTGTAGCACACACACACGGCCGTGCAGGCAAAGGCACACGGGCGTGTGCCCCAGCACACGGGACCGTGTGGTGGTCGTGCGTCTGGGCGTGTGTGCTTCTGGAATTCTGGCCATTTCATGCAATAAATGGGACACACGGCCGTGTCCCTCAGGACACACGGTCGTGTCCTTGCAGAAACAAGGGCACACGGTCGTGCTCCTGCGGGCACACGGTCGTGTGTCTTGCTCTGCTCAGACATGGCTCAGCTGAAACGCGCTGGAAACCAACTGATTCTCAACCAAACTGAAATTAACTGGAAATATGCATATATGGCACTTCTAATAACACATATCAATCATCAACCTCAACATCCATCCACTGCTACTGATTCCACCATTAACACATCAAGTTTTCTCACACTACACACACACAACAAAGCATGCATGGTTCTGGGTGGAAAATAAGCATGGCAATCAACACATAATCATCATCTCATCATCATACATACATACAAGCATAGCATCTCAAGCTAGGAATGGAAACTCGCATTTCCATCCACATCAAACAAGCTGGAAAACTGAAGGAGAGAGGAAGAAACACTTACCTCTCGACATGGCTGCTGGAAGCTTAAACTCAAGCTATTCTCTCTGATCTCTGGCTGGATTAGGAGCTACTGGAAGCTGGACTTCTCTCCTAGGGCTGGAAGCTGCTGAAAAGGAGAAGAAAGCTGGCTGAAATGGGTGAGAAAATGAAAATCTCCCGTCTCTCTCTTTCTTTAATCCCACCTGCACGGGCGTGCAGGCTTGGCGCACGGGAGTGCACCTGGGAAAATGGATGAAATCCATTTCCCGCGCTTCGCATGATTAAAACCTCCCTAAAGGCATCATACGAAGGCCACACTGCTCTGGAAAATTACTAACTCACCCTTGAAATCTGCTAAACTCCCAATCTATCTCTGAATTCTATTTCTAACCCCAAAACTCTACCCCTAAGGGCTTTTCTAAAACTGGGATGCTACATTACCTCCCCCCTTAACAAAATTCCGACCCCGGAATTTACCTGAACAACTCTGGGAATCTATCCCTGATCTCAGACTCTACCTCCCAGGTGGCTTCTTCCACCCTCTGGCTGCGCCATAACACTTTGATCAGTGGAATCTCTTTATTTCTGAGGACCTTGACTCTGTAGTCTAAGATCTGAACTGGAAGCTCTTGATAACTGAGGTCTTCTGCCAACTCTATCTCTGAAAACTGAAGCACATGAGATGGATCTCCCACATACTTTCTCAACTGGGACACATGGAAGACATTGTGGATTCTGTCCATGCTAGCTGGCAGTGCTAATCTGTAGGCGACTGTCCCTATCCTCTCGAGGATCTCGTAGGGACCAATGAATCTGGGTGCTAACTTCCCTTTCTTACCAAATCTGAGGACTTGCCTGTAGGGTGCAATCCTCAGGAAAACTTTGTCACCCACTGAGAACTCTATCTCTCTGCGCCTCAGATCTGCGTAGCTTTTCTGACGATCCTGGGCCTGTCTCATTCTCTGCCTGATGATCTTGACTTGCTCAATCATCCTCTGAGTCGTCTCTGGTCCCACTGATACTTCTAAGGAATCTCTCTCCCCAATCTCATCCCAATGGAGAGGAGATCTGCACTTCCGACCATACAGCGCCTCAAATGGAGCCATCTGAATCGTCGCCTGATAACTGTTATTGTAGGCGAACTCCATTAGAGGAATCAGCTCTGCCCAATCGGTCTGGAAGTCCATACAACATGCTCTCAGCATGTCCTCCAATATCTTATTCACCCTCTCTGTCTGGCCATCTGTCTGAGGGTGATATGCTGAGCTGAAATGCAGCCTGGTTCCCAATGCTCTCTGCAGAGATCTCCAGAAGGCTGCCAGAAATCTGGAGTCCCTGTCTGACACTATCGTCCTGGGAACGCCGTGGAGTCTCACCACCTCTCTGAGGTAGAGTCTGGCTAGCTGCTCTGTGGACATTCCCTGTTTAACTGGCAGGAAATGCGCTGACTTGCTGAGACGGTCAACTACGACCCATACTCCATCATATCCTCTCTGAACTCTGGGAAGCCCGGAGATGAAATCCATGGAGATATCATCCCACTTCCACTCAGGAATACTTAGAGGATGAAGTAATCCTGAGGGTCTCTGGTGCTCTGCCTTTACTTGCTGACATACAAGGCATCTGGAAACGAAGTCTGCTATGTCTCTCTTCATCCCTGACCACCAGAAACTTTTCTTGAGGTCTCTGTACATCTTTGTACTGCCCGGGTGTGCTGAGTACACCGCACTGTGCACCTCTGACAAAATCCTCTGTCTCAGCTCTGAACTCTGGGGCACACAGACTCTGCCTCTGAACCTCAAGATCCCATCACTGAACTCAAAGTCTGGCACTACTCTCTCTGACATTTTCTGAAGCATACTCTGAGTCCACTCATCTGATATCTGCCCCTCTCTGATCTCATCATACAAAGAAGATCTGATCTGAAGCCTCGAGAATCCTGCTGTCACTATCTCTATCTGCTCTCTGACAATCTCAGACTGCAGCTCTCGCTGAACTGATAAGCTGGAAAGAGCTACTCGCCTACTCAAGGCGTCAGCCATCACATTGGCTCTCCCTGGGTGGTATCTGATGTCACAATCATAGTCCTTCACCAGCTCCAACCATCTCCTCTACCTCATGTTGAGCTCTTTCTGGGTGAAGAAATATTTCAAACTTTTGTGGTCTGAATATATGCTGCATCTGACTCCATATAGATAATGTCTCCAAATCTTCAGGGCGAATACGACCGCTGCTAACTCTAGGTTGTGGGTAGGGTATCTCAACTCGTGGTCTCTCAATTGCCTAGAGGCGTAGGCAATGACCCTACCATTCTGCATCAAAACTGCCCCGATCCCCTGATGGGATGCATCTGTATAGACATCGAACTCTACCCCCTCCTGGGGTAGCACCAAAACTGGAGCGCTGGTCAACCTCTGCTTGAGCTCCTGAAATAGCTCTTCGCACTCCTCTGACCACACGAATGGAGACTCTTTCCTAGTCAAGGCAGTGAGAGGCCTTACTAGGCTGGAGAATCCCTCTATGAACCTCCTGTAGTAGCCTGCTAACCCAAGGAAGCTTCAAACTTCTTTCACTGACTTCGGCCTTGGCCAACTGAGAATTGCTTCTACTTTGCTGGGGTCCACTGAAATACCCTCTGCTGATATCACGTGGCCTAAGAATGCCACTCGGTCGAGCCAGAACTCACACTTGGTGAACTTGGCGAACAAATGCTGATCTCTCAGCCTCTGAAGCACGAATCTCAAATGCTCCTCGTGTTCAACTACACTTCTGGAATAAACCAGAATGTCATCTATGAATACCACCACGAACCGGTCGAGGCAATCAAGAAAGACCCGGTTCATCAAGTCCATGAAGATGGCTGGGGCATTGGTCAACCCAAATGGCATGACCACAAATTCGTAATGCCCATAACGAGTCCTGAATGCCGTCTTGGGGACATCTCTCTCTGCTACTCTGACTTGATAATAGCCAGATCTCAAATCTATCTTGGAGAAAACTGCTGCGCCTCTCAACTGATCAAAGAGGTCATCGATTCTCGGCAGGGGATACTTGTTCTTCACCGTTACTCTGTTCAGCTCCCTGTAGTCAATACACATCCGCATTGACCCGTCCTTCTTCTTTACAAATAAAATCGGAGCTCCCCACGGTGAACAGCTCGGTCTGATAAATTTCTTATCAACCAGCTCCTGCAACTGCTTCTTCAACTCTTGGAGCTCAGCTGGAGCCATCCGGTACGGAGCCTTGGAGATAGGAGCCGCACCAGGGAGAAGCTCGACACTGAACTCCAACTCTCGATCTGGAGGTAACCCTGGTAGCTCATCTGGGAAGACATCTCTGAAACCTCTGACCACGGGCACCTCATCGATACTTGGCCCCACTGAACTGCTGGATACTACATTGGCCAAGTACCCTACACAACCCTGCCTCATCAATCTGTCGCCTGGATGCACGAGATTATCATACTGTCTACTATGCCCTCACCAAAAATGAAACAATCAGGGCCTATGTGGAATCTAACCTTCTTTCTTCCACAGTCTATCTCTGCATCATAATTCCCCAAGAAATCCATTCCCAAGATCATGTCGAAGTCTGCTAACTCCAGCAGAATCAGATTAATAAGCATCTGTCTACCCATGATCTCTATCTGCTGATCTAGGAGGACTCTGTCACTCACCACGAAACTCCCATCTGGCATCTCTACTAGAATACTCCTATCGGCCACACTAGGGTCAACCCCTAATCTCTCTACTACTCCCCTGGAAATGAAACTGTGTGTGGCCCCGCAATCAACCAGTATAAATAAAGGAGTACCAAGATAGAGAATCTGACCAGTAACTGCATGGGGTATGGCATCTGCCTGCTCCTGGCGGACAGCATAAACTCTGGCTCTGCCGCCGCCTCCACCTGAAGTGCTAGCACCACCTCCATGTGCTCCGGCACCACCTCTGAGAGCATCTGCTCCACCTCTCTCTGCTCTGAGTCCGCCTCGGGGTGGACCACCTCTGCCTCTGAACTGACCACCACTACCTCTGCTGGGCCCAACACCAGCTCCACCTCTGGCTGGGCAATCTGCCATCATATGCCCTGGCTGGCGGCACATGTAACACACTATCTGGCCGGCGAGGCACTCGCCTGAATGACGTCTGCCACACTGAGAACATCGTGGCAGGGAAAACTGTGGTGCAGTCCTCTGCCTCTGAACACCCTTAGCTGATCTCTTAGCTGACAGTGGCCTCTTGCCCTTATCTCTCTCATCTGCCCTCTCGGCTACTCGGCTCATGGCGCCCATTTTCTGAAGACTGGCCTCTGATCTGAGGGCTCTCCCCAAAGCATCACTGAACAGCTGGGGAGGGTACGGTCCGGTCAGGACATCCCTGGATATTGCTGGATGCAGGCCATGGACGAACTTCTGAACTCGGCCCAACTCGGTCCCCGCCAAACTAGGGACAAATCTCGCCAAGGCATTGAACCTTGTGGCGTACTCCTGTACTGAACTAGGCCCCTGAACCAATTCAATGAACTCTTGGGCCTTTGAATACATCAACTCTGAGCCCCGGTACTCGGCATCAAATAGCCGTCTGAATTCTGCCCAGGTCATCTGCTGCTCAGGGATGGTAGCCCTAGCTAGGCCCCACCACACCTTGGCATCGCCTCGGAGATGGAATGTCGCAAATCTGACCTTCTCTTTCTCTGATAACGTGAAGAGACCCATGCTACTCTCCACTGACTCAATCCACTCTTCTGCCACTGCAGGATCTTTGGACCCACTGAACTTCATTGGCTGATACGGTCCTGGCAGATGGTAGATTGGATGAAGTCTACCTGATGAGCTTGTACCCACTGTCTCTGTACTAGTAGCCTGACTGTGCTCTCTGTACTCTGCTGGATACTGATATCCTTCTCTGACAGGCTGAGGCTGAAACTGATAACCCTCTCTGGCAGGCTGAAACTGAAACGGATAAGCCTCTCTGGCTGCCTGAGGCACTGAGTAATACTGAGGCTGAGGCTGAGGGTAATACTGCTGCTGATACTCTGGCTGAGGCTGAAACTGAAACTGAGACTGAAATTGTGGCTGATACTGTGGCTGAAACTGTGGCTGTGCTGGAAACTGATAAGCTGAATACTGAGGGGGATTAATGTTGGCTGGCTCTGGCACATTTCCCACACCAGCTTGTTGTAAACTCTCTCTGACAACATCCCCAATCATCTCTCTGAGCTGATCTGGTCTGATTGGCACATGGGAGGAACTCTGAGATCGCCGCCCCTCACTGACACTCATGGGACGGACAGGGGGACTACTACTGGCTTCATCTATGTATCTAGGAACATAGGCTTCTCTATCTATAGCATCGCAAGCAAAAGGGGTTAGAAACTCAAACATAGCAAAAACTGGAAAAGAATTACCTGACTGGTGCTGTGAGGAGGGTCTGGATGATGGCTGCGAAGGAGAGAAAACAAACACCACACACTTACAACTCAATCTCTACTGAAAATGGCACAGAGAAACGCTCTGATACCAACAATGTAGGACCCGCCGCCCCGAGTACCCCTGCTGCTGAAAGATACTGATCTTTTATTAATTAAACTGAAAATCTGGGTACCCGCGACGGGAATCCTACGAAAAAGAAAATACTACTGCTGATCTAATTTACACTGCAAGCGGAAGCTGAAACTGAAATATACAATGAGCCCAACTGGCTTTACTATATATATATATAAAACTGCTCTGTACAACTGTTTTACATCTGAGTACATATACATTTACAAAACGTACAAGTACAAGACCTCACAGGTCCAACTGAAAATAAAATACAAACTGGAGAGTGTGTGTGGGGTCCTCCTCGCCAGCCTCAATCCACCCGCTCCTCGCCAGCAGCAAACTGACCTGAAAAGGAAGGAAGAAGGAAAGGGATGAGTGATAAAGATCACCCAGTAAGCATTCCTTACTTCCCTCAACCCACGCAAGCAGCAAACAAGGGCATACATACCTGATCGGCCCTATTCATGCATCTAATCGCTTGCTGGCACTGAATCTGATTTATCTGATTATTATCTGATTATTCTGTTATCTGGTTACTGATTTCTGATTAATGCATGTCAATATGAATATATGAAATGACATGCTGAGCTGGAATCTGAAAATGACTGATGATGCATGTATCTGAGCATCTAACTGAATGTACCCGAAGGTACCTGCTGTGCTGATCAGGCTGATGAACACAGGGATTCGGCATCCTGGCCAAGTGGGCTGAACATTCTAGCTACTGGCTAGAAAACTGAAACTGATCTGCTGATATACTGCTGAGCTGACTGACTGGTGTCAGAAAGCTGGGTCCCACAGATGCCCCCTCGAGTTCACCCCAAAACTGAAACCCATAGATTGGGTTCTGACTGCTGAAAACTACTGAATTCGGATCCCTGGATCCTCATTCAGACTATATGCTATGCTCTGAATGCATATGCTTCTATTCTTAACTGAATTCTGAATTATCTGATGTCTGATTGCCTTTGGATGGATTACCAAACCTTTAATAAATCAATTTCTGAATTTCTGGAAGAAACTGGCTGACACACGGCCGTGCAAGGAAAGCACACGGTCGTGTAGCACACACACACGGCCGTGCAGGCAAAGGCACACGGGCGTGTGCCCCAGCACACGGGACCGTGTGCTGGTCGTGCGTCTGGGCGTGTGTGCTTCTGGAATTCTGGCCATTTCATGCAATAAATGGGACACACGGCCGTGTCCCTCAGGACACACGGTCGTGTCCCTGCGTTTCCTGCCCGTGTGCACTTCGTGCACACGGCCGTGTCCTTGCAGAAACAAGGGCACACGGGCGTGCTCTTGCGGGCACACGGTCGTGTGTCTTGCTCTGCTCAGACATGGCTCACCTGAAACGCGCTGGAAACCAACTGATTCTCATCCAAACTGAAATTAACTGGAAACATGCATAAATGGCACTTCTAATAACACATATCAATCATCAATCTCAACATCCATCCACTGCTACTGATTCCACCATTAACACATCAAGTTTTCTCACACTGCACACACACAGCAAAGCATGCATGATTCTGGGTGGAGAATAATCATGGCAATCAACACATAATCATCATCTCATCATCATACATACATACAAGCATAGCATCTCAAGCTAGGAATGGAAACTCACATTTCCATCCACATCAAACAAGCTGGAAAACTGAAGGAGAGAGTAAGAAACACTTACTTCTCGACATAGCTGCTGGAAACTTAAACTCAAGCTATTCTCTCTGATCTCTGGCTGGATTGGGAGCTGCTGGAAGCTGGACTTCTCTCCTAGGGCTG
The DNA here is from genome assembly GCA_026122585.1 of Anacardium occidentale. Classification (NCBI taxonomy): domain Eukaryota; kingdom Viridiplantae; phylum Streptophyta; class Magnoliopsida; order Sapindales; family Anacardiaceae; genus Anacardium; species Anacardium occidentale. The sequence goes on from JAJEJH010000047.1 coordinate 167,065, forward strand.
GAAGCTGCTGAAAAGGAGAAGAAAACTGGCTGAAATGGGTGAGAAATGCAAATCTCCCGTCTCTCTCTTTCTTTTATCCCACCTGCACGGGCGTGCAGGCTTGGCGCACGGGAGTGCACCTGGGAAAATGGATGAAATCCATTTCCCGCGCTTCGCATGATTAAAACCTCCCTAAAGGCATCATACGAAGGCCACACTGCTCTGGAAAATTACTAACTCACCCCTGAATTCTGATAAACTCCCAATCTATTCCTGAATTCTATTTCTAACCCCAAAACTCTACCCCTAAGGGCTTTTCTAACCTGGGATGCTACAAATTTGTCTTGAGGCCAAACTATGGATGGGAACAGTCCTTTGGCCTATAGATAATCACGAGTAGTATTAGGTACAAAGATGAAATCAAAGCTTCTTTGTTTACTAAATTAATTTTTTAATTTTCTAATTATTTAATATACTTGGAGTAACCCATTGATTTATATATATCCCAGCATAAGTTGACTTGTAAGACAAAGAATAAAAAGTGATATCATTCATTCTATAGTGAATGAGTGTCAAAATAGAAGAAATCCAGGCCACGTCTCATAAATGAAATGCAAAATTAAAGATGTAGCAAGCATGAAGCAGGGAGTAAATTTTGCATAAAATTATAACACTACCCATGAACAACAAACAACAAACAACAAAATACCTATCGACTGTATTTAAATGAAAAATCATGTGTTTACACTACTCTGCACACATATATTAAGATAAATGTGTACATACAGGAAATAAAATAAAATGTGAATACAAATGTTTATGGTTTATCAAATACTTACAAACAATTCAGCTTTTCTCCAACATTCATTGAATCTTAAAATTCCTAATATGAAATCAAAATTATAAAACCGGTGATGAAGTTTGAAATATGATAAAAGTGGGTGTCTCTGTTCTCTTCCTTTCTACCTAATACACGATATTTCAAAAAGGAAAAGCAGAATGCCCTCACTCATGCATGTCCTAATGTAGGTTAACCTACTCCCGATTGATGACTACATCTCTACCAGCAATCATTATCCGTTCAAAATTTATCTTTTACAGGCTCAATAACGAACACAGAGATTTATTAATAAATATATAAAGATGTGAGCAGGTATTAAAATAATATTACCTTTATTTTATATAATTCAATTTTAAGTGAATTAAAATAAATTGTATTAGATGCTTTTTTTTTTTTAACTGTTGTATAAAGCTTTTATTTCGTTTTACAGTATCGAGTGTAGACAATCCTAGGTCAGAGAGGTCATGGAGTTGTAAAGAGGAAGAGGACATGGTTTTGTCCCTTTGGACTCGCTTGGTGGTTTTATCCTATCCATTATTCATCGGAGGTCCATCCTTTGACAAGTAGGATAGAGGTTCAAAAACGCTTTGGGCAATGATCCATTGAAACAAATTGGTGAAATTTTGGGCTTAATTGGGCATAGAAACCAGACTGAAAGACACGTTTTTTTTTAGGCCAAAGGACAATTTCCCACCCATAGTTTGAGGCGGGGCCAAAGTCCCACCCGCAAGTTTTCAAAAGCCCGGTCTCCCACCTTGGACCAAAATTCAAACTTATTTTATAATTTTTTAAATGAAATGACTAAAATACCCTTTAATAAATAAAAATTTAAAATAAAATTAGAAAATAATTTTTAAATATAAAAAAATTAAAAAATATATTAAAAAAATTAAAAAAATTTTAAAAAAATCAACTGGCCACAGCCGCCGATGCCGGCAGCGGTGGCCGTTGATAACAGCACCAGGTGGCCGTCTCCGACCACCTGGTTCCAGGGGAGGCCAGATCGGGCCTCCCCGTTGGGTGGAGGCGGCCAGATCTGGCCGCCTCCAGTTTTGGAGGAGGAGGCCAGATCTGGCCTCCTCCCCCGACAAACATGGCCGGGAACGGCCGCTGGGACCAATATCGGTCCTCTTCGACCATTTCTGGTGGCCAGATCTGGCGGAGGTGGCCAGATCTGGCCGCCTCCTTCAAAACAGGAGGCGGCCGATCTGGCCGCCTCCACCCAAAGGGGAGGCCCGATCTGGCCTCCCCTGGAACCAGGTGGCCGGAGACGGCCACCTGGTGCTGTTATCAACGGCCACCGCCGCCGGCATCGGCGGCTGTGGCCAGTTGATTTTTTTAAAATTTTTAAAATTTTTAAAATTTTTTTAAATTTTTTGAAATTTATATAAAATTTATTTTATTATTTTATAAAATTTTAATCATAAAATGATAAAATTGTCCCTGAAATATTACTGTTTATTATTTTATTTAATATTAAATTGTTTCCATGGGTGGGAGACCAGACTTTTGAAAACTTACGGGTGAGACTTTGTCCCCGCCTCAAACTATGGGTGGGAAATTGTCCTTTGGCTTTTTTGAAACTTAGAGGGTGAGACTTTGTCCCCCCTCAAACCCCCTCAAACTAGTGGGACTTAGTCCTTTGGCCTCATGAAATTTACGCAACAATATCAATCCATAACATTAAACTCGTGCTTTTGACCCCTTAATTTTTATAAATTTATTATTTTTCTATCATTAAAGATCATCAAACACTTCAAGCCACCTGGCTTTGGTCGGACATAAAAAACCATAACATGTTCCGTGCGACCAAGGATAAAGGCCGCTGATTCGGCGACAAGGTGGCCTCAAACTTGCACACGTTTCTGTTTATTTAGGCACTGCGATACATGACTAGATTATTTTTGAGTTTTCTATTTGCTTGCTCCATGGACTCCATCAATGACAAGCCTTTTATGAGGCCTTGCTTTGACAATGTATCAAACTTCTTGTTTATCTCAATTTGTTGGGACTAAGCATTGAAATGGTTGATTGATGGTTATTTTTTTATTGGGTTATTTGAACAGAGTTCGAGTTCTCTTTCAGTAGCAGAACGGATCTGTGCAGCTTGTATACCGTTAATAGCC
>JAJEJH010000047.1:170030-318120 GCA_026122585.1 Anacardium occidentale
ATAAATAAAAAATTTAAAATAAAATTATAAAATAATTTTTAAATATAAAAAAATTAAAAAATATATTAAAAATTTAAAAAAAAATTAAAAAAAATTTAAAAAGTTTTAAAAAATCAACTGGCCATAGCCGCCGACGTCGGTGGTGGTAGCCGTTGATAATAGCACCAGGTGGCCGTCTCCCGCCACTTGGTTCCAGGGGAGGCCAGATCGGGCCTCCCCGTTGGGTGGAGGCGGCCAGATCTGGCCGCCTCCAGTTTTGGAGGAGGAGGCCAGATCTGGCCTCCTCCCCCAACAAACGTGGCCGAAAACGGCCTCTGGGACCAATATCGGTCCTCTTCGGCCGTTTCTGGTGGCCAAATCTGGCGGAGGTGGCCAGATCTGGCCGCCTTCTTCAAAACAGGAGGCGGTCGATCTGGCCGCCTCCACCCAACGGGGAGGCCCGATCTGGCCTCCCCTGGAACCAGGTGGTCGGAGACGGCCACCTGGTGCTGTTATCAACGGCCACCGCCGCCGGCATCGGCGGCTGTGGCCAGTTGTTTTTTTTAAATTTTTTAAAATTTTTAAAATTTTTAAAATTTATATAAAATTTATTTTATTATTTTATAAAATTTTAATTATAAAATGACAAAATTGCCCCTGGAATATTACAGTTTACTATTTTATTTAATATTAAATTTGGTCCAAGGATGGGAGACCGGGCTTTTGAAAACTTGCGGGTGGGACTTTGTCCTCGCCTCAAACTATGGGTGGGAAATTGTCCTTTGGCCTCTTTTTTATTCTAAAGCATGGATCCTTGAGACAATTTGGAAGCCTAAGCCCAATTTCTCCATTTTCACCGCAACTTCAACTTCTAAAGAACTAGAATTAGATTAAATTCTAATTATTCAAATTTAAATTAGAGTTTGGATTATATAAGTTAAATTCAACCCATTTGAATATTGTTTTAAAATCAAATTTAAGTCTTATTTTATTAAATTTGAACTGATTTTTTTGCTTGAATCAACTTCATTATTTAATGCGAACCCAATTAAATTGATATATAATGTTATTAAAAAGTCATTAATGAGATATATGACCTCATCACATAATGTTCATGCATATAACTCAAAATCAACTTTGCTCGATTGGCCCCGACCGCCCATAAATTCTGAAGCGGCAAGTCAACAGTTAGGTAGCCGTGACAAGTATCATTGAGACTGAACCAATAATCTGTAGGTGCCTCCTCTCACATTAGTATTTGTCTTTTGAGATCATAAGAAATCGAATCATTTGACTCGGCTCGGAAATCATCTACCATCCATAACTCACCTCCTCCTCCTCCTCCTCCTCTTTCACTTTCTTGCTGAACTTGTAGCGGCCATTAGAGGAAGCCATCACAATGTGCTTTCTGGAATAAAGCCGTTCAATACGGTGAGAAAGAAGACTCCTCGTTCAACTCTTCAATCGCCTTCCATGTCATCTGCAATTGATCAAATCAATTATTTCAACACGTTCAATCATTCTCTGCTTGGAAAGCAGCTCCATATGTATAGCATGCTCGAGCTTTTTCAAGGATCCTGGGTGGAAAGAATCACCATTAGTTCTGGTCATATTCTACTAGATTTCTTGACAGATTTGATTATCAAGGCAGGTTACGAGGCATAAATCTCATATTGAAAAGCGTTTAGTATGGGGTTCATTATAACCTTCGTCATCTATTTCTTATATGAAATAGTAATTTGGAATGATAAAGATATATCATTAATTTTAATTTAAAATGATTTACAAATATTAGAATAATATATTTTTTAATTATGAAAATATAACAAAAGAACCCACTTATTGATTAAATTATATGAGTTATGTTGATTGTTTTTGGGTGTCTCACACTCAAAAAGCTAGTTTATGGAATTACAAATTTAACCATTCTTCAAAGTGAGAATCCAACAATTTGCTGGCAGGCGCTTTTAGATCTTCCGTCACACCTTCAAATTACCCTTTAACCCCTTTCAAACAAAGCTACAGTCTCGAACCCAAGGATTCCTAAACAAAACCACATCCCAGAAGAAATCCAATTTTAATAAATGCAATAATTTTGATTTGAAATTTAACGACTATCTATGCTTGACTTTTCCCCCATTAATTAAGACGTAAAATAAAAAAAATAATTGGATTATTAATAATTATTATATCAAAATATCCTTTATTTACAAATTTTCAAAATAAAAACAAATGATAAAAAAGACAATATCAAAAAAGAAAATCCACGTCAGCAATATAAACCCACCCAAAACGCACACAAGCATCTCAAACGGTCTAGTTCATCTCCCCCCACTCCATTCATCTTCCTCTCCGTGACCTAACCTACCACTCCAACTCCCTCTAAAACTTCGTGAAATTACCAAAATACGTCTCCATCTCCATGGACCTATTCTCCTTTCTCAACCTTTCCACCGACTCTCTCCACCCCCACCCTTCTCCGCCCCCAACCTCCGCCACCATCGCCAACCCCACCCCGCCGTCTCTCAACCACAATAACAATATTCATCCTCCTTACACTGAGGTAAAGCTGGAATTTTATCAACTAACCTAAACTTTACAGCTTTCCCCCAGTTTAGCTTTTACAACTAACCAACCTTTGTGTGTTCGTTTTTTCAGATGATAAGCTCAGCCATCGCTGCTTTGAAAGAGAAGGACGGGTCGAGTAAGCGAGCTATCGCTAAATTCATAGAGCAGGTTTACGCGAATCTTCTTCCGCCGAATCACTCGGCCTTGCTGACTCACCACCTCAAGCGGTTGAAGAACACTGGTCAGCTTATCATGGTGAAAAAATCCTACAAGCTTCCTAGATCTGACGATGTTGTTGGCGCTTCAACTGTTCCTCCGGAAAGTAACACTGCTATTTCCGAAAATGCCCCTGCGCTTAGTTCAGCCCATGGGCCAAAAACGGGCCGAGGACGGGGCCGCCCGCCCAAGGCTACTAATGGTACTGACAGCGTTTTAGCTTCCCTTGGGCTGGTTGATCAGCCCAAGCGGGGTCCGGGTCGTCCGAAGAAGGGTGATATGGTACTGGTTGTTGCAGCTCCACGTGGGCCTAAGAAGGGGAGAGGTAGGCCACCAATGGCGAAGAAGAGAGGCCCGGGACGTCCCAAAAAACCAAAAAGTGTTACAGGTAAGTTGGGCCTGGGCCGTCCACCTAAAGTACAAGCCCAAACGGAAGGCCGAGAGCAACTTAATAAGCCTGTGGCAGTAACTTACGTTGCAAGTGATGCAATTGCGCCGGGGGCTATAGCCAAAGTAGCTAAGCCTAGAGGGCGGCCAAAGAAGATTGGCACAATTCCGGGTGATAGTAGTGGTGGTGTGAATCAGCTTGGCCAGCCTCCAAAGAAGGCGGTGAGCAGTAACGGAAGGCCCGTCGGTCGGCCCAAGAAGGTAAATTTTAGACTGTTTTGTGGCATAGAAGTGTTTATTTCCTATTCATAATAATTACTACTCTTGGCATTAATATTCTTAAGGCAGTGAGTTTGTAATATACTAGTGTCACAGAAAAATAGTAAGGTATATAAGCTACACGTTGACCCAATGATTTGACTAAATTGATTTAATGACTGACGTCTCAATGTGATTTGTCTGGTTCAACTGTTGGTTGATCTGGTCTGGTGGATAGAATAAGTTTTAACATCAACTTTAACCAAATTAATCACCAGGTCGTAATTGGCTTGATTTGAGTTTCAAAACTATGATTTGTATTACCATTTATATATTGTAATCAATCTAATAAAAATGTTGAAAGTAAAATGTTGCATGTGATATTGGTTGCCATTTGCCAATACAGGCTTTTGCATGGTACTTTCACAATGGTTTTTGGTGAATAATGTTTTATTAATATTACATATACAAATGGATGTGTATTAAGAGTTATTGACGAGGTTAGAGGATCTAATTGTTTCTCAATTATACGATAACATATCAACTTATTAGTATAATACCTATCTGTTGTTACATCACAAAACTATTTTCTAAATTATCAAGTAATCATGTTCTAAAGTTTCTTGGATTCTTGTCTTCAGGAACGGAGAATTATAGTTAGTATTTGTATCAAATGGGCCCTAATTGTTTGTTGAATTTTGTTAGATCTCTCTAGCTTTAAGCACACTGGCTTAAACGTTGTTAACTCTTCTTTAATTGCTCTTGGCATTTTGCAATGAAGAACCCTTCAGGGGCATTAACTGAAACAGGAGGAGCTGCAGCCATTGGAGACCTTAAGAGGAAGCTTGAGCTTTTTGTAAGTTTTTTTTTTGCATATGTCTTCTTGTCTGTTCTTACTATACCATATTGTTCTGGAACATTCATCAGTCTTACAATTCTCTTACTTGCAGCAAACAAAAGTCCGGCAAGCCATCAGTGTGTTAAAGCCCCAGTTAAGCAGTGAAAGCCAAATCAGTGCAGTGGCAGCAATCCAAGAGCTAGAAGCACTGGCAGTGATGGATACTCAAGTAGCACAACCGGCACTGCCACCACCAGCTCCACACCACCAACAACTACCACAACCATTTCTGGTTCAAAATTAAGATAAGTAAAAACTGTGAAAAGCTTGTGAACTTGTTATAATGTTTTAGGAACCTGAACCTCATTCCCTGGATCGGAGAGAGTTGTAGAAGTATTCTAACTCAGACACTGGAAGAAAAGAGAATCTGTAAAAGGAATAGGATGATGTTGCAATTCTAATTCTCATTGTTTGTGAATTCTATGTTATTTGTGCAACGTTGTATTTGACATTCGCTTTTGTTTTCATGTAATCTATCCTGTATTTCTGTGCAATTTCAGTAGATATTGACATTTGACTACTTGTATATTGGATAGTCAGTCTCTTCTCCCGAGAGTTTTGCATTGGATCAAGTTTGAACAAGGATTAATTTGAAGATTAGTTTCATTTTAAAAAGGTCAATTTGAGATGAATTAGTTGAGATTTAAATTTGATTCAAAAATAATTTAACTAGAGATAATTATATTGGTTCAAACTTGAATATTCAAATTGGCTCAAATTTGATAAAATGAGCCCAATATTGGGCTTGTTCGTTAAGAAATCGACTAACTAAACTCATGTTTCTATAATCAATTAGATCCCCTGATTGGATCGGGGGCAAATGCCTTCGAAAAAATTGTTTAGACTTAAAAAAAGTCGTTTGGATTTATCTATAATTTTTTATTCTTTATCCTTAAAATCCTATCTAATTTTTTTTTCATGTTACTTGGAAGAGTGAAACACAAGCACTCAATTCGATCTATATATTTATCTCTCTATGAATTATATGTTTGGAACAATAGGGATAAAATTTTCTTAATTCCAATTAGTTAGGTGTATTATGACGATTCTTTTTAGTGATATATTTAAAAATACTTGTCACTTCCTTATTAATATTATTTCGAACGCAATTGGTACATTGCAAAATAACCCTTACTCGAACATCTTTACCTTTGGCCATGAACTTCCTTTCGGGTTTTGATTCACCCAACTTTTCTATTTTCTATATTTTCCAATTCAAAGTGAATAAGGAGAAAGGAATTTGAAGAATGAAAAAGGGAAAGAACTGTATATAAAAAGACAGAAGTTGACTATTTGTAAAGTCAAGATCAGAGAGAATATCGCAAGCTCAAAATAGGCAGTTCTGGCCAGTTTATCAATTTCATCCTTAAAAATTAATTTTCTCTTCTCCATATTTGACGAATTTGACCTTTCACACCTTACGTGATATATTTTGAAATTTTTTTCCATTTGACCCTATAATCACTGGCTAATTTAATTTGATCCAAACCTTCTATTTTTCATAGGAGTGCTACTATAGCCATGCCTCATTTGCCATAAAAAAATTTTCCAGAATTTACGTAGAAATGCGTATCATCCCTTAAAATTAATATTTCACATTGTAAACCCCTCATTCTTCAAAAATGACACTTGGACACATAAAAACAAATTGTGGATGGACATAGTGGAATGAGGTGGCTGAGTTGTCCTGTCCTCCACTCAACTAGAATTCAACTAATTTAATCCACACGCTTCCTCACAGTCCAATCATAATCAGAGAAATTCCACTGAAAACCTCCTTTTGACAGAATACTGCTGTCCTCGACCTCCGCCGACCGCGCAGGACAAGTTTAGCCAGCCGCCCCGCCCACGAATTACAACAATTCAACCAAACTTAATCCATTCACTTCTTCTTTTTTACTTTTTCATTTTAGACAATACACAAACGAATTTCTAACGAGATTTAGTGTGCATTTTTTATACATACCAAACTTTGATGCGTAAGAAATTGCACGTGGGGTTTACAATTTGGTCAAATAAATAGCAAAATCCCACCCCTATTTTGCACGTATAATTAAAAAAAGCAAAAAAATATTTTAATTATACTTGGATGTCTTTTTGTTAAAGTTTAATGATAGATTTGAATGAAGTCAAGCTTGAAGCTTGACTTAAATCTATAATATACTAATTCATGTTGGTAAATAATATGATCAAGGCAAAGTGGACAGCATCATAAGGATGCGCAAATCAAAATTAAATTAGACTTCAAAACTGAAACTTTAACTTAGTTTTCCACCACAGATTTCCAAGCTTTGCTACCACTGATAACATGGGGGTACGTCGGTTTGGAGTCCCAAGATTTTGAAGACACAATTTTTAGTACTGTCATGAGATTGTCTATCTCTTACTTTTGGGTAGAAATTAAACGATTAAACCTATGCCAAATTTTTTCCTCCAAATTGAAGTATGATAAAATCTATTCTTGCAAGGTACATTTTTTGAACTTGTTGCCACTTTTTGATTTCATAGGAAGTTGCTGTGAAGAGGTTCCTAGACCAAGATGTTTCTGGTGAATCACTTGTAAAATTCAAAAAAGAGGTATAAGCTCTCTCGGTATGTTGCCATCTTAGAGATCAATTTATCTGATGCCGTCTATGGCAAAACCTGAATAGACTCTTGTTTCACACATGTTACTAAAGATTCCTGAACCTTGTGATATTCTTAGATTCTTGTGCCTGATTCAAAACTCAGGTTAATGATTATATCCTGATTGATCATTTATCACTTTTCAATTTAATTTCAATGTAATCTGGTAAATTTATGCTAATGCTTCTTTCTTGTCAAACTTAAATCATATTAAAAGCTTCCTTTTCTAACGCTTTACTTGTGAATATAAATTGTATAGTATTATTAATTTTTGCAAGTTGTGATTTGTTTTCAAGGTCCTAATCATGAGAAAGCTTAGGCACCCAAATGTTGTTCTCTTTATGGGAGCTGTAACTGGTGTTCCAAATCTCTCAATTGTTACGGAATTTCTTCCTCGGTATGTGTCCATCCTTAACTCTTCTCATATTTGTGTTCTAATGTTTAAAATTTCTGAGGTCATTATGCTGTAGTTTTATTAATGGCCACTAGAAAGTTTATAGAGCTCCAATTGCTCGTGCTTCTTTAACAATTATTTGTTTATTGGGGCTTTATTGTTCATGTCCAATTGCAAAATTGAAGAAGAATTTATGTTTTGCAGAGGAAGTTTGTATAGGTTTCTTCATCGGCGTAACAATCAATTAGATGAGTGGAGGCGCTTGAGGATGGCACTGGATGCTGTATAAATCTGTTGTTCTTATGTTGTGTCCCATTACTTTCCCACAAAATATGCTCTGCTTGGTGCTCAGATGGTAAGAAATTTTCTCTTTTGTATAATTTAATTTTCAGGCTCGGGGAATGAATTACTTGCACAACTGCACGCCAGTAATTGTACATCGTGATTTGAAGTCTCCAAATCTTCTAGTTGATAAAAATTGGGTTGTCAAGGTACCACTTTGTTCTTTTTTACACCCAAGTATCTCATATGTCTAATTCAGTGTGATGTGAATTTGCATCTGCTATTTCATCTTTTACTTATTTCCATCTGGAAACAGGTTTGTGATTTTGGATTATCACGGATAAAGAACAGCACATTTCTCTCTTCAAGGTCAACTGCTGGAACGGTAAGCTGTGCTAAAAAACTAGCTGCAGCTGTACTTTCATTTTATTTAGTATAATTTTGTTTATATATGTTTTCGTATTATTATTTGTCAAATTCCTCCTCTGGGCTTCCTTTTGGGTCTTTGAAAATTCTTCTTTCTCTTGTTTCCTCATTGAATTCTTCTACATCTATAAGATAATCACAATTCTATAACTTGCAATATGTTTTTCCCCATTGATTAATTTGTTTTATTTAATGTAACCATTACTGCTACAGATTAGTAATTTCATTTTGTAATACTGACCTTCAGGCTGAGTGGATGGCTCCAGAAGTGCTCAGAAATGAACCTTCAGATGAAAAGTATGCCTTTTCGATTGAACCTAGTATTATTGTTGGACCTTTGGCGCTTCCTCTGTTATAATCATATGAATATGGAATGCAGGTGTGACGTTTATAGTTTTGGAGTCATCCTATGGGAGCTATCCACGATGCAACACCCATGGGGGGGAATGAACCCAATGCAAGTTGTTGGTGCGGTAGGATTTCAACACCGCCGACTGGACATTCCAGATAATATGGATCCAGCAATTGCAAATATAATTCGAAAGTGCTGGCAGACGTGAGTATATTTTAAGTTGTTGCCTTCCAACTTGACTATTCTGAACATGCTTGATTACTAGTTAGTTTTCTACTCTGATATTGTAATTTGAAACATCTGCGCCGGTACTGTTTGGTGATTTACCTTAAACTGAGAGTAGGCATTGATATTCCCTATTCTTTAGTAGCTGTGCTTATTCCAGTTACTAAAATGAAGGTTTAATGTGTTGCTGGCGTCTGCCATTGAGTTTTCTTATGCTTCTAGTATTTGAAAACCTTACGTGAACTTCCATAGCCCATGCTGAGATGTATGCTTTCTCACCATGAAGGGTCGATTAGATCTGTTCTTAGACACTAACAGAATCGTAAAGTTAAGCTAACTTAGAATTGATGTTCTATTTAAACTCTAACCTCATAACAAGCTACCTTTCCTTGAACGAAAGCATGCTTGCCTTGTTAAATGTTTGGAGAATCTATGGTGAATATCTTTCTAAGTTATATCGGCAATATTGATTGTTGATGTGTTGGCTCTATCATGTGGGCAAAAAATAAACACTGTTGCCTCTCCTTGCCCCCATTCTTCTTCATTGTAGTACAATCTTTGTCCTCCATTGTGCCGGTTCTTGAGATTTTGTAGTGAAGATCATCTTTGCCTGTTAGCTCTGGAAATATTTTCTGAAGTTGATGTTATTATCATCGGGCATATTGATTGACAGAACTGACGTTTGATCTTTCTATAACCTTTAGAGATCCAAGATTGAGGCCAACATTTGCAGAAATCATGGCTGCCCTGGAGCCATTGCAGAAACCTATAACCAGTTCACAAGTGCCTCGACCAATTCCATAAGTAGTGGCCGAAACAAGGATCAGCGATCAAAGATGTACTGAAGACTCAACAGGCTAAAACATAAAAGTTTGCAGACAGAGCTTCGGCTTATCAGATTGTCGAAACATGTTGATAAGTCCTGGAATGTTGGAACAGTTATAAGACAAAAAAGATTTGACGCAAGATGACTCAAACATGTACTCTGAGATGATTGTGATTCTTTCCTTCTTTCTCTTTCTTCAACATTTTCCTTTTCTTTTTCTGTATTCTTATTTGTGCAGCCTCCCCAATCTTGTGTTTTTTTTTGTATAAGGAAAAAAAAGGGTTCCATTGCAATTGTTGTAATCAATGTTTTGGAAGGTTCAAAGTAGTGATCAGTTTTGCATTTAAATCCAAACTGAATACTATCAAACTAAGATGTAAAAGTAAGGCACAAGGAGTTTTTGATGACAGTGATTCAGTTTTATTATATCAGCAAGTTCATCCATCTCCTCATTTTCTCAAGGCTCCTGCGGTAAGTACTGTGTAAATAAACAAAAAGTCCAACTAACCGGACTCGAACAAGAGCTAATTTGGATTTGAATTGATTCAGATTAAGAATAACTGAATTTAAATATTAATTGGTTTAAATGGTAAATAGTGATACCAAGAAGAAGAGTCGTTAGAAAAATAATATTCATTAGAAAAAAAATTTTTGGTGTAACATTGTCTATGAGTTTTCGAATTTGAGTCTGACTTGGGTTTTAAGTTAGAACCTTAATTTGAATTGAGATCATTCAAACTATATAGAGATTCAAACCCAAGCCAACCGAGCCAATAAGAGTAATTGCTTACCCCTCCCGATTTCACAGCTGCAAAACAGTCCCTCAAAAAGGAAGCGACCCAAGATTTGCATCCAATCACTTATTAGGATAAGGTTAGAGAAGAAACTGAACAAGATATTTATTTTCTCTCAGACCTTGACTTTGCAACTAACATTTTATCCATTCTGGAAAAAAAGGGAAAAAAAAATGGCAGCTATCTTTGGATCTCCACCGTTTCTCTCTCACCCACTTACAAGAACTCACCACCAGTTCGCTTCTTCATCTCCAACTCCGCCTCCTCCTCCAAATCCATCTTCACAGCCTCAAACTCCAACTCCTTCACAATTAAGCACAAACTCATCCGACCAACCAACGCCAATTACTGCTAACAAGCAACAACAGAAGTCTGCAAAGCCTGTCAGTGTTGAAACTACAGACTGGATAGCTTCAACCTTAACCAGGAGGTTTGGTCTTGGTGCTGGCCTTGCTTGGGCAACTTTTCTGGCCGTTGGAGTGATCTCTGAACAGATAAAAACCCGCCTTGAAGTCTCTCAAGAAGCAGCCAATACAAGGTGAACCAAGTCATCCCACTTCAAGAATTACTTCTTTTTTTTTTTGGTTTTTATTCCAGGTTTCCTGGTAGCTTCAGGTTGAGTTACTGAATCCTGATTAAAATGTTGTGTAGAAATGTTGAAAAGGAAGAGGAAGTGGTGTTGCCGAATGGCATCAGGTAAAATCTGATGGAATTTAATTTAGAGATTTGTAGTTATTTTTTTTTTAAACATCACTGTTATATTATAATTGCAGTTATTTGAAACAGATACTATGAGTTGAGAGTGGGAGGTGGTGCAGCTCCAAGAACAGGAGACTTGATTGATTTGCGGGGGAAAGTTGAAGGAAGTGGGAAAGCGTTTGTGGACACATTTAGTGGTGAAAAGAAGAAGCCATTGGCTCTGGTAATGGGTTCAAGGCCTTACAGTAAAGGGATGTGTGAGGGAGTTGAATATGTATTGAGAACAATGAAAGCAGGAGGGAAAAGGAGAGTTATAATTCCTCCCAGCTTAGGGTTTGGGGAAGAGGGTGCTGATTTGGGTTCTGATATGCAAATACCTCCATTTGCAACTCTTGAGTACATAGTGGAAGTTGATAAAGTCTCCGTTGCTCCAGCTTGAGTTTGTATAGTCACATTTTGACTGATTCTTACCTGTTTTTCTCTTGAGAGTCATGAATTTGTATCAAAAGGGACACAAAGTTGATCATAAAGTTAATGCAACCCCATGTGTTCGATTGATGAAATATTTTAGAATTGGCAATGTCTCATATCCTATCAGAAATTCCCAGTTGAAGTGTCCTTGAACAGCAATACCATAACTTGTTTAACACATAGACGTAGTGGAACAAAAGCAGTACCATAATTTGTCTAACAAACGACTAACAATTTCTTGTTTTCTAGAAGTCTAATCATTGCTAAAGAACATCCTCGCAAAGGTGGTCGAGAGATATTAGGAGGCAACGCCCCTTAACGGGAGGACAAAGGTGAAGTCTTTTAATAAAATTTAATAAAAGACTTATTCGTATTTGTATTATTTTAAAATCTTTTTTCTTTGTATATTATAATCTTAAAATTTAATTAAAAAAAATAATGTGGTCACAAATATAACCATTGTTAGTCAAATCATATAAACTTATTTTGTTTTATGTGATTTATTTTGATTTCTAATTTCTTGTCACTTGAGTTGTATCCTTGCAAGCATAATATGAAGAGGATAACTAAAATTTTGATGATATTATAGTCATCCTGACCATAGGTTTCCCATTCAATTTCATGCTTCTATTATGGCCAAAGGACTTATTTCCACCAATAGTTTGAGGCGGGGACAACATCCCATCCTCTGAGTTTTAAAAGCTGAAACTCTTATCCTCTAACAAAATTTCAAACATTTTTTAAATAAAATAATTAAAATATATTTTTTAAAAATTAAATTTTATAATAAAATTATAAAAAATATTTTAAATTTTTAATATTTTATATTTATATAAAATTTATTTTATTATTTTATAAAATTTTAATCTTAAATAACAAAAAAACCCCTAAATTATTATTGTTTACCATTATTTTTAATATGGAATTTGGTTGGAGGGTGGGAGTTTGAACTTTTGAAACTTGGAGGGTGGGATTAGGCCACCTCAACCTATGGGTGGAAATAAGATCTTTGGCTCTTCTACTATTACATAGAGTGGTATAAGTACTTACAACTCTAAAGGTAGTATGTCATTCCATTAGATATCCTTTCCTTTGTCATTGTTAGGGGCAGATTTTGGTTTAATCCGAAACTGTCAGCCAATTTGAGTTTAAACTTTAATTTAAATTAATTCACATGAATAATATTGTTAAAAAAATAAAATTAAATAATATTATTGAATAAATAAATAAGTCAAACCATCAAACTAAAATTTAACTTAAAATTTACTTGTTTGAATCAAATCATATATTCAATTCAAATCAATTAAGATTAGATCCACACTCCTCATCATCTTAAAGAGTTATGTGTTTTTAACCTAATAAAAATTCACACCAAATGAAATTCATTTGATAAAATCGAATCACTATAAAAAATTATAATTAAAGTGTAATCCAAATTATAAAAATTGATTTAATTGGAAAATATGAAATTTAATCATAATTACGTCAAAAACTGTAGGATTAAATCACATCAAAATAGGATAATTCAAGCCAAATCCATTTTTTTAAATATGATTCGGTTTAAACACATCTGGAGAGGTGCAAATATCAGGAGTCACGCTTGACTCGGTAAAATCTCCACCACATCACACTTTTTCCAAGTGACATCCGATTTCAACTAATCTTTTATAATTATGGGAAGACTTTTATGCCCTTCTATCGTTAGTCTTACTCCAGGGAGGTGTAATTGGGGTGAGAATAGCGGTTTCCCAAACCTATCGGTGGGAAACTAATTTTCTCAATATTTACGTGGTTGACGTTACAACTACAGTATGGTAGGTGAGGCTTCGTTCAACCTCAGAATAACGGTCCTGTAAAGGAGATGATATAAATTTTCCAAAACTCAACTTGGAAGCTGTTGGGATTGGCATCCTTTGGAGTGGATCCATTTAACAATCCAGTCACTACAAAGAGGGAAACGCTGTTTTGATCTCCACCACACAAAACCCATGGATGAAAAGAAGTCTTAAGAAAACCCTTTCAACACTTTCACTTCATATAAAGACATAAACATTGTAATAGAGCACAAAAACGAAAGCATAATTAGCTTCTATGGGAACCGTTTTGGACCCCCATTTCTTGGCTCTCACTGCCATTGTCACTGTACTGTTAAATTTGTTCGCTTTTACCCTCTTTCTCTTCCGAATTTGAGTTCCAAGTGTGAAGTTTTGTTTGTTTGTGTGTTTTTGCAGGTGGGTTATCAGTTTTTTTTCTTTGTGATCACTGCTCTTCTCAAGTTTGATAAAGTCACTGATTTTGCTGGTGGGTATTATCGCTCTTTCTTTACTTGTTTTTATAAGAAATTAAAGGTGCCTAATTGGGATTGTCTTGTTGCTGAAATTTTGTTTTTATTTTTCTGTTTTAGGAAGCACGAATTTTATTATAATAGCTGTGTTGACTCTGGTTCTTAAAGGGACTTATCATTTTAGACAGGTAAATTTACTCTCTTCGTTGATATTCTTTTTATGATGAAAAAAGTAGCATGAACTAGATTGATTTTCGATTAAAAAACTTCCTTGAGTTTACATTTGTAAACTCTTTGATAAGGATTGAAAAGAATGAGATAATTTTCATGATTTTATCAGTGAGTCATAATATATCAGTTTTGATATTATTCGTCACCATAGAATGACCTTAGTTTTGTTTGGTGGTCAAACATTGATTGGGAAAGAGGCTAGGTCTTATTGTATAAGCGTATGGAAAGTTTCACCTTTTGAACTAGATTTTAGGGTGAGAGAGGCCAAATATAACCAAATAGTTGTATATGAGTCTGCTTGCAACAACAATATCGGTTAACTTGAAGGTTCAACTATTAGCCCGTTAGTTCTTCGGATTTCAAACCGATAACCCCATGTGTGAAAATGAGGTTGTTGGGTTGTTCCACATCAGTTGGAAAGTGGTTTGGTATTAGTATATGAGTGTGAGGGAAAATCTCATCCTTTGAAGTTTTGAAGTGAGAGAGACTTCATAGCACCTAAGAGTCTTGTTGAATATAATTCTACTATAGGTGTTTTCATCTAAACCTTTGCATGTAAACCCTGTTCAATTGTCCTGAGATAAAACTTTTTTCCTTTTGCAGGTAGTCTTGACATTGCTGGTAGTAATATGGGGTCTTCGTCTATGTCTCTTTCTATTAGTGAGGTATTATAGCAAAGCAACAGCAGATTCTTTAACTTTGTGGGTTTTCTTTTTATATATTATGCATCACTGATCTTGGGATATCTGTGACACTGAGGTTTGCTGTTTGCCTCTGCAAGTTATTAGATCTTAATTTATTGATTCTGCCTCTGGCATCAGTGTCCCAAGGTTTAAAACAGAAGGGAAACTTGTTTATAGTATTACCACTTTGACTGTTCCCCTTTTTAGTTTAACTCATTTACGATGATCTGCCAGAATATTGCAGTGGGGTGAGGATCGACGCTTTGATGAAATGCGTGATAATTTGGGGAAGTTGGCAATTTTCTGGATATTTCAGGTATCATATAGCATGCTATATTCACTAATGAGTCTGCTAAAGCTCATTTACAACCATTTTACATATAATGTAGACAAGTTATATATACACTGCAGGCTGTGTGGGTGTGGACTGTGATTTTACCATTAACAGTGGTCAATGCAAGTGATAGAGATCCATCTCTTCAGGCAGTGGATATAATCGGGTGGATTATGTGGTCTGTGGGTGCTTTTGTTGAAGCTTCAGCTGATCAGCAAAAACTAGCTTTCAAAAATTCTCCAGAAAACAGAGGGAAGTGGTGTAATGTTGGATTTTGGAAGTATTCTCGTCATCCAAACTATTTTGGTGAGGTTGTTTCTTTCATTTCTATCAAATGGTACTATTTTTGGTTTTGGTGGTTCATGCAATCTTTATTATAGTCAATGAAGTAGTGCAAATCCTACAGCAAAGTAAAAAAATTTCATTTACTTTATTGATCATTTATTGGTTGCATTATTGAGTTCAGACCATTTTTATTCATTTTAGGGCTCTATTTCTGTAAATGCAGCAGTCGTATATTTTTGCAGCTTGTAGCTTTAAGGCTATCTATAGGTCACGAACTTACTATAAGACGACACTTTTATCCATCTGTTATAGTTCATAATATTGGTGACATATCTTTCACCTGTTACTTTTTGCATTATTGAAATCAGATTTTGTTGCTACACTGATATGCCTTTCTTTTGTTCACTGCATTAACAAGTACATGTTCACCTTCATAATTTGTTCTCTCTGGATTTGTTTCGGCTGAAAAAGTTGAAAAGTGTTCTCCTTTTTGTTGCTTCTAATGGAGGAACAACAATTATAAATAGGATCTCTGTGCGTGCTACTACTTGACATATGGAACAAGGGAATTGATATCTCCTGATAAAGGGCATCGTGGATTTTCAGTGATTAAATGATTATTTCCTTTCCTTTGTATCTATGAATTTGAATTGCTAATGGATTTCGTGTATTAAAAAAGCATACCTTACTAGCTTCTTAACCTTAAATCCATGTTACCATATTGTCTTGATGTTAATTCTATCTATAAATATTGTTGTCAGATTTTCCTATGGTGGGGAATTTTTGTTGCTTCCACACCTGTACTGGAAGGTGCCGAGTGGCTAGTAATCCTTGGGCCAATCTTTCTCACATTGTTGCTTCTTTTTGTCAGTGGTATACCATTGCTTGAGGTTTGCTATCGTTGCTTTAAATTTAATTTTTACAGAGTTCATTGCCATGTGAATACTTGCTAATAATGTAGTACATGAACGGATGCAGGAATCAGCAGACAAGAAGTATGGCAATATGGCTGCATACAGAGTGTATAAGAAGGCAACAAGGTTAGGTTACTGTTTTTGCCTTCTGTTTTCGTTCCATGTATATTGGAGGAGGAAGTAACCAGACCTAACATGTTCTGTTCCTTTATTGGCGGATGTTTACTCTGTTCAGCCCTCTTATTCCGTTGCCCCCAGTAGCATACATGAACTTACCTTCATGGTTTAAGGCAACTTTTCTCTTTGAATTTCCTTTGTACAGCCGCAATCTTCCACAAGAAGAGCCAAACTGGTAAGACTTCAATGCCTCCAGAAATATTTTTATATTATTTAATTGCTAATCAGAAGAAAAGTGAGTCATGTATATGCTCATGTTTCTATGGGAATTAAAGCAATGTTAGTTGAGCGTACTCTATATGATTATTTTTGTTGGCTTAGAACATGTTCAGATGGGCATACATTTAGCTTTGTTGTGAAACTATGAGAAGGGCGAAGAGAAAAAAAAAAAAGTGTAATGCTGCAGTATTATGATTTTTGGATATGTAAAATTTGTATTAAAATCAGTGTGTTAAAAAACTTGGTGGGGCAAACCAGAAGTCAAGGATTCTGTTGTTTTAACTGAATTGGTTATTAGAAGGAAAATGTTGACCACGATGTTCAAACATGAATCTGCCTGTATTGTCAATGCTTAGTCCACGTATAAAAACATTGATTACAATACTGAAAAAAAAGTAGTAGAAAGATCAACTAAAAATTAAAGCCTACAAAAGTTCAGTATTCTTCTGCTCCCTAAGTTTCTTTGCCTCAACTATTTGTCACCCTATATTTGTCTGCTCTTAGCATCCCAGCCAAGTAACACACACACAATATATTTCCAAAACTTAGAGCAAACCAGCAACATCAGAACTTGTATAAAACCTCACTGCTATTTTATATATGTACAAAAAGAATTACAATATTTACATGGCCTTTCTGTTGCAGTGAGTAAATAGAAAACAAACAAGAAGTCAAAATGATAGACTGGCAATCTGAGGAGCCAAAACCTCTCTCAGCCAATGGCTGCCCAATCCATTTCTGAAATCTTTTTTCTCTCCTCTTTTCACGCTTTCATGTCTCCTTTTTATTCCACCTTTCTAACTAATTTCTCTAGCTTCCATTTCAAGCAATCCACGTAGCCTTCTCTTATCATTTGGGATCTTCTAAAATCTGTGTTAAACCTACATTCTTTTCCTGATTCATTCTTCAAGCAGCAGCTCCACGTCTCTTACCGTACACCTTAAAGGCGGGAGCTGTAACATCTGGCATGCTGAATTTATTACATGAGATCGATGCTTTGTTTTCTCACATTCTTTGGCTGTTGTGTCACTACCCTAGTAAAGCTACATTGTATAAAGTATTAATGAATATGTTAAAACATAGGCAAACTCTTCCTACTCTAGTTTCTTAACTGTTTCACAGTTAAAATGATTTTAATCATCTTTGTTGCAAGTTCTCAAATATGGTAGTAATTGTGAATTCATGTTGCCAGGTTCTCATAGTTTATCATTTATGCTTTGCCTGCCATATCACTGGAACTGCTGTTGTCATAACTTTGAATTAGGGGTGAATTCAAGTCGAGTTGGCTCAAGTTCAAGGACTCACTGACGATACTTAGACAAAACTGTTCTTTTTCTCCAACTTAATTTCCTTCTTCAATGATTATTCTCCTCCTTTGGTGACTAGTTGTCTTCCTTGGTGTTAGTGTTGCCATTTGGGCCAATTCCAACTTGAGCTGGTCATTCCGAATTTGAATTGAGCTTGAGCTGGCTCTTGTTCAGACTTGTCTCAGTTCAGCTCAAATCAACCTCTATTTGATTGGAGCTTATAAATTTAACCATGTAAAATAACATTGTATTGAGCATAATTTTGTATATTGTTTAAGCAGATATATTATTTGTTTTCTCCAAATTTCCTTACTGACGGTTCCTTTTCCAGATTTCTTTAAGAATGTAAATTTTTTGTAGTGATAGTTCCATTTACATTTTTCTAAGTCAACTCATAATATTTGTGCAAGGCATAGAACAAAGAAAGGCGAAAGAAGTGAAGGATTGAAGGTGGGTTAGCGCTAGTATATATTCTTTCTGGGACAAACTAGTTTTACTGTCGCTACAATGATTCTTTGCTCATTGTTCGTCCAAAACTTTTGTTTATGGTTGTAATATATTTCCAGTAATTTGCCAAACTAAGATCTGGTTAAGGATTCAATCTTCCTCGAAACCTTTGTATAAGGTTTTCATATCAAATGCTGTAGTTAAGTTGATATGCAAACCAAGTTCAAAAAATCACCAGACCAGCCGGTTTTTGTTTGGTTATATATTATTCATGTTTTGTTATGTTGTTGACTAAACTGAAAAAAAAAAGAATCATAGTGTCAGCGTATTGTATTGATATGGAAAAGAAATTACATGTCTACTGATTCAGTGTTTTTTACATACAAATCAAGACTCTTACTCAGCGAAAAAACTGAACAAAGCCAAAAAGAACCTCTTAAAAGTGAGGCAAAATAGAAGACAAAAATTATAAAGCAGCAGTGTTATTGATATTCTCCAGGGAAAAGACAGCACCCGATCTGGTCTCATGTGATGAGTTTGAATGTGACATTAGAATGTAAATGACCCAAAAGTGAAGGCATACAAGGTAAACCAAAGACCACAATTTTGCAGTTGGATTACGCCTCAGAAACACCATACCGGCCAGAAAAATTGAATCCAACTGCTGAACCAGAGATACTATATGCTTTCTACCTGAGCGAATCTTGTCTTCAAAAAGTGGCCTCAACTTTGACTGAGAGAGCTTCCAAGCTCCAGATTCCAAATCTCTTGATGAGCTACTGCTCATTGACTTATTTTCTTCTAGCAATCTTGAAATGGCCTGCAGAACGGATTGGCACAGTGCATGAATTGAAAACCACCATTTTGTTTAAGAAGAAAATGCATGTATGATAGTTCCAGCGTGAATATATACCTCTATTCTGAACAACAGAGTTGCCTTTTCTGTGGACAGAGCCTCAACCTGATTAAATAAGCATAATCAAAAATGTTAGGACATGAATTTATAAATCAACAGCCAGCAAGTCCTCAATTAGTAGAAAGTTTCAATCATCCAAAGCTAATATAAAAAGAAAATAGAAAATCATTGCTCTTTACTTTGCTACAGTATAGATCCATATATTACTCATTGCCAAAGCTAGGCAATGGGAATTATTACGATTATAAATTTGTTTTGGGCGATGACTCAAGGGCATAAGAATTCAAGCTATAATTTCTTTTCAAACCACGAATCCTCTGAGCTAAAAGACAAACAGCATAAAATAAATAAGCTATGATAACACTTCTAAGGACAAGGTTTTAAAACTCAGTTGTTCCAAATGAATAGAGGACATTTCACAGTCTTTGAATGAGATAAAGGAGGAGTCTCTGATTCCATCTAACAAGACAAATATCAAGCATTACTATCACTAAAATTAATGATGGCATGGAAGTAACAAGGTTTTTTTTCTTTTTTAAATACCTGGGCTTGTTTCTGAATTAAATGGTCAGTCAGCTGACCAAGCCTTCTCTTCAGTTCAATTTCTACTTCTGTTGGATCCTCTATCTCCTTCCTTGTGATTTCTATATCTTCTTCCAGCTTCTTAGCCTAAGATGTTACATTTAGATTGGAGAAACATGAATAAAACACAAATCATATTAATAACTACAACAAGGATACTATCTTAATATCAGTGAACGCTTGACATAATGGCAGTGCATGTATAAGTCAAAGCCCAGTAAAACTCTGAACATTTTATTCTATAGTTCGGATATAGGAATTGGGACATCAGAGAAATGATAACCTTAGACCAGATACCAAAAAGTGTTTCCTTGCCATTATACAATTAGCATGTCATATCAGCACACTTCAAGTTTACAAAGCAAAAAATGCTATTGGTAAAGGTTAATCCGAGCACCCAAGAAAAAGAGCAAATAAACTGGAATAAATACTTTTATATGGATTCATTACTAATTCATAGCAAGGTTATAAAAACTAGTAAATGAATCCAAGTCTAAGTAGAAACAAGCACTGTTTGTTAAAAAATTATAGTTGCATAAGATGTTTGGAATGTTAATATTTCCATATCAACCTGAAAAAGAAACATAATAGACCATGCCATAATAAACAGTAGGTAAATAGGCACAAACTTGCATATGCACTGCAGTGCATTCTAATATTATCAATTTAAAAAATGAGTAATAGCTGAAATAGTCATAGATCTTGAAAGTACGAAAGCTAACCTTAGCTTGCAATTGCATGATTTTATCAGTTATGAATGCGTACTCGGCCTCAAGTATCTCTCGTTCAAATTCAACACCTTTTGAAGCTGCTAACTAGATCATTTTCAGATAAAATCAAAAGACCATCACAAATTGGTCAAGAATGCTTGGATGAAAGAGTACTGAAGTTAAGGAAGAAAGAGAAAGTGGGCAAAAAGGCACAGCCTTTGCAACTAATAAGAGCATAGACAAATCTAACTCACTTGACTGAGGTAAGTTCCACTCTGATGAGTGTTGGAGATACTCCTATAGAGTTCTGTAACAAAGAAACAGTGTTTTCAAGGATTCATATCTAAGGCTATCAATAAGGCAATATAAATATTAACACTATGAATGTGGGACTAAAATCTAACATACGACAACACCTCAACATATATGGTTCAAGTTCCTAATATTTTTCAAATTTTCACAGCAGCTCCATAACAGGGGCTTTGCGAAAAATATATTCAATCTCCAGAAACCTTCACATTAGGTCCCTAAACCACTGTATACTTTCATCAACATGGCGAAGCTGGCAAGACATTAATTATACTCATTCACATTCTTAGAGCCTCAATAACTAATATTTAATGCCATTATCCCATTCTAATTTAATCAAGTTTGGCTTTTGATCAACCAAAAAAAATTCCAGTACCAAGATTCAGAAATCCATTTTCCCAAAGACCGTATCTAAATACTTTCACCCTCTTACTTACATCCGATCCTCAACTACCTCAAATCTTCCAGTTCTCTAAGCAGTTCCTGCTGTTTTATTTCTTTATGTATTTTGGAAGCCAGCAACAAAGTTTTCCTTGCAACACAACCTATCCAAATGCCATCTTCATTTCATAAAGCTGAAGACCAAAATTAGTCTGGAGTCCAAACCTTACTTGCATAGACTACTCTCATCAACCTAAGGTGAACTAACTATGAATAAAATCAAGTTTGCATCAATGGAGTCCTTGTTCTCATATAGCACCTAAATAATTGACTCCCTAAATAAGTCCTTAGCCTGTCAAAACTACATTTTGACAACTTTGGGAAGTGGCTGCACTGCATTGCTATCATTTCAGGGTTCATACCTTCATGAGCCATTTCTTTCAACTCAATTTGTTGTCTGAGTTCTGCCACGTGATCAGTCTGGCCAACAAAACAAGCAATAAAAAATTATTTATAGTCTGTACTTGGGCATAATAAAATCTCATAAGTTAATGCACAAAAATACAGGTGACTTATTGATGCATAGGGATTATGACAACGTTTTTTCACACATAAATATAGTAGAATTTAAAAAAAAAGGTCCCAATAAGACAATTGTTTGAAGGAATAGACAACGGAATAGAGAAGGTTGTGGATATGTTAACCCAGCCCTGTACATTAGAATCGCAGCATACCTCTACTTCAAGTTTCTTCTGAGCAGTAGCAAGGGATCTTGCAAGATCAGCATTTACAGTCTGCAACCACCATTTATCTTTAGAGACATACAAAATTAACCCTTGATAAACCACATAGCAAGAAATAATAGAAAGAGAAAAGGTTGATAAACATGTCCAAGTAATGGGTGAGCCAGCCACCAAAATAGATTGTAGTACCTCAAGCTTAGCCAGTCGTGCCAGGGCTTCCATTCTAGTGTTGTTATGTCTCTGTTTTTCCAACTCAACAGCCTCCATGGTCTCCATCATAGTTGTTTGCAGCTCTGATGCCTGAAACAAGAATGAAAATAATATTAACAATACTAATAATGCTGGACGATCAAAGAAAAATTGTTGAAATTCGGAAAAGCTAGGTACTCCCAAGTTTGGTTCAAATGGACAAGTCAGGAAGAGTGTAGTTACCATGTAGACCACAAGTAGAAAATTGATCTTAAGTTCAGTTCATCCTAGATTTAATGAGGTTTTTCATGCAGCTTTTCACTTTAACAAATAGAAAGCCATTCTTTGATTAGTGGTTTTCAAAATTCATGATTTTAAAAAGAATTGAAGATAAACATAACCTTATTCTGTTCAACCTCAGAGAATTGATAATAAGGACAATGATCACAAAAACTAAATATATCATATTTCATACTCGTTTCCATGATACATAACACACAAGACATCATTTTCTTATTTTCCTCTAAGCAAAACTATACGTTGATCCAACTCACAGTTTTTCTAACAAAGAAACAAATGACATTACCTCTTTTGCTTGTTGCTTTGCTCGTTCTTCAAGTATTTTCTCCAAGCTCTGCTTCTCTCCCTCTAATCTAGCAATCACATTTTCACGCTCTTTAATGGCCTCCACAGCTTTAGCCGCCGCTTTCTCTGCCAAAATCTTCTCCCTCCACTTCCTCCGTTCTTCCCTCTCATGTTCACTTTCAGACCCAGAAGAGGACCCTGAATCAGACCCTGAATCCAAATCCGAATCAGACCTATTGTCTCTTAAAGAAGAAGCATCTCTCTTCAAATCATCTGACACAGAAGTTCTAGATCCTACACTAGACTCATAACTCCCTCCCATATTACTACTACTCAACCGATCACCAACATTATTCAAACCAATCCTAACGTCAGAGAAAGCATCAACCTTCCCCAATGCTGACACCAACTCCAGCTGATGACTCTTCTTAAGCTCACCATTCTCTCCTCTTCCCTCATCCTGCACTTTCACATCTTGTACTTCTAAATTCTTCCCATCATTCTGCAGTTCAACATTTGAAGACCTCCCCGAGGAACCCGACTCATTTCCATCACTCAGCTTTTTCCCACCATTTACTTTACTTCCCAAAACAACATCCAAACTCCCACCACCACTCACCCTAGTATTATTACCCTTCTGACTCCTATTCCCCAAACCCCCCAATTTCCTACGATTGGTCGAACTAGCAGGCTTATCAGGTATACTAAGTAGCTGAGTCCAGTCACCATCAGTAAGAGAAGACTTAGGTTTTGGATTTGGAATTAAAATTGGAATAGAATTAGGATTACTAACTGCATTGTTTCTACTAAGAGCTTTGAATTTACTAGGATCACTCCCCAATTTGCCTCTATAATCATCATTTTCTTGCGTTTTCTTCTTCAATTGATCCTTTAAAGGCACGCTGCCATTACTTTTACTTGGCTTATCGATTATCGGATCATCAGATCGAGGGTTTTCGCCCTTGCCAAGCGACTCCGCTGCTTGCTGATCGATCTGAGCCATTCAGTAATCAATTTAGTTCACAAATTAACAATGAACGCCATATTAAACATTCATAAGAAATCACTCTCACGCAAAACAAGTATAATGCATAAAATTACAAAACTAAGAAGTAAAAAAATTTTTAAAAGAGAGGAAAATTAACCTGCTGAAGGAAAGTTTCGGCGACTTTGAGTTTGGTGGAGATCCAATTCGCCATTGTAATTTGCAATTTTATTTTTCTTCTTTTGATTTGAATTCGAGTTCAAGCACGATGAAACTATATGAATTTATTCATTTATTTATTTTTTATATTTTAAACCTTTTTTTTATTTCTATATATATATATATTCTTCTTCTGATTGAGCAGAAAACAAGCAAGCTTTAGCAATTTTCAAATTTAATTATTAATGCATTATTTATTATTTTTTAAATTTTATGTTTTCGAATAAAAACATAAAATAAAAAATTATAGTTAGACGCTAGTTGATATTGAAATCAGAGTGAAAACTTTCCAAATGGTTTAAATGGTTTACCCTTTAGACCGTACAAATTAAATTAGGATACGATTCAATTCAACTCTAATGTTCTCAAAAAAATATTGTAATTGCTATTTGTTTTCTCCCAATTGATTCAAACAGCAATTACAAATTTTTTTTATTTTTATTTTTATCAATTAATATAAGATTAAATAAAAGGTAATTTTATAGATAGTTAAATGGCACCTTCAACTTCCTTCGAATATAACTTTCTCGTAACAAATTTTATCATGAAACTCTATATAGAACAGAGCAAAAACAGAAAAAAGTCCATTAGGTTAAAAATATACATCAAAATTCTGGCATAATCGCATTGAAATAAGAAAGCCTGACAATGATTTACTGGCTAGTCTCAACTTAATGGTTGGGCTCCCACCAAATGCGAAGAAAACGCTAATTACTTGTAACAGCAAGTATATTGTTTAGTAGCAGTAACTTCATCAAAAATATTGACAATTTGTTTCCCAGGTTGAGGAGTTGATGGGATCAGTTCGTTCAATTTAGCTTCTAAACTTTTCTGGATACTAGTTTGATAGATTTTACGAATAAGTTGCAGAAATGCCTCCTCGACGTTGATATTTTCCATGGCAGAAGTCTCCATGAAATACAAACCTTCAAGCTGTGCAAGGGTTTTGCCTTCTTCTTCATGAACTTGCCTGGAATGGGTTAAATCAGATTTGTTGCCAACAAGAACAATGGCCATGCATGAACTGCCAAATTCTCTCAGTTCATGCAACCATCTCTTTATGTTTTCAAATGTTACTCTTCTCGTTATGTCATAAACTAGCAAAGCCCCCAGGGCTCCGCGATAATACGAACTTGTTATTGCTCTAAACCTGCATTACAATTGACAAGGCATGCCCAAATTAATTAGCCACAATTCAACACTAAATATGAAGCTGAGGCATGCCAAAACAAGCCCAGTAGTGATTCACACTTTGAATTGAATTCAAATTAATTCTTGTTTAGACTCGATCAAATTTGACTCTACTCCAAATTTATGTATGTAATGAAAATGGGTTTAATAATATTACAATTTTTACATTCAATTTAATAAATTTATTGTTGAACATGAGGGGTGAGATCAAAATTAATTTTTTTGAATAATTAAAAAACCAACACTGTTAGAATCAAAAGAAGAAGAAGGTAAAGCCACCAACAAATTTTTATAAAAAATTAACAATAAGAAAATATGTGTAATGGGAAAAAACACAGAGCATAATTTTAATCAATCAAACTATAGATTAAAAATAAGAAAAAAATAAATAAATAGGTATAATATGAAATAAGTACCTTTCTTGTCCAGCAGTGTCCCAAATTTGAGCCTTGATGAGCTTATTTCCTACCTTAATATTCTTGTAAGCAAATTCAACACCAATAGTTGGCTTTGAATCTAATCTGAATTCATCTTTCGCATATCTTGACAATAAATTCGATTTCCCAACTGCAGAATCCCCAATCATCACTGTCTTGAACAAATAATCACACTCTTGTTCATCAAATGAATTCGAATCCGCCATTAATATAATCACAACAAAAACACAAGTTATGAACAAAATGTTGAACTATTCAAGAAACCCTCAAACAAGAAAACAAAAACACAGAAAATGCTTCCATCTTAAGTCTTGTGCTCGCAAATATAAATCCAAATCATTAACATCATTTCTTATTAATATATTTTGCCATTTGGCTTGGCGGATATTGAGGATGTTTCTTGATGATAAAGATTTTGTCTGGGCATGCATCTTCTTCCTCTCATTAGCCTCGAAGTCCACTATTATTTTCTCTTCACAAACGCGCATGTGAAGAGAGAAGGTCCAACCATTTCCAGACATTTGTCGGGTATCAATTGCTGGGTCGTCTTGATTGCCAAGGTGGCGCGTTTCTACCGGATGCTTTGTTTGAAGATAATGTGACTATGAACTTAGGGTCAATTGTTTATTTTGGCTGTCTCTTTTGTTGCTTTTGAAAAAGGTACCAATGAGTCATGGGTAATGATAGTAGATGCTGATGTTTTGCTTGAAATTGTTGAAAGAATTTTGATGTGACAAAATGATTGTCAGCCAATTCTTCACCTAACAAAAAAGAAAACATCCTGTGAGTTTTAATGCTTATTATAATTGTTCAGTGTAATTCTTTCAACTATTTCCTTCGTGATTCAAAATTTTGAGTAAGAAGTGAACTTAGAAACTAAAAAATTAGACGTAGAGTTAAGATCTTTGCCATGGCATAATAGGAAATGTCACCTTTGATTCAACCTCTCCCTTATTATAAAATTATGATTAGATTCAATTTAATATACTCAATTGAAATCTATCTTTATTTTGAACCACTCTAACTTAATTTAGAATGTAATTTATTTGTCTTTTTGATAATATTATTCATTTATCTAATGATATTGTTTATCTTTTGATAACACAATTTATTATTTCAATAACATTTTAATAATATTGTTTACTGATTTAAACGAATATGAATTCAACATTACGAGTTTGAGTCAACTTTAAGTTAACCTTTTTGAGTCTAATCAAATTCACTTTAATTAGAAACTAGAAAAAGATTTGAGCTAAGTCAAATTTGAACAAGCATGAGAGCTTGTACTAGATCTAAATGTAGTTTGCTGGGGCACTTGAGTTATTAAATAATAACCATGAAAAAGAACCAAAAAAGTGAGCAACGAGATGAACCCTAATGTTGAGTATAATGAAGTAGTATTTTGTTAATTTAAATACAACTTATTTGAAATGAATATTAAATCAAATACAAACCGATTTGATATGAATTTATCTTAGCTAAAATTTACTTTTTTTATTAGATCGATTTCTTATGCATCCAAATCAATTATCATAGTGTGATATAAGATTGTAACTATTTGGTATAGCTGCATGCCATTAGAAAATCTAAAACAAGTACTTTATTTAAATTCAGAAGTCTATTTCAACAAGTCTAAAATTCATTATAAAAAAGAATCTCTTCGGTTACCTATCAATGTCTTCCATTGTTTTATTTGTTATTATGGAAGCCGCCCCATGGCAAGCAACGTCTTCCACTGAAGGTAGTACCAATAATGCAACTTAATTTCTCGGTCCGACTGCTATAAATACTTCCATACGTGCTACACAATTCTCATCATTTAAAAAAAAAAAAAAAAGAACTCTTGAGTATGAAGAGCTTCCCAGCTTTTCTTTTTTTAATCATATATTTTCACGTCCTCCTCATTTTCTCCACCGTTTCAGGTATTAAGTCTTTTTTTAATAATTTATTATCATATCAGTTTATATGAAATGTTTATATATATAATTTTACCTTTTTTTTTCTTTTTAAGGCAATGAAATGTTTTGGGCAAATGTTGTTGCGGAATGCGAGAAACCATTGCATGGAGGCGGTTGCATGACTGATAAATGCAATAGAGAATGTGTCTCCAAGTATGGACGAAATTCATATGGGTATTGTTTCTTCTATGCAAAACCTAGTGATACTTGTGTTTGTCGTTTTCCATGCAGAAACCTTAAACCTTAAATTCTGAATACAATAATGGTTAATAAATAAGTATGATAATGAATTTTGAAAACTTGAACTTAATCTTGCAAAATGAATTCGTTTTCAATTTTTTTTTTTGTATGTACCACAAGAAATAATAAATAAAATTAAAGATGTACACACCGTTACGTCTCTGTCTGTGTCTTTATTTCTTTCTTTACCTCGTGGGTTTACAAAATTTTCCTATTTCTTCAAATATGGTCAATCAGAATGTTAATTATAAGCAATCTTTTTTAAAAAAAATATTGTAATACAAGATTCGTTGAAAAGTATATAGTATGATTATAATCCCCCGATTAACTTTTTGAAATTGTAATCAGGGTAAAATTAAAGCGATGATAGAATGCTTTACAAAAAAGTTTCATTGTCGGGAATTTCTTTTTGTAAACTATGGATGAGCATGTGGAATGTTTGGGCATGGATGGAAAATTGGAAAAGAGCCCCTGAAAACACCTAAGAGAAAACTGTTGTGAGTAGTTGGGATGGAATACAACTTCACCTAATCATTGCATGGTGCAACAGCGGTTAATGGCTTCATTAAAACTATCCCCATAATACTCTGCATAGACAGCAGTATAAGTATATACAAGTTATATACGAAAGTGTTAACGTCAAGTATTGAATGAACTTTACATGGTGTTATTTTTTCTTAATTGTATAGATAAATTATAGATTCAATGGCTGCCAATAAAGGCATTAAAGTAGGACAAAGGAAGAATAGGAAACCTTCTAGAGTTAACATTACCATGCAATGTATAGGCCTAGGCGCCAAAGTCCATCAATATCACATCCATGATTAAAACTTACTTTAAAATTTTAATATTCAACAATTTGATTGATAGATTCAGGAACCAATCCAATCCTTTAAACGGATCCATACCCGATCCATGTCTAAAATCATGGCTGACAACAACTCACAGAGTAGTGAAGGTTTTCCTCACCTCAAAATGTCAATCATGTTACAGATTCCTACAAAAGTGTTTTCACTCTTTTTAATGCTAAAAAATATAAATTGGCTGTACAGCACCAACAAAGTCCCACCACACACTGTCTAAGGTAAAATCTAAGACTCCCAACTCCAAAGGCCCAACCCAGACTGAAAAATCCCACACCTACGAGGTAATAATACATGGAATTAAAGGTGTATTTGGTTGGAAAAAGCGAACAAACAAACAGAACAGTTCGCCTACAACAAATATTATTCATATATATATAATAAGCTTTTAACTTTCTATTATGAGTAACAACTAACCAGAGTTCACTCTACCACATCCAAATAAAACTACTCTATCGTAAAATAATAATAATAATTTAGTCATAGTTCCCACAAAATCTAACGATGGTGTGGACAGAACGTGACCAAATAATTGCCCCGACTGCACGTAGCAATGCTCGTCGGATCGTCGTAAGCATAGCTATACGCCTTGGGACACGCTGCCTTGAAAATCCTCGAATACGCCGTCGGTTTGCAGCTTTGTGGATTCCCGAAGCTCCCTGTGCAGCAATACCTCGGCGAGTTAAAAGCAAAGCACGCGCTTTTACACGCCACCACTCTTCTGTTATCCTTCGACCGCACCTGCAGCCCCACCGGGCACATCAAGTTCAGGTCGCTCACGCACCCTGCGTAGCTGCATTTTCCGGATCCTCGAGAAGGGGTAACGGACATCGCCAGGTTGTAGCCGTCGACCAAACTGACGTCGTAGAAGTCCTGCTCTTGTCCCAGGGTGATTTCGGCGAGAGTGGCAGGTGGGGTACCACCAACACCGTTACAAAAGAGGGAGCCACCGCAGTCTCCCGTGGAGCAGCGGCCACGGCCGGTGGCGTCGAAAGAGCACCCATGGCGACCCCAGAAGCGGCCTGACCAGAGAGACGGGAGACGGAGAGTGTAGGCCTTGTTGGGTGGGAGCTTGAAGCCACCGCGAGCAAGAAGTGGCTTACCGGCGCTCGGCTGGATCCCAGGCCACACGGGGTGGGCACATTTGTTGTATAGCGTAAGCATTGTGGCCGATACCGAAACTGGTTAAACAAAAATGCTCAAAAAAACTTAAAACACAAACAGAAATGAAAAGGTGAGAAAGACGAGAGAGAAAGAAAATACCTTGAATGCACGAGAAATGGAGAGTGAAGAGCATGAAAGTAAAGAGAGATCTCAGCATCGCCGCCATGGGTGAACCTGGAAGATGAACACTAACAAGTCCAACTAGTGGTGCTTATATAGAAAGAGAGACAGAGTGGGAGAGGAAGAGGGAGTAGGGTTAGTAAGTAAAAAACGAAGAAAGTTGAAATTATTGAGTTGGTAAAAATAATGAATGGAAATATCAGTACACAATGTGTAAATAGAAAATAACCCTTCTCTGAAGACAGTGAGAACTGTAAAAATGGGGGCAGAGAAACAGAGAAAAGATGATGACAGGGTTCTCAATTCTCGAGGTTGTCAGAGCGGGTGAGTGAGTGGGGAATAGGCTGTCTGCATCCGAGAAAAAAGCTAAAGCTATCACATGGGGAGGGTGAATTACCACTCTGCAATTTCTTTTTTTTATTATGGGTGAGAATGGTGTAATGGCCTCCTACCGGAAACGTCAGCTCTTGATTAATAAGATCTAAACTCCTTTGTAGTGTATTCAACTCTCCATTGATGTAGGGCGCATTGGCATGACCAGTAATCATTGTTAACTTGGTTTGAATATGCCTTCATTTACATTTTGTTTTTTTATCATGTGATTACCTCTCATTAGCCTTTGACTTGATCAAGTTCCACTTCAATTTGGCTACTGAATATCTGCTCCAGATTGGATTCCCAGGATTTTTCGCTTTTTCAAACGGTACATGCCAACGACAGAAAATCACTTCGTTTCTTTTAAGTTTGGCCAAAAGACTATTTCCCACCCATAGTTTGAGCCGAGGACAAAGTTACACCCGTTTAAGTTTAAAACCCATCTCCCATCCCTAATTCAATTTTTTATTTTTTTTATTGAAATGATTAAACTATCCTTTTAAAAATTAAAAATTTATAATAAAAATATAAAATAATTTTTAAAAAATATTAAAAATATTTAAAAATATTTAAATTTAAAAATAGAAGCAACCACCGTCATTGACACCGACGACGGTGGCCGTCCATAATAGAACCAGGTACCTATTTCCGGCCATCTGGTTCCAAGGGAGGCCAGATCTGGCCTTCCCTTTCGGTGGAGGCAGCCAAATCGGTCGCCTCCAATTTTGGAGGAGGCGGTCAGATCTAGCTGCCTTCGACAAAATCAGGAGTCAGAAACGGCCGTAAAGAGTCGGTCTTGGCCCCATTGGCCGTTTTTTGCCTTTATTTCGGGCGAAGGCGGCCAGGCCAAAACTGGAGGCGGTCAATTTGGCCGCCTCCACCGAAAGGGGAGGCCAGAAATGGCCACTTGATTCTATTATGGACGGCCACCGCCGCCGGTGCCGACGGCGATGGCTGCTTCCAGTTTTTAAAATTAAAATTTTTTTAAAATTTTTTAAAAAATTAATTTATAAATTTTAATATTAAAAAGATAAAAATACCCCTGTTTATTATTGTATATTTATTATTTTTAAGTTTAATTTTAAACTTAAACAGGTAGGACTTTGTCCCTGCCTCAAACTATGGGCGGGAAATAGTCCTTCGGCCTTTAAGTTTTGGGCAACAAATAGCCGGTCCAGAGAAAATAAGTTTGTCTCTATACATTATCCAGTTAGTTATTCGTCAACTTCGCATTCGAAAAGCAAAAATTATAAAAAATCACATGAATTAACCTAATATTTATTAATAAAAAAAAAGGATAAAAGTTGTATCTAAACCGGTTCAGGCCTGCATCTGGAGACAGGGCTTAGGTTGGATTTTGTCACCAAAAACCGGGTCTTTAAGGGTTTGGTCGCTTTAAGGAAACCGCTAGATTCGATTCAAGTTACATTTACCTGCCTCCGGTAATCAAGATGATCACATTGACCCAGCGAAACTTTCACTTAAACTATATAGTTAATATTTTTTAATAATAATAATAATAATAATAATCACAATGATATATTATTACCATTTTTTCTATGCAGAAAGACAATATGATAGATATTAGATTTGATTTGAATTATTTTTCTTCAAATTGAATGAGTTGAGTTCTAAAAAAAAAATTAAGCTTTTTTTCCATAAAGAATCAAATTTAAATCAATTTCAATTAAATATTAAATTACATTATTTTTTATCAAATTCCAACTCAAATTTATTAACATGTCAAATGACTTATTCTCATCCAAGATTTTTTTAAATAATAAAATGTCACTTATTAATTTTTAAAAAACTAAATATCTATTTGTTCACTAAAATTAATCCTTAAATTTAACGATTAACTGTTAACAGTCAAAAAAATATTTTTATTATTTTAAATAAAAAATTTAAAATTAATAAAATTAATTTTATTTACATACAAAATAATATTAATATAATAAAAATTTTAAAAATAGTAATCAAATGATCAAAAATAGTCATTTGACTCAATTGACAGTAGGATTTGATTATCTCGATAACGAAAACAATTAAATATGGTCATTATTCAAATTAAGTGGTTATTTTTTATCACTTGATTAAGTTTTTAACGATTACAATCAATTTTTTTTATTTTGTTAATTATTATTATTTTTTTTTTTATAAAATTAATTTTATTATTTTTTATTTTTAAAATTTTTTATTTGAAAAATAAAATAAAATTTTAATAAATGAATATTTAATTTTTGAATAATTAATAGATAAAGACGAGAATAAAAAGTTTGAACATTATAAAATGGGGAGCCACGTAAGACATAATGGGAGATTAATTGACGGAGATTCTATTTGAATTTTTGTCGTTTATTTTGAAGTCCAACCAAACACGGAGACCAAAGCATAAATGTTTCTGTTCCCATTAAAATACCATAAAATTTCAGAACCTGTTGACATCTCTGCCCTTCAATCATATTTTAAAATTAACCCAACATCAACAACTTTCATAACAATATTTTCTCCTCCAAACTTTTCCTGTTAATTATTTTATTGTCTAGTTCTCTTACTAAGGCATATTATCCAGATACAATTAAAGTTATTCAAATTTAAATTTATGTTTTGATCAAATAAATTAAATTTAAAATTTAAAATTTAAAATTATTTTTAAATTAAATTATTATTTCGTTGATTTTGAATCCATCTCAAATTGATTTCAAATTTAATTTGGTTTAAACTCAACCAAAATTAAATCTATTATAATCATAGTAATAAAATAAAATAAAAAGCCAAAAGTCCATTATTTTAATGATTTTGTAATATTTATTAACAGTGGATAATATTTACCACAAAACGTTATCAAATATATTTCCACTATTGATTTATATTAATTTTAGACCCTCAATTATATTGGAAACCACATTGGAGAGAAACTGTAATGGATATTAGAATTTTTTCAATTAATTCCGTGTGGGCCACAAAAATTATTCATTAAAAAATTAAAAAAAAAAAAAAGAGAGAGAGAGGGAGATAAATTTAGGCTTTGTGATGTGAGGTGATTTATGTAATATTAGAAACAAAATAGTTATTCAAGAAGCATGATGTTAAGGCCCAGATAGATTAATGTGGGCTATGGTAGGTTTATAAATTTCAAATTACACAGTGTCATGGGCTCCATTATTTTACAATAACTTACTTTTTTTTTTTCAAAATTTATGTTTCCCTTATTACAAATAGGGGTTGAATTTGATCTAACTTATTCGATTTGAATGTAAGTAACTCAGATTGAATCTAACCTTAGGTATATATTATAAGAATAAATGCAAATGGAAAAGAGGATGACTGAGTTTTCTTAATAGAATTGGACTCGATGATAGTAATCTTCCTCGCATCACAATTGCAAGAGGAGCTTGGATAATTGTCCTTTCAAATAAAAATTAATCAAGCTTGTTGTCAAGGCTGGACTTGATCCATGACAATACAAATAATGAAGGTTTAATTTGATCCAAGCATGTAAATAATCAAATTTGATTTATCTATGAATAGGAACTTAATTCTTGAATAAAAACTTGATTTTTTCCAGACTATTTATGATTTGAATTCAATAACATGTTACCGGTTACTGGAAAAAGAGAGAGGTGGCATGAAGATATTGAGACGGTGATGCTAAAGAGAAGAAAATGGAAGCAGTGAAATGAAAATTGAGAAGAAGGGAAACAGGTCCACCGTCAGAGTCTGTACAATTGTCTAACTGGCTTTTGGTCTTGTCAATTTCTGCAGCTTCAAGCTGCTCAGTCAATGAATGCATCTCATCTCACCAACCCAAACCCCATGCCAATTCCTCATTCTTCGTTCTCTTCAAAATACATGGAGAGTCCTCCCAGTGTTAAAGCATTAATTCATTCACTGCTTCCTTCATAAAGTCAGTCAGTCAGTCAGTCAGCCAGTCCCCTTCTCTCCTCCGCGTCTGTCAACATTATAATCAGCATGCATCGATCGCCTTCATTTTACACACATTAATAAAGGTTGCTTGTGTTTCTTGTTTGTTAAACATATATATACATATATATATATATATATAGACACATACATAGACGACTTTTGTATGAATTTTCATGCCATGGAATTGCAGCCTTGCAACTTGAAAGACCTTATAGAAATATAGAGGAACCAGCTGCTGAGAGAGATGATGCATTTGAATTGGGATGAGTTCATAATGTTCCATTCTTTCTGTCTCATTGGTCCATAGCAGAATCTTAAAAAGCATAAACAACCAAGTTCCAATGTCTGTAGTGCAAACGAGACAAAAAAATTCCTTCAACAGTGTTCCGTTATGTCTTATCAAACATGAACTTCCAAAATGACCTTTCATACATGCTTTTAGTTATTTGTCCCTTCATCCTGCTCGGTCATCACATATACACAGAGAGAGAGAATTTTTCTGGGAGGTGATTTACGTGGAACTGTTTTGGGTTCGGATTTATATTCAAATTGAAAGAGTATAATTTGAATTCGCAGACGAGCTCACGGGCTCCATTGAAGTGAAATATCATAAATTTTTAAAAGTTTTAAATTTACACTTTTAATATTTTATTTTTTTACCTTGAGTATAAAAAATAATTAATAAATATATATAAATTATAAAGTTTAAAATATATTTTTAAGTTTAAGGATTTAAATAAAATTTTTTACCCGAGCCTTGGTCAATCGTTCATATTTTAAGCTGGAGTTTCACCTAACATTTTACTAGTTCGATAAACATGAGCTCTCTTTTTTAGTAAGCACTACTCGACTCAATTATATTACATCCTTACTTGAAATTGATGTGGATGTCAAAACTTGTTTTGTCCAAAATTCTTATTTTCCTTCTTTTTAACAATTCTTCTCCGCGTATGACATGACTGTTCACATTCTTCGTCCTAAATATAGGCCTCGACATAGGTAATTAAATGCAGTTTTCATTGACACAACCAAGATGGTCCAAATGCATTTTATGCATGAAAAACGATAGAAACAGTCTCAATCTCAACCCAAAGTAAGATGCAAAAATCAGCTAGATTTATTTCATAGTCCTAAACACATAGCAAAGTTAGAACCCACCTCACATAACTTAATTTTCAGCCCCGTAAATTAGTTCCAAGTAAAAAGTTCTACTTTAAATTCCATTGCCACTGTCAATTAATTCTTCAATGGCAGAAATTCAAAGAACTGGCAAGGAGTCGAGTTGACATCAATATCAGCAGCCGACACATCGGTTTCCTTTTCTAATCTGTTTTCACTGTCGTCCAAACTTCGAAGAGGGAACAATTGAAGTGTTTGTGACTCTCCACAGCCATCTTCTTCTTCTTCACTTGTGTCAGCGTGTAGGTGTTTAAAGCCATGGCCGTTTTCTGTGCAGCTCGGAGCTACAAGAATGTTGAGGTCCCAAGTTGTTATTGCTGCTGAAGTTATGGGAGTTGAAGTTGTGTTAATGAGATGGTGGTGGGTTGAAGGACAAGGACAAGATAACTGCATCATCTGCCACGTGGAATTCCAATTATGAACAAATTAGTTTAAGGATGAGAATCCTAATTATAAACAAATTAGTCTTTTGTATGTATGATATTATAATTTATTAACAAATATATTCACGGTAACAAAAAGAAAATGGGAAATATTGAGATAATATCGATTTTGAAGCCTTTTTTTTTTTGTTTGCTTTATTCAGTTAGTCTAAGTGGCAAAATAGAATGCTTGCCCTGTTCAAATTTGAGAATCCAACCTTCTCTTTGAAATTTTGTAAATCTAATCATGTGAGTGAGAAGAGAAATTGGGGTAGGGTTGGCCTTGACCTTTCATTATCAAGTTGCTCATTTTGATAGAATGTTAAAAGAGGAGGCCTAAGTGCTCAAATCACTTACCACCTAAATGCCATGAATGTATGTATAATAAGCTCAAGACCCCAAAAAAACCCAGCAGCCCCGACAGAAAGGAAGGATTGCAGCAGCTTTTAAACCATTTTCATTTCCCAACAAACAAATTTAGCTTTTGTTTTCTCACATACATTTCTTCCGTATACATATAGCTTTTATAACCCTAAATATGATAATCATCTTTGTAATCATATGCAAATAATTAAGAATGCTTGTTAGGGTTTTTTAATAACTACCAACTCACATTTGAGCATCTAATTAGCAGTTGCTTTTTCAATCACCTATTTTAGATTGTCACTCAATCTATTCCTTGAGACTTATTAGCATGAGAAAATAGTCGAGTTTGGTCTTTAGCAAGTTTTGATCTCATGCTATTTTGTTTGGGTGCTTTAACTTTATCACTCAATCAATCTCCCGGGCTTATTAAGGTTTTTGAGGGTTTGGGAAGTAAAGAATTCAAAGTTAAAAAATAATAATGATAAAGAGAGAAAGACAAAGTGAGAAGATGAAATAGACCTCTGCTGGTGTAATGTAGTATGTAGAGAACGGTGGCCAGTTGCTCTTGGTCTGTTCAGTAGCTGCATATGATCTTGTTCCTCCTGTGTTGACGAAATGAAATACAAAAAGAATTCGACTTTAAATGTAATGGCAAATAAAGCTAGACAGAAATATTGTTTTTTCTTTCTCTGATCAGGTAGGGTTTTTACCCGAGTCTTTCTGTTCAATGATTTCTATATCATGATGATGATTATTATTGGGTTCATGATCAGAGTCTGATGATTCCATCTGACGTCGCCTTTTTTGGCGTTCTCTTGCCTTGTGATTCTGAAACCAATAAAAAACGTTCTTCCCTTCAATCTTCCCATATCGACGAAGCTGTGTTGTAATGTGCTGAATTTGGTCGGCCGACGGCGTTCGAGTTCCTCGCCGATACAATTCTTCGAGTGTTCTTAACTGCTCGGGAGTTGGGTTCCACCTTGAGCTCACCACCACCGCCGGTGGCGTATTGAACTCACTCAGATTGTTTTTATCACCAAAATGTGAACCTTTTTCATATACAAAAACATACATATATATATATATATATATATATATATAAATGTATGTATGTATTTATTAAAAGAGCTAGCAACAAATTAAAAAGAAACAAAGAAGGAAATGGTAAGTACTTACCAAGTTGATAATGATGATGATGATGATTCAAAGCAAAGATTTCAGCGCCATGGATACGGGAGATGGTAGAAGAGTTGTTTGTAGAAGAGACTGATCTCGTAACGAGAGGTCTAAGCGTGCGGCCATTGAAAGAGTCAGGCATGTTGAAGTCACCGCCGTCATTGCAACCCATCATCCACATTTTTATCAATTATTAGTTTCTGTGTCTTTCACTCCCAAACGCAACTGGGAAATGTGACAAATGACCCTCACACTCTATACATTTAGAAATTGAAATAGAGAAAATTATAAACAACATATGATAGGAAGGCAATGGGGAAAGGAAAGAAAGAGAGAGGAGAAAGTTATATTGATGCTAGGCTGCTTTAATACTAAAGATGAGACATCAAAATAAGAGGGTATGATTTTGAAACTTGTTAGAAGTATTTAGTACAATGATTGTAGAATGGATGATCTATATAGATTATTTTCAAATTGGTGTGGATGGTTTAAGCAGGAAAGGGATACCATGCTAATATAAGAGTTAAAAAAGTTATGTTGTTGATTTCACAAGGAACAAAAGTGAGAAGAGAGATGAGGTTGACCCGAGGAAAAATGGTGAGAGAGAGAGTAAAAAAGAAGAAGAAGAAGCGTGGAATTCTGGGAGCGGATTATTGGGAGAAGCAAAAGAAAAACGACTTGACGATGATGAGGCTTATCGTAAGCCTTCTCATTTATTGTTCTCCTTACGACTCGTGCTTTTCACGCTTATTCTAAATCCGAACTGCCCCTCTCTCCCTTCTGCTATTTCATCCTTTTCCTTTGTCTATTAACCTTCTCTCTTTCTGATTTTTTCTGTGTCTCCATTAATTTGTACGGGTTTCTTCTCCATCTCAGACTCCTTTTTCTACCCTCTTTCTCACTCTCATATTCGTCTCATCTATGGGCCCTTTTCACATATTTTCACATATACATTCATGCATACATGTGCCTACTTTTTAAGTGTCCTGCATTGTCTTGTGTATCTGCATAATAACAAAATTGTTATATGGTAAGAACGCATATATATATATATATATATATAAACTTTTTCACCCTTCTCATCATACATAGAGTTGGTAGTAGAACAAACTTGATTTTTTTTATCTTTTTTAGATAAAATATCTTATTAAGATGTGAAATCTCAAATGTAGAGTTAGAATATCAAAGTTTGATCCACACTTATGTAAATAAATTTGAATACACATGCTAACATCTTTGTTATGTTCGCATTAAAGTGAGAGGTTTAGATTATAAGTTTGTTAAATTAATCTTCTCAAAGTTTTATCGATTTATATTAGTGGTCAAACTCAATTTCAAAAAAAATGGGATGAATTTGATAGATAAACGAGTCAATTTTGGGTTAGATTATTCACTCCAATTTAAAATTGACTCATTCAAACCAAATTATAAATTCAAATCGAAGTAATTCAAATTGAATTAACTCTTAAAAAATGACAATCACACTCTTTGAAATAAAGTTTCTCCTATAAAAGAAAATATTTACTCATTTTGAAAGCTCTATAAATATAGATAAAGTGATGGTGGCGAGAATGGTATCCTGAAGGTAATTTGCTTTTTTTTTTGTTTTTTTTCCTCAAAGATGCCATTAAATTGACAATTGATAACTTGTAAATTGCAATGGTGGTCCAGAAATTCTGTAATGTGCGTCCATATGGGGGAGCAGAAGTTTGGCCTGAAGATCTTTGATAGATTCACATGCTCATTATTATGAAATCATTCAATTCTCCCATTTGGGTACCTTTATGTCTTTCACATTTTTATTTAGACAAGCTTTTTTTTTTTTTTCCCTCATTATTGTTTAATAATTAGTACCTTCTGTAAGACGGTGAAGGAAGCCAAATTTTATTGCAAAATATATCCATCTATTTCTTTGTTGAGAAGACAAAAGAGATGACTAAAGATCATAAAGAACAATCAATAGGGTTACCACAACCCAATTTTATCAAGATTATTTAACGTTTTCTAATATTCATTTAATAACAAAATTAGTAACTCTTAATAATTAATGTATTGATAATTATTATACTTAAAAATACATTAATTATTAAATGATTGAAATGTATTTTTAAGTACTAAAATGTCAATCTATAAATTAGAAGTGAAATTGTTACCCGATCATGAACATAATACACATCATGATTGTACACTTATTAGGATTATAGATGGATTCAAATTGAGTCAAATATAAATAAAATTCAGTTTAAGTTTAACTTACTCAAACTGGTAAATAGTAATGTTGGTGAAGAAGAAAAAATCCTCAACAAGGCTAGCTTTAATGCCAATATCAATCTCATGACTGATAAACTAAAACTGCTTTAAATCAAATAATTTGATTTGTATAAGTCAATTGTAAATTTAAGCTAGAGTTGGCTCGTCTTTTTCTAGTCATAAATTAACCATAAATTAATGTGATTTAATATCTCTTTAAATTTATTTCCCCTTCAATGCTCAAAGAACCTATAAATTCTCATCCCTTGAATTAATAAATTATAAAATGTTACCCAAAGCTCAATTTTGTTAACAAAAAAGAGTCTTTGAGACTGTATCAGGTGAATAAATTATTATATTACTCTCAATAATTGATTTTATGAAAGTACTATATTATCCTTGAAAGTTGATAATTGATTATAGAAAGTAGAGTTTTTGAGCTTTTATGATTTTCGGCCAGTTTTATCCATAGATTATAAAGATTTTTAATTATCTACCTTTAGTCATGAAATGGTTAGATTGTGCCAAAAAGAGTGAAAAACTGTTCAACATTATCCACGATCAAAGCTCTATGATAGGGCTAGAATGATAAACTATCAGATTGCTTCTAACAATCAATTATTACATTATAGAAAACTGTTTCTTTTTTTTATGAAGAATCCCATTTAATGGAGCCTAATCACATTTTTTAGATGGAGTCTAACCACCCACAGCTAATATTTCAAAAATTTTTCAATTCTACAAGTATATATATATATAGAGAGAGAGAGAGAGAGAGAGAGAGAATGAATTTGTTGCATTTATGAGGATTCAATTAAAAATAATGCTACTTTGGTGACGATCAAGACCATGTAAACCCTAAATTATGGCTCATTTCCACCATCGGAATCTCAAACTGGAGTTGGCCCATTTGTCTCGTTCTCCAAATTGAAGCCCTATTAAGCCGGTCAGGCCTAATCAAAACTGCTACATTTGGCAAGTATTGACATGTTTGTCTCTAACCGGACGGCCTAATTTCCACCTTATGATCAATCAATCAGATTCAATCCTAACCCTTCATTTTCAAA
Organism: Anacardium occidentale; assembly: GCA_026122585.1. Classification (NCBI taxonomy): domain Eukaryota; kingdom Viridiplantae; phylum Streptophyta; class Magnoliopsida; order Sapindales; family Anacardiaceae; genus Anacardium; species Anacardium occidentale. The sequence goes on from JAJEJH010000047.1 coordinate 210,666, forward strand.
CGTCTCTTCATGTCAGTGTCAATCCGTTACACTGACTCCCCCTCTATATAAAGAACTTACCTTAACCTTTCACTCATTCAACAATCAAGCCCTTAGAAGAGGAGAGCCCAGGAACAACTTATTCCCAATTCTAGCCTTTGTGGAACACTCTTAGAGAGCAAAATGCGCGAAATTCTTCACATCCAAGGAGGGCAATGTGGGAATCAAATTGGGTCAAAGTTCTGGGAGGTGGTTTGTGATGAACATGGCATCGATCCCACAGGTCGATACGTCGGGAATTCTGATCTGCAGCTAGAGAGAGTCAATGTGTATTACAATGAAGCTAGTAACAGCCGGTATGTGCCACGGGCTGTGCTCATGGACCTCGAGCCAGGAACTATGGACAGCGTTAGAACAGGTCCATATGGTCAGATTTTTCGGCCAGATAACTTTGTGTTTGGGCAGTCTGGGGCCGGGAACAATTGGGCCAAGGGCCACTACACTGAGGGTGCTGAGCTCATTGATTCTGTGCTTGATGTTGTCAGGAAAGAGGCAGAGAATTGTGACTGCTTGCAAGGTATTCTTTTTTATCCTAATAATCTTACAATAATATTTATATGCTAAGATTCCAAACGACTTGAAACCATTGTTTAAAACTCGGATTGGATCAATCAGGAACAGGTGCCAAATCCAATCTAGATCACGATTAAAAATTGTTTTAACAATTGGATTGTGTTGATATGAGGTTGAACTAAATGAACCTGATGACAAATTGGGTAATCTTATTGATGGATGCAGGATTCCAAGTGTGTCATTCACTTGGAGGAGGAACTGGATCAGGAATGGGGACTCTGCTGATATCAAAGATCAGAGAAGAATATCCAGACAGAATGATGATGACATTCTCAGTATTTCCATCTCCAAAAGTATCAGACACAGTTGTTGAGCCTTATAATGCCACACTTTCTGTTCATCAATTGGTGGAAAATGCTGATGAATGTATGGTCCTTGACAATGAAGCTCTCTATGATATCTGCTTCAGGACTCTCAAGCTCACCACTCCCAGCTGTAAGTATATATAACTAAATCTTGAATGTTCGGCTTGGTTCGAACTAAGCTCACTCATCGTATTTTGTTAATGCTTCTGTTTCTTTTAGTTGGGGACTTGAATCATCTAATTTCAGCAACAATGAGTGGAGTAACTTGTTGCTTGAGGTTCCCGGGGCAGCTAAATTCTGACCTGAGAAAATTAGCAGTGAACTTGATCCCATTTCCCAGGCTTCATTTTTTCATGGTGGGATTTGCTCCTTTAACATCAAGAGGCTCACAGCAGTACCGGGCACTCACAGTCCCCGAATTGTCTCAACAAATGTGGGATGCCAAGAACATGATGTGTGCAGCCGACCCTCGCCACGGCCGCTACCTCACAGCATCAGCCCTGTTCAGAGGCAAAATGAGCACAAAAGAAGTAGATGAACAACTGATAATTGTGCAGAACAAGAATTCTTCGTACTTCGTCGAATGGATACCAAACAATGTGAAATCAAGCGTTTGTGACATCCCACCAAAAGGGCTGCCAATGTCATCAACATTCATTGGGAATTCAACGTCGATTCAGGAGATGTTCAGGAGAGTGAGCGAGCAGTTCACAGCCATGTTTAGAAGAAAGGCTTTCCTGCATTGGTACACTGGAGAAGGAATGGATGAGATGGAGTTCACTGAGGCAGAAAGTAATATGAACGATCTTGTTGCTGAGTATCAGCAGTATCAGGATGCTACTGTTGATGAAGATGTTGAATATGAAGATGAAGAAGTTGACACTGAGAACTGACGGTGTTCACCAGCTCTGATGCTGAAAATGTTGAGTGCAACATTTCATCAGTTCTTACAAAAAGTGGAGTTTCTTGGTGTTGAGTGTTTTGAGTGAGTGAGTGAATGATTTCCCTAATGAATTTGATTCTCTGTGAGTGCAAATTGATGGGTTTAATTTGTTTCACTTTCAAGAGAAGATCATGTTCATGTACCTTATTTGGCTACTGCCATAGTTTGAAGAAATTGGAGTCTTCATTTAACGCTCAGATCTTTCCCAAACAGAAAACAATCAAATTTCTTTGAATCAATGTTTTCATACCTAGGTAAGGTATTGAATCGTATAAAAGACCGGTCTAAATTTTTATCAGTCCATTATATTAAATTATTCAATTAAACAGAATTATGTCATGATATTATATGTTGTATAGTACTTATTAGATGGATGTCACGTAGTCCCAACAACTACAAATTTTTTCAAATTTAATTAAATTGACACGAAGGTTGAACAACAACTTATTTGATTCAACCCCAAGTTAATTCGGTTTGATAATTAAAATATAGTTAAATATTAATCTTGACCAAGTTGACTATTAAATCTCTATCAAATCAATTCAATCAACCGATAAAGTTTTAAGTTTCTTAAATACAATTTTTTTTCATTTTAAATGAATCTTATGTCGATCTTTAGTTTTGTCTTATAACGGATGCTTTTCTAGCCCATGAATAAAATTGTGCCTACCAAACTGGGTATTACTTACTCAATCCTGAGTTTTAGGCATGTCCATTCAAACCTAAGACTTTATATCCAGGCTTGATTCACAAAAATTTTTCGAAACTTTAGGCTTATTTCATACTTGTTTTGAATCTATTTTATAGTTTTAAAAACTTGTAAAATCATTATTATAGCTTTTTAGTAAGTTTAAAAATTTAACAAATACACTTATACTCATAATGAATTTTTGAGTCTATCGACCATTGGATTTTAACAAAACAATTAGTCAACTTTTTGATGTTTCAAAAAATTTTATTTTATAGTTTTTTCTTATATATATATATATATTTTAATTATCTTATTTATCTAATAAAAAATATTTATTATCTAATAATATCTATCCATACTTTCAAAGATAAAAAGAAAGTAAACACACTCAATTTCTTTTTTCTGTATTATAGAAGTATGATTAATTCACATATAAATTTCTTTTGATCAGATATCACAAAAAACCTTTCTATATTCACCTAATTTTACTATATTAATCTTAGTATCTCATTAAATAAAATAGCTTTATAAGTTTAAAGAGGAAGTTTTAGTTGCTCAACAAATTTTCTTATTTTTTTTTATAATTTTCTTGTAAAATGAAAACTTGACAAATATATCCTTATTTATAATGAATTTTTAAATTTATTCAAGTTCAAGATTGAAAATTTTATGAATAAATTTTTTTTGTCCAAAGCTCACTTAAAATCGAATTCAATTTAGCTTGAAATTGAATTTTTCAGGTCTAACAATAAGGTCTCCGACTTAATTAACAATCATACCCATGAAAAAACAACTTATCGCAAAGAGTGATTTGGAAACTGGAATACCAGTGAAAAATCAAACACTCATGATGGACCAAAATCCGAAAATGAAAAATTGATCCCTCATGATCTTCAAACAGATTTGTGAATAATGAGAATCAAGATTGGTTCTGAGAAATTTGTAAGCTACCAATACCAATACCAATACCGATACAAAGTCTTTTCTCTGTTTGGTTAACAAGTTTATTCCATGAGATATTAGAATGGCTGTAAAATTAAGGCAGAAATCAGTGTGACATCAGGTTATCGAGTTCATGCACCACCAAATCTATCACACCTAAAGATGATGACGGGATTGATGGCAGAAAAACATGGTAAGGAGTGTGGTGGCCGGATCAACCCGCCGTCGAACAGGACAGATCACACCAAATTGCGATTCAAGCGACTCAATCACTAGGCTGATCCGCTTCAATGATCGCATTACATTCCGATCCAACCGAGACAATTCCAGGCTGGCACTTGATTGGGTCACGGCCCAAAATGGGTCTGAAAACATTGATTCATAATCGCTTAAAAGATCTTCCAAAAGGTTGAAGTTACACATCTTTCTAATGTCAACAAACGTAAGATTGATATCTCAAACACGTCATAAAAGATTAGTTGAACAGAGCAAATCAACCACAAGTGAAATGATCAAGGTGCCAACAACAATTTGAGAAAAAAAAAAAAAGATGATCCTTACTAGACTTGAAGCATTCTAAGCAAAATTGGGTATGCTTGAAATATACATAAAATATATGAATCTCTGAATCAAGAGAAGTGTATGCCCGCCTTGTTGAACAAAGAAAGTAGATATAAGAACTCCTGTTGTGTAAGCTTAGATGCCCTCTTCTCTTCGAACTGTCCCTCCTTCAACACAGCCAAAACCTTATCTTTGAACCCACACACTTCACCATCTGCATCAACTTCTTCATCATCATCCTCCACCTCCATTTCATCGTCACTTCCACCATCCATCTCCATTTTTTGATCCTCCTTAGAATCCCCCAGTCTCAATATATCTGATTCAACGTCAAGATTGTCCATGGAACCACTCTGTGAGGACTGTATCGCCTGAAGGGTCTTGTAGTTTTTCTCAAGCAATGAAAGGACGTTTTTCAGCCTGAAAATTGAGCTAAGGGTTTTGTTCTTTCTTATGAAACACATCCGTATAAATCCATCCCACTCCTTCGGATTAACTTGAGGGCGTGGTTTCCTAGGCTCAAGTCGTACTACCGACGAATCGACCTTAGGTGGGGGACGAAAATTATTCTTCCCAACTTTGAGGAGGTGGGAGACTCGCGCATAGAGTTGGGTATTCACAGAAAGCCGACAGTAGAGTTTGTCACCAGGCTGGGCAACCAGTCTCATCGCAAACTCTTTCTGATACATAATGATTGCACATCTGAAGGAAGGTTGGTGAAACAACAACTTGAACGTGAGCGGAGACGAGATTTGGTAAGGGATGTTTGCCACACATATATCAAAATAGGGAAGATCAGTCTTTAACACGTCGCCTTGAATGATCTGTGAATATTACAACACCAGAATTTCAGAAAAATATTCGATAACAATCAACACCTTCGAACTAAGAATTGACGTGTATGATGGTAAAATTTTTTATTTCTTATGGGAATGATAAAAGATACAATACCTTCAAACGAGTCGAAAAAGGGGTACCCTGAAAGCGGCGGCCAAGCTCTTGAACCATACGGGGGTCGAGCTCAACGGCAATAACCATCTTGCCAGCTTCAAGAAGCTTCTTGGTGAGATTTCCAGTACCAGGACCGATCTCAAGGATGACATCAGTGCTCTTGATTCCAGCTTTCTGAACGATGGAGTCCACCAGCAAAGGGTTTTTGAGGATGTGCTGACCCTTTGATTTGTGGAACGTTATACCTCCCTGATAAGGAGCACTTGTGTGCTTCGCTTTCTCCTTCTTCATTTTGCCTCCTGCCATTACTTGCTGGTGAAAGATACAAGTCAATTAAAAGTTTTCAGAATCAATTGAATCTCGAACCAAAAGTTCGATCTTTACAACAAAGTTTTCCAAGATTCAAAACTTATGATTCAATCTCGAACTTCTTAGCTTTAAATCTATGTTGCACGTCATTAACCAATAAACTGTACAATTGAAGCTCAATTTAACTCACTTTTTTTCTTTCCGGTGACGAAGTCGCTAATTGTGGCGGGCGATTCACGTGACTGTGCGAGCTGGCGGAGCTGCTGGGGGCCTCGGGGCGGCTGCCGATACTGGTAAGAGGACACCAAGAGTGACCGGCGTGTGAGGAGTGTTGCGAGTGTAAATTGGAGGCGGGTTAGATACAGGGACTTTGATGTAGGTTGTTAGGGTTTTGAAGTCTTTTGCTTTTATAATTATTTTTTCTTAAAATCCTAATATATTAAATTTTAAAATAATTATATATAATTTTAATATTAAAATAAAAATTAAAAATAGTTTATAGGACTAAAATCAATCCAAATTATTTGACTCCCAATCTAATAGACCGAATTAGGTATGAACAACTAGTTGTAATTTATTCAAATATTCTAATTCAAATAATTTTAAATCGATTTTCAAATTAACTTATTTTTTTAACCAAATTAAAAAATCTTAACACAATATTTTAAAATTAATGTTAAATTAATTTTTTTATTCTAACTAATTTTAATTCAAAATTTTTTTCTATCTGATTTAAATCAAATCAAATAACAAACTCCGTATCAACAGACTGAGATTTAAAGTCTGACTCAGAAGACAATTTTACTTTATTTTACCTGAAACAAGTCAATTAGAGTTTAGTTTTTTTTTTTTTTTTCCCGAAACAATTTAGGCAATTTTCAACATCCTGAAAAGTTTCATTTCAGCCTTTGTCACACTGTTCCAAAACACAAATTGTATGATTCAGCCTAACTGCATAGATTTTACGACTGAAGCTTATTTTCATTCACATTTTTCAGGCAACTATGGTGCCAGCTTGTGGCCGACGTCCACTCAGCGGTGTGTGCCGATACTGTTGAGAGGCTACCAGGAGTCGCCGGCATGTCGTGGTGTATATTGTTGGCGTGTCGGATACAGGATTTCATCCACGTGTTTTACGGTTTCGATTAGCGTATGGAAAACAGGATGTTGAACCGTAGGGCCCGAGCGGGCCGACCCCTTAGCGACTCTAGATCCAAAGTGTTTTGTGGTTTCAAACTTTTACACTATACTTACCGACCTTGAGTTTTAAGATTTCAATTGACCAATAAACCGCCGAAGGACTTATTCTCACCCAAGATTTCTTTTAAACATAAAAATCTAATCCATTATTTTTTTATCTAATTTATTTAATAATTTTAATAAAATAACTAAAATATTTTTAAAAAAATAAAAATATAATTTAATATTTAAATATGAATTATCAAAATATTAAAATTTAAATTAAAAATAAACCAATAAGATAGTGACGGTTAAAATATAAATCAGATGATAAACAACAATCACTTAGTTTTTGGGATAACTAATGATTATTCATGGTCACATATAATTGGTAGACCTAAGGTCGACTTTTTTCAGTTATATTTGACAATTAGATTTGACTGTTTTATAAATTAGATAACTGTTTCGGCCATTTAATTCATTTTTTAATAATTATTGATCACTTAATTCATTTTTCAATAACTACCACCACTAATTGTAATAATTATTTTTTATTTGTATAATTTATTTTAATATTATTTTTATAAAATTTATTTTATTATTTTATTAATTTTTAAAAATTTTTTGTTAAAAAAATATTCTTCTATTAATTAAATTTAATTATTAGTTTTGATCAATAGTGGGAGCATTAGAGTTTTAAAAATTAGAGGTGGAATTTTCTCCTTAAGAAAGACCTCCCTACTGATATTCGCTGAACCTTCCTCACTCTTTACCATAGGATACCCGAAGTTGCACTGTGATTCTGCTTGGAACCGAGATCCGCAGGGAGGTATTGATTTTGAAATTTATGGAATTAATACTGTGTAAATAAGTTTTGATTACAGCATTTCAAGTAACCAAAACCTATTTGAGAACCCAGACTGACTTCAGGGTATTCTATCTAATACCTCTTTTTCAGAACTAATAACAATTCGGTATCATTTTCTTGAATCTTGGAAACTAGTATTATGCGGTTTAGTTTCAATTCCTAAATCTATTAACGGGGTTCTGATTCTCAAATCTTAGAAATTGATATTGTACGGTTTCAGTTTTTGTTTTCAGAGTAAGATACTCGACTCTCTTACCGTGACGTATAACTTATTAGAAAGTTCAGAAATGCTGGTTGGAAGGACACCATTGCTAAATGCCACGCTCCGAGATGAAATAATTATATTTTTGAAGTTGAAACATGATCCACGATAATTGTATCGAGACAATAACTAAGAAAGGACAATAATTTAGTTCAGAAATCACAAGACTAGAAAGAGTCACCACTACCACACTCCGATCAAATTGCAACATGATAAAAGCACATAAAACAAAGCCCATACGGACATATAGAGAGAACTAGAAATCAATTTTTCTTGGCAATGAAAAGGCCCCACCTCTGCTCACCACATGAACTCCTGATCAGTTTTGCCTTCCATCCCCCGACTATTTCATCGTAATCTTCCTGTAGATTCATTCACAAAACAAATTTTGCTACCTCTTGACTGGTAATAAAATCAACCAAAAAAGAAATGGTCAAAACTGAATGGCATAAATAAGTACCTGGGAAAAGTCACTGATGAATGCATCCTTGCCCTTCTCGACAGCATCGAGTTCCCGCTGCAGAACCTTTATGAACTGAAGCATAAGAAAAACAACCCGTTTAGACGGCAACACCAGCAAAATTATATGATAGAAATTTACACTATATATACATAGGTTCATACAAACCTGATTAGTACGATCCTCTGCAACGACATCAACAAAACCAGCATCCCAGAGCATCTGCAAATCATTTGATTAAAAAAAAAAAAAGCGAGTTTGCTATGTCAATAAAATGTTAAAAAACAAGTGAAGGAAAGGGTAATCACAAATTGCTTTTGCTTAAAATACCTGGCCATATGCTTTTACATCATGTAGATCGTATCCTCTCTGCTCGATATACTTTGCAAATTCTGATGATGGAGTTCCAGAACTTTTGCAATAATCAGTGATGAGAACCTTGCCTCCAGGCTTTAACCATTTGAAGAAAGATTTGAACAATGCCGGTTTATCCTGACAAAATATTGTGAATAAATTAATGGGTAATGAGTCTGCTTTAGTCACAGAAAAGAACGAACCTGCTTCTATATAACTCCACATTTGATTGTTTCACATAAAGTAACAGGAAGAGGCAATCTTACGTGAATGTGTAGAATTGTGTCACGGCTGTAGATCACATCAAACGTGTTGTCAGGATATTCTTTCTTAGTGCAGTCAGCTACTTCAAATTCAACTGAGTATTTGAGTCCAATGGCTCGTTCAATAGCAAAAGAGATCATGTTCACGGAGAGATCAATTCCCACAACATCAACGTCAAACTTATCAGCCATGTAAAAGTCACCTCCTCCAATGCCACAGCCAACATCTAGAACTTTCTGGCCAGGCTTTAGATCCAGCTTTGCCACAAATTCTTTAGTTGTTTCTGCTCAGAGACAAATGTTGACATCAAAAAACAGGAAAAATACTAACCCAAAGCCTAGTATATAATCTGGGTTCTTTTCATCCTTTTCCTATGTTCGATATTAGATTCCAGTGAATTTCAAACCATGTGTATGTCAAAGAGGCTTACCAAGTCCTCCTGTGCTCACAAAACCTTGTCCAAAGACACACTCATAACGGAGAATTCCATTCAATTTATATTGAACATTATCCAAGAATTGCTGGAAACCCCTGTCATTCTGTGAGCTTCCTTTTTGCCAAATCCAGCAAATCTGAAACATGTAAACATGTTATGGACAAGTTGTCTTCAAATCATTCTAACCGAAACTCAGAAACACAAACTCTAAACATCAATATGGTAAAGTTTATGCCTGATTTTGGTTCTTTTTGTTTCTCACATAAGCTCCAATGCACTTGCAGCCAACCAATGACAGTTCAAAGGAGTTTCCTGAACTATCAACTACATGGCATTCTTTGAACACCTGCAGGACAATATATGTCAGTGCCAAATATTTGAGCTAACTCATTGATCAACTAAACGAGGAAGATTTTAAATAGGACACCTTTGTGTAAAATCTGGGTTCACGATAATGAGTTGGGTTGTGTTTTCGCTTGCTGTCTCCAGATTGATGAAAACAAGACTCCCTGAAGAAAATGTAGCCGCCTACCTTTAACCATTTAACCATCCTTTCTGCCACTTTTTCCACCTGCACCTCCCATAAAACCATTTTCCATATGAAAATTCTTGATACATAGAAACAGAGAAAAGAAATGGGAAAAGAAAAATGGAGTGTTAATTTGTGATTCCAAAGTCTATAGACAAGCAACTCAAAAGCTAAACAAGAAGAGTTATAAGCAGTGCTAGAGGGAAAATTCTAAAGAATTAGAAAACTCGATGTGCAGGACTAAAATGTTAGCTTCTAGGCTATAACAGTAATTAAACTTAAAACATCAAGTAAACTGATCCCAGATACTAGCAACTACAAGCCATCTCCATGAGCTCAAGATTATTTCTCCATACCTATTCTATATGCTCCACTGTGAATAAAGAACAAATCACAAGTAAACCAGGGTATATGATTCTATATAGCAATTCAACACATTTTAACAAAAGAAGCAGGTTATGGAACAGATCTAGACCTCATTATCTGAGAGGTACATAAGCAGCCAATTTGAGAATATCAAGTCCACGGATTCATCAGAAAAATTCAAATCTGGTGATGTCACATCAGCGCACATGAATTTGACATTCTTATAATGCCCATTCACTTCCTCATTCTGCAATTTGAAAATGGAAGAAAAAACTCAGACATGCTTCCTCATAATAAAAATAATCACTATAATTGAAAATATATCATAAAAATAGAAACGAAAGATTCATTACCTTCTTGATTACATTGTCAATGAAGTCCACAGCAATGAGCTGACCAGCTTTCTGAGCTAACTCACCAGTAAATCTACCAATTCCAGCTCCAAGCTCCAAAACTGATTTTCCTTCGTATGCTGGAAGTAGAGAGAGCACCTGTATGACCAGATTAACTGTATGAATAATAGTACTAACACTAATATCAATTTACAATAATATTTATGTACAAATGGTTGGTATCAAGGGTACAACAAAACATGTGATTGACTTGTTTGAATCGAAGATAAAATAACAATTAGATCAATCACATGATGTCAATGGGGTTGCACAGTAACAGAAACTCGAAGATGCAATCAGGACACGAACTCGTTGCATACTATAGTTGATAATAGACTGCAATATAAAAGTCCCAAACAATTGGATCTGAATGGGTATGTTTGTTAAATTTCCAGGACGTAAATGAGATTCTCCCTTAGACATTGCGAGAAAAACGGAAAACGAAAACGATAGCGAGAACAAAAACGTAACAGAAAACTTACTTCAGGACGCTCTTCTTTGTCAAGATCAGCGGCTTTGGAGTCGAGCATCATAGCCTGCACGGTCAAATCGCCGGAGTGCTCAATCCAGTAGTTCTTCTGAGCCTCGCGTTCTTCTACAGACATCACAACAACAAAAACACGAAAAAACTCTTCAGATCCAATAACAAATGAAGGAAAATACTTCAATAAGCGTTCGACATTTCAAAAACACACAGCATTCACCTTGAGCCGCCATTTCAAAGAAAGATATATAAGTTTTTTTTTTTTAGGAATTTGTTTTTAAAATTTTCAGTCAAGAACAAGAGAAAGCGGATTTCCGAAACTAGATGCCCTCAATGGCGAGACGAGATCTAGAAAAGCTCCTGGATCTGCGGTTGTTAGCTCTCCCTTTTTGCTGCATCACAAGAAGCAATAGTCTTTTCTCTACGATCTCTTAGTTTTTGCCTTGTAATTTCGAGCTTCTAGGAAGTCTCTTACCTGCTCCTTTTATAGACTCGGTTACGTGAGCTCCGCTATGTTAACCGCGGTAACGTTGCCCCTCAAGATCTATGACACCATATTTTTAAGGCCAAAGGACTCATTCCCACCCATAGTTTGAGGCGGAGACATGTGCCACCCCCAATTTTCAAAAACCCATCACCCACCCTTAAACCAGATTTAATATTAAATATATTAGTAAACACTAACAATTCAGGGGTATTTTTGTTTTTTAAAATTAAAATTTTATAAATAATAAAATAAATTTTAGATAAATAAAAAATATAAAAAAATTTTAAAATTAAAAAAAATAAAGCAGTCATCGTCATCGATAACGGATCAGGTGACCGTTTCTGATCATCTGATTTTAAGAAATATCAGATCTGGTCTCTCCATTTGCTGGAGAAGGCCAAATCTGGCTGTCTTCAGATTTGAGGGAGACGGTCAGATTTGGCTGTCTCCACCAAAGAAAACTTTGAAAAAACGTCGGTGGAATCCCACCAGTTATTTTTGGCCTTTGTTTCTGATGCCGCCTCTGCCAAATCTGGATTCACCTCATGATCCAATGGCTGATAAAGAGATGTATACTGGTGGTGTACTACGATGGCGTCCCGTGAAAGAGTTCTGTATGATTTGGCCTTGTGGTTTAGCGAGAGGGGAGGACTTTCTCACGTGAAGGGCACGTGGAATCATCTGATTCCACGTGTCGCCAATAATTGGATTTTTTTGGCAAATTTGTCCTGATGTAGCAGGCTGTTATTGATTTCCAAGCAGGGAAGAGAAGACGACAAATCGTGTGCTTTAGATCTGACTCACATGTGTCCCAATGCATTGTATTACCATAGTGCGTCAATTATTTATCACCCAAACCTTAGAGAAATCACAGTTTCTGCCTTTCAAATTCTAAAAACTATATTTCTCAGCAAAATTTAACTTCATTTAAAAAAGCTCAGTAAAAATTCAAAAAACTTAATTTCTCTTCTCAGACTCTTCAAAAAAAAAAATCTATCAATTGTCAAATCTCATTGAATTGATTGAAACTAAAATTAAATTATTTTTTATTCAATTTTAAATCTCTCTTGATTGAGATTGAACTAAAGTTTTGGAATCAAATTAAATTTTATTATAATTTATTCGAATTAAATTCAATCCTATTTCAAACATAAAATTTTTACAAATTTAAAATGATTGGATGATTTTAACTAAAAATAAATTAACCAAATATACAAGATTGTTACTAGAAATAATTTGTACAACAATTTATATTTATATCATTTACATGAAAAAATCACATGAGAGTCTATGATGGTCATAAAACTACTTTCCAATCTCACAAAATTTGTCTCCTTCTATTTTTTCTCTCTTAGTTTTTGAATTGACAATTTGACCAGTAAAAACATCATACTAACTATTTTTTCAGTCATTTTGTCAATTAATATTAAGTTTTGATTCCTTTGAAAAATAATATTAAAGTTCCGACGACTCATTGGATATAAATAAAAATATATACATATATATATTTTAACTAATTTATTTATATAAATTGAATGATATAAGATAATTAAGAAATATCATTCTTTAGTTTTTTTTCATTTTAAAATTTTCTAATCATAAGTAATAAATTAAAAATAAATTACTCATTATGCAGAATAAAACACAACTAATATGATGAAAGACAATAGAAGTAGAAGTATCTGTGTATAAGTATAATGCCTCACCGGCAGTCAAGAGGGAAGTGTTGGAATAAATTCAATCATTCATAACTATTATAAAATACTGTAAAATAAATTTTGAATATTTATACATACCTGTTTGAATCATTGTTGTTGTTGATATGAAGTTGTCTTACAATAGATTGATTATCAATCTTCAGAGCAATAGAAGCAATAGAATTTTAATGAGAAAAAGTATATTGTTTATAATGTATAAAAACAAAGAACTTAATCCTATATTTATAGTAGGTTTATTGGGTCATTCCATTAAAAGCTCAATAAATATTTATGAGCCCACACTAAATATACCAATCAAATTATTATATTATGAAATGTATTGGGCTATACACCAAAATTGATTACAATAAGTCCAATCAAAATATTTACTAGACCACGATTTATTTTTAGGATAAATTGTATTTTATTTAATATGATTATTAAATAATAAACCAAGATAATTTATATATCTTAAATCGATATAAGACATTCATGTGTAGACATCTCATTTTGGACTCAACATAGTCATTATAAATAATTAAAATAAGACTTGAGGATTGATTCAAAGTTCTTAAAATGTCGAATTGAGAATAGATGAATGAAATCTATGAACCATGAAAAATGACCCACCTATGAACCCCAAGGCCATTTAAAGAATAAAAATAAAAAATAAAATAATAATAATAATAATAAATAAATAAAAGCAAGCCTAAGAGAAGTAGAAGCCTGCTCAAGAAAAATAGTAGGAGCGGCCCGAAGAGAGACACTGGCACAAAGAAGCAGGCACGCATGTAGCGGATGCTATCTACGCGGGAATCTACGGTGCGCTCGTGGGAACTTACAAATACTTCAGCTCGCGCGTGACTTCTTCTTCTGCGCTCCTGGTGGCTTTTTATACGGAAACCTTTTCTATTTTCTCCGCATCAGCTGGCTTCTTTCCTTCCAGGAGCAATTTCCTTTTCAACAGCGTCAACCTTCCTTCCTCTCTTCCGCCAGCTGCATGATCCTGCGTCAACCGTTCCCTTTTGTGCACAAATAATATCGCCAGATCAGGGGAATTAATTGCCCCCGATCACGGCTAGATCAAGGGAGTATTTTTCCTTGATTTAGCCTTCAAGGCCTATAAATGAGAATAAAAAGGAAAAAAAAAAGGAGGGGAGAGAAAGAAAAAAAAAAAGGAGAGATTTTGTTTCCAGCAGGAATCTTGGGGATTTTTTTAAAACTCAATTCCCGTTCCAAACAAAAAAATAAAAATAAAACATTCACCATTCCAAACCAAGATCTGAAGACTCAGTCTACTCCTCACTCTTAGTTATCTGCTGCCCGATTGACTTCACACTCAATTATCCTCAGTCTCGACACAACACAAGTCTTGATATACCATCTCCCAGGTACGATCCTGAGGGTTTTAAATTAGCTAATTCATATTTATTTTGTATGCATGTGTGGTGTTATTTCATTATTCATAAATTAATTATACGGATCATATCTGAGGAATATGTGTAAAATATATACTCGGATGAAAAATGCAATAAGTGACCTGCTGAATTGTTTGAATCTAATGAATCTGACATTTGATTGTGTGATAATTAATTGTATGGTTGTAATGTTGGGATAACCTAAAGTGTAAAAAAAAAAAAAAACGACAGCACGTCTCGTATTTTGCCTGAGGCTATTGAATAATTATACATCCAGTCTCAATAATGTTTTAGTGTTGGTCATTTAATTAATCAAGAGCTTTCATATGTGTATATATCATGAATAAAATATTAGGGTAAGACTGATAATAAATAATAATGGAATGGAACGTAGATCTATGCATGCATGTGATGGGTGTTTGAGGAAATTTGGCTTTACGATCTTGACGTCATATTCGCATATTTAATCTAACATTAAATCTGAATATTTAAGTGGGTCAATAACTTGTATAACATAACAGCTGGCTATTAAAAAAATAATAATAAAAAAAAGTGTGTGTATATATATATATATATATATATATATATATATATAAAATGAAGCATGCCTGTGAAAAAGTGTCCAATAAAGCACGCTTTGCATTTATATCATGATTAAAAGGAAACTGCGTGTGGCCCTTGGAATTTATTTCATATCCTGTATGTGTTTTATGCCGTCCTCTTCCTAATTGATTTGTGAATAGGAAATCATCATGCACGATTTATATATGTGGAGTTCTCTTTATTAGTATTGCTGGGGTCTAGATGAATTACACGAACCATGAGCACACAACAGGTCCTCGAGGATCTGTACGGGCAATATCTCAGACGAATTAGAAAAAAATATAATTTTAATTTTTTTTTTAGTAAATTATCTCTAACATGATCATTTTTAGGATTAGATATTTGTATCGGGGTGTATGTGCAAGGATATAATTTTAATTTTTTATTATTATTATTATTATTATTTTGTTCTTTTTATTTTTATTATTTTATTTATTTGTTTATTTTCTATGGCGTGGGTGTTGCATATTTTGCAGGGTTTAAATTTATTTTTTTTTATCTTCTTTAGATTTGTTTTGGATTAGATATTTTCGTGAAAAAGTTACATGAGAGTCACCTAAAATTATTTTCTAATCTCACAAAATTTGTCTTCTTCTATGATTCTCTTTTAGTTTTTGAATTGACAATTTGACCCTAAAAATAGCATTCTAATTGTATTTCAATCATTTTGCCAATTAACATTAAATTTTGGTTCCCTCGCAAAACAATGTTAAAGCTCGGGTGACTCATTGGACATAAAAAAAAACTATATACATGTGCATATTCTTTACTAATTTATTTATATAAATTTAGTGATATAAGATAATTAAGAGATGTAATCCTTTATTTTTTTCTCATTTTAAAATTATCTAATCACAAGTTACCACATCAATACGATGAAAGGCAACAAAAGTAGAAGTTCGTGTATAAATACACATAAAATGTCTCACCGGCAGTCAAGGGGGAAGAGCTGGCCATGATTACAGAGGAGGAAGAACAAGAAGGAAAGGGGTTGGAATGTTAAAAGCTAAAAGCCTTCGACAGCAAGGCGAGATCTGGAGAAACTCCGGGATGTAAGTTGAATTGAGTTCTCTGCCTTTCTGCTGCATGCAAATACAAATTCAAGCTTCAGAATTAATGCTTCCGGTGTTTGTTTCCTCGTTAGGCGTGACCTACTTATAGCCAATCATTGAGCATGGTCTGGGTTTCTCATTAAGGGCAATATTGGAATTTCATTTCTAGAAAACGGACAATTATCAATCAATTACTGGGAACCAGAATCATTGGCCACCGGAATATGAAAGGGTCACCAGAAAATCATTACCTGGTATTCTATGGCCGACGGAGAGATTTCCACTCAAGGTTTTACTGACCAAACAAAATTTAATTCTTTAATTTTTAAAAATTTAAACTCTTATTTATTTACTATTAATAATTAAATTTTAATAATAAAAAATATTTTTATTATTTTGATAAAAATTTATAAAAAAATAATAACTCCTTTGATCATAAAATAATATATTTTATTTTTAAAATTTTTATCTTATTTTTTAAAATAGTATCATTATATTAATATTATATATTTTTATTAAAAATATTAATAAAATTAAAAAATAATTAAATTAATAATAAATATTTAATTTTTTAAAAGAGGTCATTTATGAAACAATGGACTGGAATAAGACGTTCGGCCTATCCTATGATGCATAAAGCACTATGACCCACATACGATGATTTTAGGCGAAAGGACTATTTCCCAGGCAGGATAAACTGTCACCTCTAAGGTTTCAAAAACCTAGTCTTTTACCATTGAAAGGATTTTTTATAATTTTTCTATTAAAATGATTAAACTAACATTTTAAAAATTAAAAATAAAATTATAAAATAATTTTTAAATATAAATATTTTTAAAAAAAATTAAAAATTTTTAAAATTTAAAAATTAAAACAGCCACCGCCGCCAATGATCGCTCATAATAGAACCAGATGACCATTTTCGGTCATTTGGTTCCAGGAGAGGTCAGATCTGGTCTCTCGATTCGGTGTAGATGACCAAATTGGGCACCTCCAGTTTCGGAGGAGGCAGCCATATCTGGTTGCCTCTGATAGAATTAGAAGCCAAAAACGATCGTAAAGGGTCGACCTTGGCTCCATTGACCGTTTTCAACATTTATTTCAGGCGGAGGAGACTATATCTGACCGCCTCTGCCAAAACTGAAGGCGGTTGATCTGACTGTCTCCACCGAATTGGGAGGCCATATTTGGCCTCCCTTGGAACCAGGTAGCTAGAAATGGCCACCTAATTCTATTAAGGGCGGCCATCGCCGTCGACACCGTGGCGGTGGCTGCTTTAATTTTTAAATCTAAAAAAATTTTTAAAGGTATTTTTTAATATTTTATATTTATATAAAATTTATTTTATTAATTTATAAAATTTTAATATTAAAAAGATAAAATTATCCTTACATTGTTACTATATACTATTATTTTTAATATTAAATTTGACTTACAGGTGGGAGTTTGGGTTTTTGAAACCTTGCCCGTCTCAAACTATGGGCGAAAATTTTTTTAATATTTTATATTTATATAAAAGATGCTAATTTGCAATTCAGTGTGAGGGATGCTGCGAACGGTCGAGGCGAATTTGGAATCAAATTGATCCAATGGCCCCACGTCGCCATGTGACTTCTGACTGTGTTCCTAACCCTGTGCCCCTCAATAATTCAAAAATTTTCAATTTTGGTCCCGTACAATAAGTGTTGTTTAGACTTTGATTTTATATAACTCTTGAATGCGCCCCCATTTGATTCTGGGTCCTTGGGGTGGGCCGCCCTTTCGTGTAGACTACCTAAAATAATCAAACACTCAATTTCAGTTATTATCCCATCGATACATTTTATCAATAAAAGAATATCATCTACACCATTGGATTATTAATCTATTAATCTTGTCACCTTGATAAATCAAACCTAAATTGAGATTGCTTCAAATAAAAAAAAGTCTTGTTTAAATTAGTGATTAAGTTAGCTAAATAACTATTACAAAAAGTTTCAAAATAAGAACACTAATCATTAGAGATAAAAAAAAACACAACGTTAAAAAAAAAAAGAAAAATCGTTAGAAAAAATGAATCTCACAACAATTTGTTAATAATTTGTTAGATTTAATCTCACTTGATCTGAACTTGAAATAGAGTTACGATCTAAAAAATTATATAAACACAAGAATTCTATAATTAATTATTATTTAAGCAACCACCCTCCAATTGTTTTTCATAGTTTTACTTCAAGACAATCTGATTTTTAGGTACCTAAAGTTTTAATATTGTTGGTGCTAATTACAAAACCAAAAACCAATTATCGACCAATTTGTTTGATATTGCATTTGATTCAGATTATTTGAGTTTAATTCAAACTTGGATTCAATGAATCAAATTTGATTATTTTTTTTTAATAAATGAGTCAAATTCAAGCTATTATGAATTAAATTCAAAGTTAATTTTTTTTAATTAAATTCAATCTTTAACTCATCAATTTTAAACTAATATTTTTTTAAATTCAAATTATATTAAATTGAGTCTTATTTAAACTCAATTCGAATTAAATCTAATTTTAAAACTGCCATTTTGCATAATAATAATAATAATAATAATAATTTAATTGAAGGACCCTTTTTTTTATTTTTCAATTATTGTTTTTGGTAATTAATTTATTTTTCAATTATTGATTTAGCCCATTCATTTATTTAGTCCCCAATTGAATATAGTTACCCCTTTTTTCCCTTTGAAAAGACGTTTTATCGTCTCTTGCTTATTTACAAGTTAAAACATAATAATATTATTATTTGGGTTGAAAATAGAATAAATGACATTATTAATGATAAAAAATTGAAAGCCAACATAATTGAGGAAATGACAATTGAAAGCCAATCACGTCTATCATTTATCTTTTTGCTGTGATTTTAAATATTAATGTCATATAATCACTAACAATGATGATAATTCACCTTTTTACTTTACATGTGCAATATTATGCAGTCTGCCAAAAAAAAGAAAAAAGAAAAAAGAAAAAATTATATAGTTCAAACGCAAATAAAATTTCGCTTGTAATTTGTTTTATTTTGTTATGAGAGTAAGATATCGATTGAAAATACATGCATCCGAACAATTTCCAATTCTCACAAAACATAATGAAATGATTGAATATTTTCCATCTTATTGCCTTCTTATGGCTGTGACAAGTTAAAAACTCAAACTCTGAACCATGTAATGAAGTCGATCAATTCTGGACCCTAAATTCCAGAATTCCATGACATGAAGATGATTTCGGAAGTGGATCTTATGGTTCAATACATTGGAACGAGTATGCTTACCAATGGAACGCCATCTTCATCAGTCTAACAAGTATTTATCCATGTGCTACAAAAATTTGTTAGGTCCTTATTCAAAGGTCCATCCGCAAAGGGTGCTTCATCAATTCTTTCATCTGCAAATGTCTGAGAACAAAATGTCAACCGGGGCTTAAATTGTCGCAGAGTAATCACATAAGAAGCACAACTGCATTTAGGTTCATTTTATGTAATAATAACAGATGAAGCCTTCAATCGACTGCTGATAAAATATCAGCCAAGCTTGAACGCATTGTAGCAAACAATTAGAACACTAAATTCCAAACAACATGAACAAGAACATTATGATTGTTTGCGTAGAATTAACAAAGGCAACAAATTTATCTAAAGACTGGGACACGAAACTAATAAGATAATCAGACAGAGAGTCACTACTCTAAATTGTTTTTGAGTAAAACTACTGCACAAATATTTTTACAAATTTATTTATATGAACTAACGTGCCCACATATGATTGAGTGGTTTTTAGGCAAGAAAAAAATAAATAATTATATTATCTAATTATATGTTGTCATGTCAATTTGTATTATATATAGTTTTATTCATTGTTCCGGCCTCAAAGTTAGAAAATGGACAATTAAGCAACCAGTATGATCAGAAATTATTAAAGGCAAGCTTTGCTAGTTAGAAAAGAAAAACATAATGTCACAAAATTACCAGCCAATTTTTTGTCACCATCCGTGTCATGGTTTACAGCAAGATAAGTTGAACAAGCAATTTTACCTTTGATCTAAATTATGCAAATCAGTCTCCTAATTTTATTTCAAGCCGGAGCTTTTCTATCCTTAGACCATACGCTGCTCATATGCTTCTCAGACTCTAGAAACATCTCCCTGTTCCGGTTGCTCCCACTCTCATATTTCAACTTTAAGAGCAATCTGTTATCTTCCTGGTTGATATCAGATTTCTCTTTTTAGCACTATCTTCAACTCCCCTGGCAATGCTTTGATTTCATATAAATTATTTCTGTACCAAGAAATAATAATAGGGAACCAAAAAAATCTCACTTTTCACTTCTCTTTACCAATTCAAAACTTTAGTCTTTAGATAGAAAAAACTCATAATTTGAAATAAAGAAAAAGAATAAGTTTTCAGGCTCTGCTGCTATAATGATTTTAAAGGTCTTAGGATATGGAAAACATGTCTTCAAGAAAGCAAGAATGCAGCAAATAGTTTTGATGGTAGCAACTTACAGCGTTTTCAGTGAACAAGTTATTCTCTTGATAACTGCAATTTTGAAGGTTCGATGAGCAATATCTTTAGAAAACATGTTGAAGCTCCTAAGTTTTCATCAATACAAGCCCACCCACTTTTTAAAGGCCAATCCTGCTTCTCTCTTTTTAAGTTGGGATTCTGTCTGGAATTTAGGAGCCTTGCCCTTATATAATGTTTTGTGGTACTTCAAGAAGAGGGTTCGGTATTTGTATTTGTCAATAAACATATTTCCTTTCTCCATCATATCCACGACTTCATTTGCTCGAACAAAAAATCCACCCCTTACAAACGTATAAAGTACAGCATCTAAGAGTTCTTGATCAAACTTCATTGAGGTGGCAGAAGCAAAAGATTTCATTTCGCCCCACAATTCTGTTACCTCAGTATATTTACCCCCAATAGCAGCATACCCAGTGACCATAGAATGGAAAGTTTGCGCATTTGGGAGATGGCCCAGACTTCTCATCTTCTTCAAAGCCTTCTCAGCATCTTGCATTAACCTCTTCTTACAGAAGAAATGGATAACATTATTCCAGTCATGAATACCATAGTCATTTCTCTGCCCTTCCTTGATTTCTTGTAAGAGATTTGCCATCATTCCTGCCTCACAATCCTCTGCACATCGTTTCACCAGCACCTCAAATTCTTGATGACCAGTTCTTGGGATTTTAGCCTCTTTCATTTCTTTGAAAAGACGGAGAGCTCCCTGTGTATCTTTCTGAATAACCCGTGATTTGATTAGTGCTTCATAACAGCTTGAATCAAACTGCACTCCAGCAAGACGAGCATCTCGTAAAAGTGCTGTGACTTCTCCTGCTCGATTTGCTTCAATATATGCTTTCAAAAGGGAAGAATATACAGAGGAACTGGCTCTGACCCCAGCCAAACGCATCTCATCAAGAAGATCATGTGCCTGATCTAACCACCCAAGTGAGATACATAAATTAATGACATGGTCCAATGCCAAATCATCATGGGAAACCAGTGAATCTTCTTTCTCCACCTTTATCAGAAAATGAGCCAAATCCTTTGTCTTGCCAGCTTCTAGAAAAGCCTTAACCAATTTAATGTAAATTCTTTCAGTTGGTCGGAGAATACCATGCTCAGTTGTAATCAATTCAACTTGTGTCTGCAACTTTGATAACAAAGTTTGAAGTATGCTCTTTGCTTCAGCCTCAAGATTGGTAAACTTTCGGTCTCTAGTGAACTCTTCATAAGAAACTATAGAGATTTCAATTATTCTACTGTCATCTAAACCATCTGATATTCCATGACTCATATTTTCATCAGAAATTTGCTCTTTATGTGACTTATTATTTTTTCCAACAGCTTCATATGTTAGCATAGCTGCAGCAAGTGAATTTTGTGCTTCCTTGGCTTTATGCAGCATTTGTAAAACCATTTTGGAAGCAGAATTAAGATCCCCAAACTTCAAATGGCAACTAAGCAAACAATTATAGAACTGTCGAAACTGAATATCACTTAGGTGAACAGCTTCATCTATATGTCTTTGAAGTTTCTTTAGCTCTTCTCTCCGCCCATTTTTCTCGTATATGTGTGCCATTATGATCAACAAGTTCGCATCTGTTTTTACACCGATTCGAGGCATCAGATCAAGGAGTTGCTCGGCTTTTCTTGCAGTCTCAAACAAGAGACATCCAGCCAAAGCAACATTGAAAGCAGTCGTATTAGGTTTCATAGATATCAAAGGTGCATTGCTCTTTTTACGAGGGTCTACCCTCCCATCTTGAAATAAATAACCTATCTCAAGAATCAACTCAGCTGCAAGGTAAGCTCCAGAAGCTGTAAGTGACATGTGGGCCAATATAGCAGACCATGCACTCACAGGAGGATATTGTTCTGTTGCTAGCAACTTTCTCAAAACAGTTGATGCAGGAACCGGTAAACCACATTTAGCAAGACTAAGAGAGAGATAAATCAAAGGTTCCTTTTCAAACAAATTCTGCTTACTTTCCTCAAAAGCTTGTTCTACCAATCTATAAGCTTTCTCAAGCCATGTACTCTCAAGGCTTCCAGCAAAACTTGTTATAACCTTGTTCACAACAGTTTTTCGAGGAAACCCATCCATCCGCATGTGTTGTTCAAAAAACTTCCACACGTCAGCATATCTACGCTCATCAACAGCATTTTCTATTTCCATACTCAGTTTTGCAGGGTCTCGAGCCTGGACTAAGATTGTTCCAGCCATATTCGAAAAAGATTGAGTTGCATAGGCAAAGCTGTTCAGGTTTACCAAGACAGCAGTTTTTAAACCCAAGTACCTCAAACAATACCCAGCAGGCTCATGGATTGTTAGGTGATTCAAACTTTCCTGAATTTGGAGCCTCCAAATCCGAGCAGAGCTATAACTCTTATAGGTAAGTAGTGACAACATATGATGCCTCAATTTCCTCATGAAGAGCATTATTGCGAGTCCTGCACAGAAACTGATTCAAAAACCATACTTTATGATCAAAATCCTAATTATGAAAGAATAACAGAAGTTCGTGTAAAGCACTACGTTGATAATTTTATTGAATATACTCCATATATAGGATCCAATTACACTTGTTTGCTATATTTATTTTTCAGCTCATTCTTGGAATCTATATACATGTTTCACTTAGAAAATCACTTTAATTTTTTACCTGATTGAAGAACATTCTTATTCCTAGAGTAATTTGAGAAAGATAATGAAAAAAAAAAACACATGAAACTTTTGAAATTTACAAGAAAGAGTTCGAAATGATTAGAGGAAGACGAACCAGATTGAAGAAGAACTGGAGCAGCTGAAGCTAGCCCTAGCCTTGTGTGCCGTCGGCGGCGGCGATACCAGTTCGAAATGAGGTACGTGTTTGTTTAAAATTTTGGTGAAGCTGTTTGCCCTCCACTTCCTCTAATAATCACTCAAGTCCCCCTGATATATTAAATTATAGTAGGAAGCTCCCCATTGATTCTAGTATCAAATGATCAATTAAGTGGATTGTTCTGTCCCTGTACCATACAACGAGTGCTGCACTGGAGACTGTTTTGCTGATGGTTTTTTTCTCTAAGGATTTCTTTATTCTTTTAGTGATTTGAACCATTTAAATTTAATTTGATTGTTATAACTTTGAGTTAGTAGTATATGTGAAATCCATCCTTTTTTGGTTGTTTCTAATAATAAAAACAGTTAAATATAACCGTTTTTATTATCGAATTGATTAATATAGTCGTCAATTCAATCAAGTGATTATTTGTAATTATTTGATTAAATTTTTGATAAATTTTTTATTTTTATATATTTTTTAAAATATTTAATTAATTTTTAAATTTATTATTATTATTTTAATATTATTTATATTAAATTTTATTTTAATATTTATATTATATATTTGTAATGAGGTATTTTGGTTTTTTATTATAAAATGTTAAAAAAATTAGAAGGAGGGTAAGTATTTGACTTTTTAAAAATTGGGTGGAAATGTTGTTTCGCTTTTTAAAAATTGGGTGGAAATTGTATTTAAAGAAACCTTGGCTGGGACTTAGTGGTTTAGCCTGTTGCAAATTGGACCAAGTTAGTTAGATGAGCCCAGCAGAAATCCAAGACAAATTCCAAGTTGCAAACAAACCCAAATTCACCAAAAATTTCGATACTCAAAGCAAGAGCCCCATTATACATGGTTTTGTGGAAAAGGGTCATTACATTACACTAGGCAGAATCATTTCTCAACTAGTATCAACCCTTTTAGCTAATTAATTTCAAAAAAATAATTTATGAAGTGTAATCCTAATAGCGACTAGGGTTAGATTCAATTTGATTTATTCAAACTCAAATTAATTTGAACTTAAATTAAACAAGCCAAGTTACAAGTCTAAAGATTGTGTTTATTTTTACAAATGAGTTGCGTTTGAATTGATTCAACATTCGAGTTTTAGACGGTTTGGATAAAATCCAAAGTTAAATTATTTTTTAGTTGAGTTTAAGTTTTAGCTTATGGATCTAAAATGGACTCTTTTAGATTTGATTCGATCTTGATCTAGGTTTTTTTATTTCAATTTGGATCGAATTCAACCTTAATATAGACATATTATATATAATGTAATGAATAGATAATCCAATTAGATTTTGCACTAATTGATTTGATAACCCTTTCCTACACTTAAAAAATTATAATTTACAATTATAGATCATTAGCAAGCCAACCAAGGGACTTTATTTATTCAGTGTAAAGAAGCTTTTTATATTCTAAATTTGAGCAAGTTTTTTATTGGACTATGCACATTATTATGATTCCCATATTATTAAAATATGTATGCATTAATTTATTTGCTTCATATATATATATATATTATAATTATTTAATTTTAGATTTGATTTAAACCAATTTGAGTTTAGCTCATTTAGGATTTAATGCTCACGAAAATGGACTCACAAGTTTGACATTAGCTTAAATTTGAACTCAAACAACTACAATCAAATTCAACTTTAATCAAAACATCCACATTAAATAACAAATATCAAGAGGCAGTGTAAGACAATTGTAAATATGGAAAACCTTAAAGGTCAAATAATTCTATATGTCATTATATAAATATGTGATGTTTTATCTTTAATTCATTTTAAATACTTAATTGGATTTTCAAAATTAAGTGTACACAATTTTATTATTTAAAGTTTATGAAGAAGTTAAAAAATGCTTGCATTATAAAAGGATAATATATATATATATATATACCCGCTAGTTGTTTATAATATGAGGGGGCAAAATAAGTGTATATATGAAAAACCCACAAGCATATATGTATATATGTGTGTGTGTGTGTGTGTATGTAAGTTGATCATAAACGATCGAGATCAAAATGCCCACGGCAGAGAAAATGACAATACATGAGAAAATATTGTATATAAAATAACAAATATTAAGAGGCAAAGCAAAGGAAAGGGCAAAGACAAATGTGAGAAAGCCATAAAGGTTTGTCTAGAAAATGGCCGACCCAGCACTAGTTAGTGGGAAACATCCAAAATGCATATAAGTTAGCCAGCCTTCACCCTTCACGCTCACCTTCACCTACAGCCGCTGGAGTCTCCATCTTTCTCTCTCTTTCTTTCTTCCTTTATTCTCAAAGGTGGTAAAGACAACGCTGACGTTCTGGGTGGCCACTGCCCATAGCGGCCTTCATCTCCTAGTGTTTGTTTCGCTTAATATGTCCATCTATACGTACTCTCCATCCCCCACTATAAATTTAGTTCAAACTTATTACCCTCTTTTATCTCTGCCATTGCCATACAAGTGCGAGCATCATTATTGTTTTATATCTTTTACTTCATCATCTCTAGCTAAAAGAAGAAAAAGTTTCTTCGTTTTTTACTTCATTCTGTGTTCCTCTCAAAGTTCATATGTCCACATTTTGAAAAAAATATATAAACATATTTTGTGGGATTTCTGAAATGCCTGCGGATGCCAATTTTATCCTAGGGTTTTGAAAATAAGATACCAGGTTAATTATATATTATGCATGCATAAATTGATCATTTTAGATGTAATGTAACACACAATCAGATTAATTCAACTTATATTTGAACGTGATTAACTTTAATAATCAAGTGATTAATACTAAAGAGCTATCCATGTGAAATTCTCTAAGGAGAAATATACCAAATTGTGGGTGCAATTCATTCCAAGAAGTCATGAATAGTCTAATATAGGAAATATACAGTATTTTTAAGGTAGTTTGATCTCAATTTAAAAATTCATATCTACCATTATATTATTAAGATTTTTTATTATAATTTGACAGAGTGATATATAAAATTGTCATTTCTATACAACCCTATAGAATTACATATAATAATGTAACAAACATATTAACATATAATATAATAATAAAACCCAAAGATTTGAAAAAAATCAAACTTTCACTTATCTATGAAGAGATTTCTATAATTCTTTGTTATTCTTTCTATCAATTTAGTTAAAAACAAGTTTAATCACACAACAAAAATCATATCTGTGGTAAAACCCATAATAAATTGATCTTATAAGTAGTATAAGAGATTTTGAGAGATCAAAATGAATAAAAACAAGTATTAAGAGTCTCATAGTCATATACAATGTGTGTCATTCTGAAGTGATATATTAATTATTTGCTAATAAGTTATTTAATGTAAAAGATTAAACTTAACCGTTTTGTCGTAAGTACCTCCATATATTAATGAATAGGATTCAACACTAGGTTTGAGTTGATGAAAAATTTCTTTTTTCTCAATTTTATTCTTGTTAAACTAGAAAGACTCAAATTCACGTTAGTATCATAAAATTATTTAATTTACCTATCATATGATTAGATATCGAATGAATTGCAAAATGTGTATAATCAATAAATTAAATAAACAAATACTTAAAAATGGATTACGTTTAATAAAATCAATATTATTTCAACATCTCATCTCCTCTTTTGTTATAATGAATATATTTTTTTAAAAATCATGAGAATAATATGTTTATATATTAAAATTTTTACTGTTAAGATAAAATCTATTAGAATTTTTATTCCTAAAAGAAATCCTAAAATGATTCTTTATAGGTTGAGTCCAAATCACTTGCAAGTTCGAGAGCACACTTTCCTTTGCCCTCTTACTTGAGGGACATCCGTCCATTAATTAAGACCTTATAGACAAAATGATAGCTAATTCCAATTGTTATTTTATCCCTATCTTGCTTTATGTATGCATGCAACATTTCATGCATGTAACACTTGGTGCCACACATAAAGTACAATAAGATCTAATTTCATATGATAGAAGTTTTTTAATTACGTAACTATATGGACTGCCTTTAATGGAGTTTATATTAATTTATCTTCTTCTTCGATTCATAAACTTTATGAAAAGTGATGATATCCTTTTACTTTTATAACATTCAATCAAACTCTTATCATCTCCAATTCATTTATAAAATTTTCAAACCGTTTCATAATTAAAGATGTTATTGAGTGAGTTAGTAAGTGCAAATGCCCTGATTTCCCACTCAAAGTTTTCCCTTGAATATTCTCTTTTGGTGGCTTAGTAATTGAGAATCCCACTGTAAAATTTATGAATTTAGTTGGGCTATTAAGAAAATTTTAAAGGATGATCATCCTAATAGTTTTGAATTAGTTTCTGGAGCTTCAAATTTAAAATATGAACATATGTTTAATTTTCTCACAAAAATTAATTTTTATACAATTTTTAAACCATCAGAGATGATAATAGAGAGCATTTTGAAGGTTTGCCATTATATTATATTATATATGTACACAATAACATTAATCAAACTCACTCCAAAATGAAATTAGAAACATAATTAACAAAACAAATTAAATATTAAAATAGGAAAAAGCTAATTAATTAGACAACTAAATTACAGTACACTTAATCCACTTTAAAACAAATATATAAATATGAGTTTCATTCGCAAAATTAATTCAATAATTTGCTATATATAAAGATTCATAAACTAGATGACAATACCCAAAAGACAGCTATATATGTATCAATTAATTAATTGATTAAAATCATAATAAATGTCAAATCAAATGAAAAAAAATCCCAAAAGCATTTCACGCATGCAAATGCTATATATATATGTATTCCAAGAATTTTATCTCACTTAGAGAAAGAAAATGTTCAAAATGTTATCAAAATATTTATTGTTCGGTGATATCAACATCTCTCTTAGATGTTATATTACCTGTATGGTCAAAAGCAAAATCAAAACGCTTTAAAAACAATGAAAAAAGAGTTAAGACATTACTCAAAAGATTCGGAAAGAAAGAAGAAAAACAAGATCTTAGCCTTAACCCAAGAAGTTGCATTGTAAAATTTCAAGATTTAGCAACATCAATGGTGGAGAATCTTGCCCTCAACCATTGAAAATGCAGATTTTTTTCTTTATTTTCATGGAAGCAATCGATGAGGAGAAAGTTTAAAAGCCAATAAGGGTGTACAATAATTTACGGATTTTTTTTTTTTTTTTTTATAATGCATGGTGACAGATTCTTCTTGTCTTTTTTTTATGCCCCATGTCTTCTGTATTCTTGGTTGTTATAGAGTCATCCATCAATAACTACTAATCCATGCATGAAATCAAATTATAATTCACTTCCATCTTATTCAATCAATCTACTTTATTTATTTATTAAGCATGTGCCCCAGAAAGCTATATGACTCTACAAGCACCAACCATATGCAATTTCATAACTTCTTCGTATCTATGATGAATGTAATTGATGTTTATATTAAGATTCAAATATGATGTCATTATATTTTTACAATTTTTTCTAACAATATTGATATAAATAAACGGGAAACAAATGCTAACTACTCTAATCTTGATATGCTTTATGTTTTACTATTGATATATAGCTAGAATCATCCATCAATTTATGGACGAGGAAAAAAAAAAACTAAGTAATTCTTAGATGAGTAGTTGGATTTCGTTTTATACCTAATTAGCAAATAGGTTGGAGTATCTCTTAATTAATTAATAATCAAGATATGATTAATCTGATGTGTGTGTGTGTATATATATATATATATATATATATATATATATATATATATATAAAGAATAATATTTTGACGTGATTGAGTGATTTTGAATTACTGGTGAAATAAATAATTAAATTATTCAATTACATTAATGCACATCAATTTGGATAAGCAAATTAGAAGAAAAGTTTGTAAATATAGTATTATTCTATGGATAAAATTATATGTGCAAACATTTTTTATTAACTTATTTATACAAATTATTGTAATAATAGAAAATTAGGTGATATGATTTTTTTTTTTTTCACTTCAAAAACACTAATTATATATTATCACATTATTTACTCTTATTTTATATGAAAAGCATCAAACATATACCAACAAAAGAAAAAGAAAGATGTGAAAAAAAAGGTAAAATGTGTAACAACAAAGAGTAAGAGAGGGAAATGAAGAAAAGAGGGAGAAAAGGAGAAGAAACTTTGGATGTGAATGTTGTCTCCCAATATTCCAAAGAAGTCTAAATCAAATCAAACTCCCATCTTGTAATGGGGGGTCCCAACTTGCACTATCTAAGTATCAAGCTAGATTTTTTAGCCCTCTTACTAGTTTATTAATCTATTTGGGAAGATTAGATTTATATTGCAATCTTGAATGATTTTATAAGAGAAAACTTGAAGGTAGTTATTATTCATTTTGTTTCGATGACTTCTAGACTATTAAATTTGTAATGAATTAATGATGATAATTGATGTCATGAATATAACTTAAATATTTTAATTGATATAATCTAATCTATAAATATGTCTTTTTAAACCACAAGAGTTAATTGTGTTGATTTTGTCTTTAGGGTTTTGATGATCTATTATTCCAAGAATGCAAAGTCAAATTTTGTAGGAAAAAGAAGCCTGAAATGGATTGAACTTAATTAACTACCATTGGATTCCAACTTTTTAATATTTTCTATAAGACTAAACAAATAGGAAAAGGAAAGAAAGAGAAAAGAAGCTTATAATCTTGACACTGAAAATAGAACAATTTTGCGTAAAATGCAAGGCGATTGTGGAATCATCCAATTCTTGGATATTGATGATCACTTTTCCCTTTTTTTTTTTTTTTTTTTTCTTTCTTTGTAAATTTTTGTGGTGTATAAAGCAATTAATACTATATATACTAATGGTTAAGTATTAATAAATATTTATAAATAATATATTTTTATATGAGTGAATGATTTAATTATTTATTTTATCTTTAATTCAAAATTATCTTTATTTCAATGTAAAAGATAATTATTATAATTAAACTAGAGAAATATTTGTTTTTATAAATCAACTAGACAACTACAAGCATGATTTTACAATTTTACTGGCAAAAAGGAAAAAAAAAAAAAAAACGAAAAACAAAAATAAAAACAAAGTAAGGCATTTAATGAGAAACATTTTAAATTGGTCCTTCTCTTTGTCGTTGTAACTTCCACTTCCTTTGTGGATGCCCTACTAACCCTATGGCCCTTTCCAAAAGGATTCCAAAGAGAAATTGATAACTTATGCCACTTCATATCCCCAACAATATATAGTAAACAAGTGTTATGGGCAATGCAATTAGCATCCCAAATATTACCCTAAAACCAAAAATACATTGAAGTTAGTGACAAAAAAAATATAATAGAGAAGATTTACATCTACAATATCATAAATAAGTATTATTAAAATTAATTTCCATTTGGATTGTTATTAGAAAAAAGAAGAAGCATAATCCAATTAAATGAATGGTGTGCTTGTATGTTGAGAAAATATATATACTTACGCAGTGCTTAGAA
The DNA here is from genome assembly GCA_026122585.1 of Anacardium occidentale. Taxonomy (NCBI): domain Eukaryota; kingdom Viridiplantae; phylum Streptophyta; class Magnoliopsida; order Sapindales; family Anacardiaceae; genus Anacardium; species Anacardium occidentale. The sequence continues at coordinate 241,707 of JAJEJH010000047.1, forward strand.
TATCAGGGTGTACATTGTATTCCTTGGCAAAGACAAAGGGGACAATTCCTTGTGGAAGGGCTGCCTGTTTATTTAGATTTTGCAAATCAAAACACATAGAACAAAAAAAAGACGTTAGCAATGGCACAAACCGAATGGGTAATTACTTGATCGACAACCCTACATATTATCACATTTATTATAATGGTCTCTGCTGCGCATGTGCTTTCTTTTATCCTTAGTTATTTACTATTCCCCTTCACTTGTTTTACTCACTATTCCCATCAATCCTTTATTGCCCAATTTAAAAATCTTCCCAATAACATTCAATGTTTCTGCTCTACCGCTTTGTAAGGGCATGAGCTCATTATAGCTATATTATATACAAGAAAATATGCATTGTCGTCGTAATCAAGATATTTGAGAATTTATATCGTTAAAATCTTTCGTGCTATAACAAGTTTGTCTTACTTTCCGAAAACATGATAACTCTGAGAAATTCAAGTGTTTTGAGGGGGGATGGATGATAATAACTCAAACATTCAAAAAAAAAAAGAAAAAAGAAGAAGCAATTAAAAAGTTATCTGAGGGAAGGAAAATAGTTAATAAAAAGTGAAGAGTTTGGCAACGTGAGGTAAGATCTTTGGTAGTGTCAGAAGGAAGCACAGAAAGAAGAGATAAAAGGAAGAAAGAAAAACCTGAACAATGGCAACGTGTAACAGAACGCCCCTCAACCCAACAGCAATGGAAGCAGCTGCCATCACAGCTGGACCTGCAAGGAATCTCACAGCCATTGCAAAAGCTGCAATGGAATTTCCACATGCTATGATCCTTGGTTGCAAAGCCATGAACAAACCTGTCATATTTAACATCAAAAGCATCCCCATTACTGTAAAATCTTTACTTGTCAGGCTCAAATTTCTTCTTTATTTTGGTGGGTTTTTTTTTAATTTTTGAATTCCTTTATCATGTTCATCATCATCATCATCTCCACCAATACCCCATCACAACCCATTATTATCATGACCATTACTGTTACACTCACTTTGCTTTCTCAGTGTTTTGGCTTGCTTTGCTACAAAATTTAATTATGAAAAGGTGTGTGCGTGAGAGAGAGAGAACCAGAAAAAAGCAAAAGAATTTGTTTGATGGAATTTATCACTGACCAAGACTGAACATGGCCAAGCCCAAGCCTGCATCTGACAGAATGGAAATAGATTTTGCTATAATGGCAGGCATTTTTACGTGCCACCTACAAGAAACAAAAGCAAAACAAGTGTCTGAATTGAAGGCACAATGGAAAAAGATTTTAATTTCATGGATTTTTAATCTAGGCAGAAAGTGACAGTTTTTATGTACTTGAAAGAAACTAGTGACCATGTAAGGCCTATCAAGCTTGAGTAAGTATTGGGATTTCTGATAAGTTTCCTCCAAACCATAATCAAAATCAGCCTTGTCATTACACTCGTTGGTGGCATTGTTTTAGGCTTTCCGTCTCCGACTTTTTCTCCGTCATAGTTGTTCTTCTTTATTCCTGTGTTCCCAAAACTGAACTCATCTCTCTCTATAATGTATTCTCCCTCATGATTCTCTCTGTGACCATCCACTGAAAACGCAAATCAAATTGATTGGGAAAATAAAACTAAATTTAATCAGAATAAAACAAAACTAAATGAAGTAACAAGCACCTTTTCCTGGAGACATGGATCTAACATCTTTTTGCTCATTAGCTCCATAATCATGGCCACCATACACATCAGAGACTGGAGAAGCACTGGAACTCCAAACAAACATATGAAGATCTCTTGAAGCCTCTTCAGGTTTCTGCTGAGCTTGACCATTAGGCCTCTTGGCAGTAGTAACATTATTTGCGGCGGCTTTGGACCCAGTTGGTGAAAACATTCCAGGGTTTGGAGCTGGATAATGGGCTGCACCACCAGGCGCGTGATAATGAAACCTTGACTTGGCGGTGGCGGCTGCAGCACCGTCTTCTTCATAATTAGAAGGCCTCGGAGTTGGGCCTCGAGAAGCTGATAAGCCATAAACATCGCCAGCTCCAAGGTTTGAGCTGCGTCCACCGGCCATCATGGAGTAAAAATCAGTGTGGTTGAAGCTTGAGCCTCGAGGAGTTGGGTTTCTCGAAGATTGGAGGGAGTAAATCTCAGCATTGGTGAGGTTTGAAGGGCGAGGGGTTGTTGAAGAAAGGCCTTGAGACCTTCTAGAGAAAATATCAGACCTTGAAGCATTAGATTTTCTCACAGTAACATGGACTTTCCCATCATCTTTGATCTCAGCTTCAGTTTCAAGAGGTTGCCTCCCATCAAGTGACATGATATCAGAGTCAACATGAATGGAAACAATGGAGCCAGCAGTGTCAGGAAATTGCTCAGAAATGAGCATCCGGGCACCTCTATATTCAAACAAAAACAACATCAAAGTGTACCAAATAATACACTGAAGCACAACAATTTGCACCATCAAACTCCCCGAGAAGTCGCCATACATTCCTCGAAGCAAAGGAATCCCCATAACGAGAGTGTTGGGCAAAGTTGACAAAGAAAAGAGAGTGATTGTCCATTCCAAACAACCCCTTTTGCTCACGTTTGTCCAAATTCCCAAAACCCCAAGAACAATGAGTTTCTGTAGAGTATCTGCAGCAATGAACCGAAAGTTCATGGTGTAGGGATCGTTGGTGGAAATAAAATGAAAAGAAAGAAGAGGAACAGCAAAGAGAGCAACAAAACGGTTGATGCCTGAGCACTGATCAGGAGTGAAAATTTTCCACCATTTCACAGAGCCATAAGCCAAGATCATGGCCACGTAAAGTGGTACCACTGCAGTCATGACATGGTAAAAATCCAAGGCAGTAATCATCTTTGGTGATGAAACTTGAACAACTCAAACCTCAAACTAGAATGACTCAAAACACAAAAGAGAATAATAAGCAAAGAAAATGAAGAAAAGAGAGGGGTTTGTGAAGATGGTGGAGGTGATGATGATGAAGAGGACAAACGAAACTGAAGAGCATGTGTTTATGGGGTTTCGGAGTGGTGGCCTGGTGGGTAATAACTAATAAGGCACAAGGAAGAGGAATTTTTTTTCAGAATTCAGCTTTGAGAGCAGTGAGCAAGCTTGCACTTGCAGTCCCCAAAGCAAGAGAATTTGCTTTTAAATTTTTTTTTCTCTTTGTTTTTATCCTTTTTGTTTTAAGTAGTGTTTGGATTTGAAAGAGATAATTTGATAATAACATGGGGAGGCTCTAGCTTCAATGGCCAAACAAAAGTATAAAGAGTTGAAATTTTAAAGAAAAAGGCATTTTGGTTTGGTGGAAGAGGAGAGGGGGTGTGTCTCCAAGTACTTGTTTCAAGCCCTTTTCTCAAGGTGGCCTCTCCCTTACCCTAATTTCATTAATTTTTTCATGCTCTCTTTTATATCTCATTAATTAATTATATATATCTGTTTTATATGATAAATGAATGTAAGAGAGATAATATTAGTAATAATATTTTAAAATTATCATATAATATTGAATTATTAAAGCCTAAAATGGTTAAAATAAGCCCAACGACATATTATCACGCACGATTTGGTTTAATAACAAGTTGTTATCCACAAAAGTTTTAAAAGTCAAGTATCCACTCTTTTATTGTAAAAAAACCAAAATACCATTTTTAAAATTTAATAATATTAATATTAAAATAAAATTTAATATAAATAATATTAAAAATAATAATAATAAATTTAAATAAATATATAAAAATATAGCCACTGCCGTCGATAGCGTCGCTGGTAGCAGTGGTTGCCTTTAACCTCACCAAGTGGCCGAAAACGGTCACTTGTTTTATTGACGGTCGGATCTGATCGCCATTAATTTGGCGAGCCACATCTATCATCAGAGAAGGTAGAAAATTATCAGAATCAAGTATTCCGACCATTTTTGGCTTTCTCTAATGGCAAAAATGACCATATTTGGTCGCTCTTGTAGATTATTAGTAGTTAGATTTAACCGCCTCTGTCATCGTAGCAGTTATCAAGTGATTATTTCCGACTACCTAATGAAGTTAAAGGCTTTATTTTATTTTTTAACAATTTTTTTAATTTATTATTATTATTTTATTTTAAATTTATATATTTTTCATAAAATTTATTTTTAATTTTAATTCAAAAAGATAAAAATACTTTTTTAACGAGTAAGTATTTGACTTTTAAAACTTTTACGGACGATAAGTTGTCATTAAGCGAAATCTTGGGTGACAATATGTCATTTGGCCTTAATATAATTCTAGAGGAATGAATAAGAAAAAAAAATTTTTTTCTTAACTTAATATCTTTTCAACCAAATACCCAGTTATAAATTTTATTGTAATAAATCAACTAAACAACCAAGCAAATTATCAACTCAACCCAAACAAAACATGAACAAATTAGAACAAATGCAAGGTAATTAAAAGAGTGGGGAGGAGAGAAATGCTCAATTGGTTTTTATAGTGGTTCGGAGATTCTCTACAAATATCTTACATTCACTCCTTCAAGTCACACCGCTTGAAAATTTTTTTCACTATTTTCAAGCCCAAAAATACATTATTTTTTATATAAGGGATTATACTTTTTTACAATAATTTTGATACAAAGGGATTTTGTCCTTCAACTAGTTTTGATACAAAGGGTTGTCTCAAAAGGTTGATACATAAATTTTTGTACAATATGATTTCTCTAAAAATATATGGAATTGAAATCTAGAGAGAGAATTGGTGGCAAAGAATAGAGAATGAAAGAAAGTGAGTTTAAACTCAAATAAATTGGCTTTTATAGAGATGGAGAGGAAAAAGTTGTTGCAGCTGACTTAAGAGCCATTAAAACGAAGCTGGGAAGATGCACAATTGTGTCCCTTGTGCATTGTCATGCTCCCGATAGTGAATATAGTCCTACAGTCGAATTCTCCATATCATGTCAACCCTGCACGAATATGTGTTCCATACACATAGTTTTGTGTCTTCATAGTATCAATGTTTTGGATTTCCAGAAGGTCAAACGATCTTGCGCACAATATCCCTTACAATCACCATACAACTAAGTATTTTTTCTCTTGCACGGGTGCATAAACTTTTCTGTAAAAGTGTGCACTCAGTAATGACTGTTATACAGAAGTACTGCTGGCTATGCATTAAAGGTCTTGATAATGTGTCTTTACTTTTTGTGAGATACGATCATACGCTCGAAAATTACACGATTGTATATTTTAATTTTTTGTTACATGTATGTTTATACGATTCAATTAATTTGTATATTCTTTTTATAAAATATATACAGTCGTATTGTCAAAATATATATGATCGTGTGTCTGATTAAATCTATAAAATATAAATTCTTTGTTCTCTTTATTATGAATCAATATATGTAAGGATAAACTACATATTTTAACTTAAGTTTTTTATCAAAACAAAACTTATAAAGCTCTCTCATAAATAATTATAAATTTAAAATAAAATAATATAATTTTATCTAATATCATTAATTTCTTTATTTATTATAATATTGTGTGTTTGGGTGAAAACAACCATTTATATTTTTTTTTCGGGAGAAGTGAACGGCTACGGGCGCTAAATTTGGAGTGGAAGAGGACAAAAAGAAGAATAGTTAATAGTTATACCTTTCACAAGGACCCCCGCCTCAATCATCCATGCGTCATCAAAATTTTACTTGGCACGTTCAAGATCTTCTCAGTTCAAATACTGACTATACCCACGTTCAAGTTGTTTAACTTGAAGAAGGTTTCAAGTTTTAACAGAAAATTCATTGAAAATAATAACTTGAAACGTTTTGAATTATTGAACCAAAATCATCATTATTGTGTCAAGTTGTTTCTTGTTTGTGTTGGGCAAAAACAATAAACTAAGATGTTATAATATTCATTTTTACAACCAAATTTAGGTTGTATTTAAAAGAATTCAAATTTTATTGTAGTATACTTTATCAAAAAAGGATTTGGATGAACCATCATGAGTTCAATAACTGGTTAATATGTGAAATCCTAAGCCTATTTGAGAATAAAATTTAAATGGCATTTTGTTAGATAAAAGTTGAGAGCTAAACAAATTGCTATAAACTTATTATGAAAATTTATAAGAATAAAAAGTAAATTTAAAATTATTTATAAAACACTTTTAAGTTACAAGAAACTCCTATATTTTATCTTCTCAAATTAAAAGTAATCTCAATAGGATACATAGAAATGTTGGCCCTGTTAGGGATAATTGCTTTCATACCATGCACACTATCAAAAGGCATACAAAAGCTACCCTTTTTAATACTTAGTAAGCCAAATAATAGCCATTAATATATCTAACCTAATTGAAAATTTTAAGAAATAATCAAAAGTTAGAAGCTATTTTAATCAATACAATTATACAAAGAATAACAATAGAATTAGGAAGATAGTTTCTGACATGAATTATTCATGAGAGAAAGAAATACGCGAAAGCTTTATTTTTATCAACAAGTTGGAGATTCTTGAAAAATCACTAGTTTTGAGTTCTGATCTATGTAACTCTCTTGAAATATTATATAGTTTGTTGTATTTTTACATCTTTCTGATAATAATTTATGCCGTAAATATAAACAAATTATGTCAACTTATGTTAAATATTTTATTTTTATATGATTAATGATTTTTTTCACGTATTGTTAATCTTGATATGTGATATGCTTCCGTAAATACTTAATATATCATAATACAACATAAGTTTGTTGACAATTGCCCCTACAAATCTTATGATTATAATTTGTGATAGCTTTTTCATTGATGTTGTCCATATATTTATGTTTGAAATTTTTTAGAAGTTTTTCATGCAGATGCATGCATGGCAGGATCCTATTAACATTTAGCTATCTATGAATTACTATATCCTTTTCTCCATCAAAGCATGCCTGCATGTTCACACTCTTTGTCTACTCAATTTGTGCCCAAATTAATTGATGGCAATTAGACAAGCAATAACATTCCAAAGCTTACTTGTCTTTTGAATTTTGTTTTTGACCTCATTATTATATAGAGATAACTATGTATATATTTATCCTTTTTTATCCAATGAATTATGAGAGTTATCAAGCATCCCCCCTTCACATTATCAAAAAGAATCATCTTCCTTTCCCTTTATTCATATTATATATGTATATAGAGAGAGAAGAAAACTCACAGGGTTGGTCACCTGTCCCACCTTAAGTTTTAAAGTATTTCAAATGGGAGTGGACTATTTTGTTAGAAAACAAATCAAGCAAAGAGAAATCGAAAATCAAAATCACATATGCAAAGCAAAATAGATTTATGTTATTCGACTAATGATGTCCACGTCAGTGGTTGCATTAGAGTTTTTAATAATTTTACAAAATGCAGAAGATGTAACCATATATTATATAGGAATTTACAATACCATAATTACAAATAAGTAAAGAGAAATTCATGAATGAAATAAATTAACTTAAAAACTGGCTGAAAATAATTATTTTATTGACACTGGAATATGATAATAAAAATTAATATGTTATTGTATGATTTGAATTATTTGTATTAGAGAAAAGTAATAATCATCATATAACGATGAATATATATATATATATATATACATACACTCCAATTATCAATGCATATTGTTTTACACATTTTAGAGAGGCTAAATGACTGATTCCTAAGCAAGCTTGATGAAACCACATTTTTTTGCCTTTTAGATTTGATAAGCTTATTTTTCCATCCGTTTTTTAATTTTGTTAATAAAATGCGTTAAATTTTTATAAAGCTAATAAAAAAAACAAAAATGTCATTTTTCCTCAGTGAGGCTCAGTAACATCTTGCCCCAAAATGTTTTCTAACTTTTAAAATTAATGTTAAACTTTAATAAACAGACAATTAAAATTTTTAAAGTCAAAAGAAGCAAGGTATCATTTAATCAAAATTCGAGTGGGAGGTAGTCTTTTCACCTGCAAGAAACCCAAGTGGGCGTGCAATAGAATCGATAGAATAAATGAACAAAATATAAAAATATTACAGGCATAGAAAACAGAAACCCTAAAGCCATGCGTGCATTTTGTTAAAATTAAGCATTGTGTTTTGTGCTCAATTGAATTTTCATATATATATAATATAACAAGGCAAATTTTTGTTCCCCATTTCAATGTCTTAATTCTTCTCTTCCATATCATTATAAACTTCAACGCATGCTTATTGGCTTTTTAATTTTTCATTACTTCAAGGAAGTATTTGTGTGATTATCCATGGACTCTTCAAATTCCTATTTGATAAGATATGCTCATCGAGTTACAATTTCAAAACTAATATAAAAATGTTTTTATTTACATGTAATCTACTGAAAAAAATAAATGTAAAAAATTGACAATTAAACTGATCATGATTTGAATTATTAAATTGATACTTCAATTAAAGATTGACTCAATTAAATTGAATAATTGATTTAAAAGAAATTAGTTCAAATAAGAGTTATCCCTAACTCAAACCAAATATTATAATCCCTATATAATTTATAATAAAAAGAATATCATTCAAAGGATTTACACGTAAAGATAAAGTGATTATAAAGTTGTAAGGAAAGGCAGGCTTTTGCTTTGTTGCCGAGAAATGGGATAATTTTGGCTTGGATTTTTACATTGAATTCCAAAATATTCAATCCAAAATATTGACTTTTGCATAGGAACTAGGAAAAGAAGGCCATTGAGATAATCTAAATTAATAGGTGAAGGTTTTAATCATATGGAAATTAGTATCAAAGTATTCATTCACACGTGTTGTAAAGTGATTTGTGAAAATGTTATAATGACCCTAAAATTAGGGAAAGAAAGCTATGCTTTAACACCCGAGGAATTGGGATGCTACCAATTCAATTTCCAATGTGTTGCATAACCCCTAACCGAATAGGGATGGTTGCAATCCAAGTTAATTCAATTTGAATTATTGAATGATTCGGCTTAAACTCTCTCGTTTTGTTATCATCTTTGTACTACTAAATTTGTCATGCCAACAATTTTTTTCCTTTTTTTGATAATTTTTCTTCTTTTTTTTTTTGAAAAAGTCTTTTGAATTCAAATAATTTTTTAATCTTTTTAGATGAATTTGTTTTTTTTTTTTTTTCTTATGATACTTTTTACCAATTGAATGATTTTATAACATAATATTCTAACTGAATGAAGCTTTACGTACAAAATTTGTTTTTTGGAAGAATAATATACATAAAAAAATATTATTTTCCTTTCATTGTTTCCCTGATATAATTTTTTTTTCAATTTTTAAATTTTACTTTAATCTTGAAAGGGCGGGTTTGTGAACTCATTTGGTTTCTACTAACAAATTTATATTTTTCTTGAATATTGATAGACAAGATTTGTAGTCAATTCTGCTCCACCTTTTTTTTTTTATCAATTTTTTCTTTCAAGATTGATATTGAGTCAGACATAATCATGGAAAGAAATAAAGTTGTTTAGGCCACTGTCAGTTTCACATTGAAACTTAATTTTATAAGAGCATATCAATGAAGCTTATTCTTATTTTCTTCTTTTGTGTTAACAAGATAGAAAATCAGTAAATTCAGCAACGTAGCTAAAATGCAATTTGTTGGTAGAACATCTATTCAACACATCATACCCTAAATATATATTTTCTACTTTTTCTGTATATAAAACAGTTTGCCTTTGGAGATAGAATTCTCTTTTAACTTTGCCTTCTGCATTATATTTTCAATCACTTTATTATATTTCATTGTGGGATAATATATTTTTTATTCAGTGTCTTATTTGTTTGAGTTAGATAGTGATATTGGGTTTATCTTCAAATTTGGGCTAGTGAAATTGGTTCCAGCTTGAGGTCTTGTTTTATTTTGTGTGTTGAGTTTGAGTTGTAATTTCATATTTACTTGTCAATTTGATACACATTCATCACAATTTCATTAGTTTAAGTTTGAATCACTGCATTACATTTAAATTTCAGAGTTGAATCTGTTTGGATGCATATTCATCACTACAAAACAGTCAGCAGAACATTTATGCAAAATAGTCAGCAGAATATCACTCACTGCATTAGAACATTTCCAGGTTCTTCGTTTTTAGGCGTTTTCCAGCATCATACCATTTCAAGTCTGTTTTCCAACATCATATCTTTTCTGGAATTCCAGACTCTTTTCCAGCGTCATATCTCGTATGGAGGTCAATTTCCAGAAATTTGATTTCAGCTACAAACACAAATGGATGAGTTCTTTGAATAATTGAAACAATTTCACATATGCAGAACACATCAATACAAATTAACTACTTAATAAGACTAGGAAGTCTAAAAACTCTACTTTAGGGAGTTGACAAACTGGATGAACATTTAAATTTATAAATACACAAAATTTGGGTAAAACATACGTATAGGTTCAAAAATATTGTCAAATTTCAACTGGACTTGTTGATAATAAGGATAAATAAGTAATTTACCCTTTAACTAACAGAAAATTTTGACATAAATGACAATATTTTAGTCATTTTATTAAAAAAAAAAATTATTCAAAATTCTAGCACAAATAGATGAAAAATGCCTGAGAAATAAGTATTTAGATTTAAAAAAGTGAACTGGTGAGACCTTATTATTTATAAAAACTTAGAGCAGAAATAAGTCGTTTAGCCTATAATTTAAGAGAATGATACATTCAATTTAATATGTGAGAATATAAGGAATTAATATTCAACAATGTAGACATTTCAATTTATTAACTCATGTAAGGTTAGCTTCAATTTAGACCGAGTCCAAATAAAATCCAATTCTAGATAAATATGCTAAGACTTAAACTCGATTCGAAAACATTTAACTTTAAATTTGATCTAAATCGGTTTGAATTTGAATATTCAAATTAATTCAAGTTCCCGCGTTTTTTAAATGAATTCAAATCTAACTCAAATTTGGCTCGTTCAATCCAAGCTCAAGCAACTCAAATTGAATCCAGCCCTAAAGTCATGACTTCAGTCATCCAGACCTAAAATTAAATCTAAATAATCTTCAAAAGCACAAATAAGAAACGAAAAACATAAATGTAACAGACTTTGCAAGCATGCGACACAAATCACTCCGTATTGGTTAACCAAAAATATGCAATACTACAATGTTAAGTACAAGCCTGATTACAATAGGAAGAAACTGTAAAAGATAACAGTACCCAAACCAATAACCAAACTAAAAACAGCAAGGCTCGGCTGCGCCAGGTGGCAGCAGAAGCCCTGAAAGCAGACCAGAGAGACAGACATTAACTAAGCTTATGATATAAGGAGTGGTCATACACTTTTTACAAGCCCTTGGAGCCGGGAAGGTCAATCCATTGTAGTTGAATCTCCACTTCACCACATTCCACATTTCTCAGTCTGAGAGAGAGATCTTGGACAACTTTGCCATCATTCCACCAAATGCAGCTCTCCTCGGCAAGATCATTGTGTCCGCTTGGTGTAATTCTTGAGATTATGGTGCCAGATGGGAGGTCGTTCAAATTCTTCTTTAAGGCTTCTATGAAAGGTCTAATGTCGAACTCTGCATCTCCCATTTTGTCATCTTTGCTAAATGTGTCATGGTCATACACGGTCTGAAATTGCACCGAAACATTGACAATAGTCAGTATAAACCAGTACCAGAAAACTTGAAGAATAGACATAAATCAAATGTCAAAAAGAAGAAAAAACCCATTTGAGCGCTGAACTTCTATTTGGCTCAAAATGATTTTTTCTTGTCTTTCTTCATACATTCAACCTATCAAACTCACAAATACAACTTTTTGTGAAAGAAAGAAAAATTCTTTCATTTGGTTTTTTTCCCATCAAATCCCCCGTCCAGAAAAGGAAGAAAGAAAGGTAGGAAGCCAACATCATAAAGAAACTCACCATTTATAAAATACACTCCATTAGGTCATTTTCTTTTTCTATGCTCGGATTCATACATAATCAAAATGAAACCGGCAATACTACACACATCAAATTCTAGAAGCAAAACTTGAAATCCAAGTAAAATCAAAAAATCTTGTGACTTTCATAGAGGCTTAGCTTCGCAAATTGCAAGACTATCCATATGAACTATTTTAAGCTTGGTCTCTTATGACAAAAACATCTCATAGACAAACCCTCTATTTTCAACACAAGAAATTCAGCTAGAGCTGGATTTGATCCAACCTGCTCAAACTCAATTTCGATCCAAAGATGAGATTTGTTTTCATAAAATAAGCCAAGTTCAAGATGATCAAATTGAATAGAGAATCCAAAGTTAACTTAATGTTATCCATATAATTTTATAAACAGGGAAAAAAAAAAATTACCAGCTTGATGGGATCATTCGGATCTGTAATGGACAAAGTTAGATTTTCATTCCATTCCGGATTAACATTCTTCTTTATCACACGAGTCTTCAGTTTCTGCACCAATTACAACATTCACGACATTTCTTATTTCAAAACTTCTCACAAAGCTTTAAATATTATATCAATTTTGAACCAATATCACCATTGAATAAAGCAAGAGATATTTTATTTCAAACAGTTATTGAAACCTTCCACACCTCTTCTAAAATTAACACAGATTATGAGAACAGGGTTTTCAACTTTTCATTCAAACATTCTTTCAGATCTTTAAACACCAAAAATTTCTTACATCACCATAACCAAAATTTAAAATTGAAATGAACCTGATTGCCCATCTTAACAACAACATAAGGATCGCTACTGCGAACATCACGAACGGCGAGATTATTGCCCCGCTTGACACAAATCCTTAGAAGCCCCAGTAGACCCTCCATGATAGACGTTTTTCCCGTGTCTCCGTTCTGTGAGTCCGCCATCACAGTCGTCTTCTGGGTCTTTCTGGTGCGGAAAAGTAAACGGCTTAGCACGAAAGCGCAGCCGTCTCTTATGTATCTTTCAATTTTAATGAATCAGAAATCGACCACTCCTTCTTTCTCTTTCTTCTTAAGGCAACACGCACACACGCGCAAAATCTCTCTCAATCGAAGTTTCTAGTTTCCTCTGCCTCTCCAATTCTTTCTTTTCAGGTTACAGACAATTCCGGTATCCGGTAACACTTATCCCCTGTTATTATTATTAATAATTTTTTGGATCTATGAAGAGGAGGAAACCAATGGTGGGAGACACGATGAACCTTTGGTGCGTGGCAAGAGTTTGAAGAGGAAAAAAAAAAAAAAAGGGTGAAGATAATTAATGAATAAATAAATAATGAGGAAGAGCGACCGGACGAACCGGTAAATTATGGGAGGGGAACTATTCGAAGGAAAGTGGGGTAGTTTGGTTGACCAAAGAATAAAACGCATCGTACGATGTTTATATTTATTTATTTATTTATAGATTTGTTTAACGGAGGAAACTGAACTTAAAGATATTTTTATTAAATGGATCGAAACTTTTCGATTTTTTAAGGTTTTTTTAATATTTAACAAGGATTGTTATTCTGTCTATTTATTAAGAAGTTCGAAATTTTGCTCACTTCAACTGGAAGATTGATTCATTTAGTCAAGAAAAAGTCAATAAAGGGTCTAATAAACCGAACCCAAGCTGTTCAAATCTGGACTTCAAATTTTTTTGGAGCAAGCCATTTTAGGCTTCCTTATGGTATTCAAGCCATTAATTTAAAATTTCATAAAAATTAATTTATATATTAATAATAATATTTTATTATATAATTAAATAAAAATATAATTACGTGGTAATATATCTTTATTAATAAATAAATTAGTATTTTTAATTTTATTTAAAAAATTTGTAAAGTATAATGAATAAGTTTAAAGGAGACAATAGCAAAAAGAATTTTATTTCAATTCTATAACTTCAAGTTTAAATAATTTGTGTTTGAATCTGAAACTAAGATTGATTTTAAACAATGGATGAGTTCAGACCCGAGTGCCTCAGAAATAATTAATTTTATAATTATCAGCCCAATTTATAACATTAATCTATCATCATGGTTAGAGGGTGAAAAATGAAAAAAACAATCTCTTAAGGATTCTACTACAATTTCTTAATTTATGAACTCCATGTGAACCCTCAAGTTTACATTTACTTTACTTGACCCCCAGGGAACCCGAAGAAGATTCGAAAATCTCCCTCCCAAAACTTACACGAGCATCTCGTATGGAGCCGGATCCCTGGGAAGCCCTCGACATTGATGAAGAGGAAGACTCTCCTCTCCTCCTTCCTTGCAAACGTAAGAGTTCAATTATAGGCCTAGCCACCAACTCCAAAAAATTTCACTTTAGTCCTTGCTCTTTCAATCCCGCTATTCCCGGCCCCGCCGGAGCCGTACAGTCGGCTATGCACCGTAAAAGCTCGATGAGTGTCAACGACGAGCCAATCCCTACTCAGGAGTACATAAAGAGAGCTGTGGAGGACCCCTTTCTTCAAAATGACGACAGTTTTGCTCGAGACCCTTGGCTTTTTGCTGTGGATTTTGTTCGCCGTGAAGGTATATTGAAACAATTACAAACACTAGAACACATCGGATACTTTTTAAACTGAAATTTTGCAATCTGCCATTGCCCTTTGTATGCTACTGATGAAATGATAAGTTGAAGTTAAAGATTCTTGAAAATTATTATCGTTAAGCTGTTTGTGGATTGTTTTCTGTGTGTTATGGAAGGCTTGGTGGGTGAAGATGGCGTGGTGATTGGGACCCCGTTGAGTTTCATCAAGAATGGCCCTAATATGAATAAGGTTTCTCAGGTAAACTTTGCCAATTTTGTAGTTTATGTACTATGTTGAAGCAAATAAAATGCTTTTTAAGAGGCACTTGGTAAGAGCTTTTTCAAAAAGTGCTTTTGGTTTTTGTAAAAGTGACTGGCTTACTTGATTATAGTGTTACTGAATCACATTGGTTCTGTGTTTCAAAGAATTGGAAATTTATGCGTTCTTTGTTTGTTTGCCCTTGATCAGATAGTTGCGATTGTAAAATCTATCACCGTCAATGGCCTTGGCGGCATGATGGTGACTTTAAAAGTAAACTACTTGACGCTGTTTTTGTGGATATAATTCTGGTATTCTTTAGGTTCAGTGAAGATGTTGATTATAACTTACAGTGATGGGGCTCCATTTTTCATTTCAGGATCCTACTGGTACGATTGATGCTAGCATTCATCAGAGAGTGCTTACCGAGAGTGAATTTTCTCAGGACATATCGGTTGGAGCAGTGTTAATACTCCAGAAGGTAAATATTGGTTTCCTTTTCTCATATCATAGCATAAACATATATCCATTTGTGAGAAGTATCATGAGTTCTCTAAACAGTCTATAATGGAAGCAATATTTTTTTTTTCAATAGTTAAATGGGAGTTTATGTTGTTGTTATCAGCATTGAAACATTGATGGAAACATGATTTTTCAGGTTGCAGTTTTTTCCCCTTCTCATTCTACACATTATCTTAATATAACACTTGGCAACATAGTAAAGGTACGTATTAGTTCTAATATCAGAATTTTCCTTAGTGAAGTGGTTAAAGACTTATTTAAGTGCTTATAAATGAGGTCTATTGGCATCCAACAATTTGTTCTCTTCTTCTTTTCCTTTGCCAGTCCATTTTATATGATATGGAACAGTATTGATACTGCAAAAAAATTATGTACATATAATGAATATCAATAATGATGTGTTTGTATATAATTGGATGATTTTTGTTTACATATATGTGTTTTTGGTATACTTTTAGATCATGAGGAAAACATCCAACAATTTTTCAATCCTGCATTCTGCTATTTAATGATTGGCTTTATAGGTTATCTCCAAGAATTGTGAAATTCCATCAGATCAAAATTATCCTTCATTTATGGTCAAAGATGTTAATACTACTGTTGGTAAGTGACAACACTTCTTCAGATTTCTTAATTTTCTTATTTGTTTGTTATGAGCTGTTTTGCTCGTATCATGCCATATTTGCTTTGCAGTCTGTTGCTTCAGAAAAACTTTGATGCCACATCCTTCTGTTTTATTATAACAGAGAACAGAGGGAAGCCCTCGGAGCTGCCTAAGACAGTCCTTGTGTCACAAGGAAGAACAGAAGGAATCTTGAATTCGCTCAGTGAGAACACTATTATGAGAGGGACTGAACACAATGACAAAGAACTGGAAAAAGGAAATGCAACAGTTTCAAGTAGTTTCCGTGATGCCGGAGACAGCAGAAAAAATAATTTGGTTGAAGAGGAGGAAACCATTACTGTGAATCTAGATGTTGCCGATGGAAGCAAAGGAACTTCAGTTGACACAGTCACTGGCAGTCATGAGCAAGGGATTTCTTTGAGTGAGCAGCGCAGCCATTTGAATCAGGAGAGAAAAAACAACCTGTTGAGCAAGTTTAAACGCAGAAGTGTTCTGGATACCCTGAATAATGACAAAGAAAAGGACGCTATCAGTGCCAGCAAGCAGAGGCAACTGCTAATTTCCAGAGGGTCACTCCCAGAATGGACAGATGAACAGCTGGATGAGCTCTTATCATTTGATTGAGATGAGGGTAGCTTTTCAATCCCACAGAGACTATTCATTTCGTTGCAGAGGTGATGCTGATGGATATCATGTAAAATACTGTAGTTTTTTTTTTTTCTGTTTCATTTGAGGTTATAAGAAATTTTTTGCTACATAGTCGTTGATAATTGATTAAGAAGGTCGATGACAAAAGATAATTGAAATCAATCTGAATTGGCAAAGATTGGGCAGTTGAAATTCATCATTCCTATTAATTCTCTCATCAATTATGTTTATACAACTTTATAAAGTACTAAAAATGATTTGTCATTATCTAATTAAATATCAATGACATATCATTTTATTTTTAATTTAAAATAATCACTATTAATACTGTAAATAATTTTAATCAATTGAAAATAGTATTGTGCATTTTATCATCAAATTGTAGAAAGTATAATATATACTCTTTGAAACTAAAATTTATTCCAAACATGCAGATGTCAACTAGTTTTGGTATACATTTGATCAAGTTTGTCTTAATTCAAATTTGAATATAAATAAAACAAACTAATTTCGAACCAAAGATTGGATTCACTTTTATAAAACAAATTAAGTTTAAATCAATCTAAATATTCATATTTAAATCAAATTCAAAATAAAACTGTTTTTGAATGGCATTTAAACATCGATTCATCGATTTTTAACTAATTTCATGCTGACTTTTGAATTTGAACTGATCTCAAACTAAACCTTATTTGAGTTCGATTCATTTCAAATCCAACCCTAATTTGGAAAAACAGGGTCATTATTGAAAAGTATGGGGGACTTTCATATATATTCTCAACTATGAACCAGGAATAATCTTATAGGAGGTAAACAATACTATGTTAACATGGTGAAAATTGTCAGAGAATCTGTATTCTCAACCATGAACTGTGAATAATCTGTTTTTCAAACAGAAAGTATATATTATTATTCAGAGCAAGAAAGGACCCAAACAAAATTGTACCATACTTACAAATTGTTATAACATTAAAATCACAAAAAAGATTCTTCTTCCAATAAGGGCAAATGACGCAAAGAATACTCTCTGGATCTAATGCGAGGTATGGCGGTTTAATGTCTTACCAGTCCTCCAACGACAAAGAATGATCGACTTTACAGAGTGATATCTGTTCAGGGATGCCGGACGCTCCCAAAATATTCTACTATTCTTCCTGTGACTGCATTAATACCTCTCTTAATCTATCGGCACAAATAGCCGCTCTTTTATTGGTTGGCTCCAACACCAGTGCACACCGAAAATCTGCCAGAAAAGACTGCCGTGCAGGCCAATGGCATCAGTTAATGATCGACACTGCTACCAGATTACAACAAGGTGCATCCCAGAAATCTTTCAGGGCCACAGCTGTCTCAGCAAATTCTTGTATTCAATAACTCTCGCCTACACGCCGTTGTCCAAGAATTACCCCTAACTACAGGAAAAAAGGAAGATTACCTGGCCCTCTGATAGAGAAGTAACTTTTTTGGTTGAGAAGTTTTATTCACATCCCCTAGAATTTGGCGGTGATGGGGAAATTTTCTGGTTTGTAACATAGGTTGACACAAGGCCTGCAAACAAACCAAGCTGTTTGCAAGCTGCTCATGGCTCCACTTGATTATTGTCGAGTTGAGCTCGAGCTCCTGAAATCTTATACTTAGCTGAGCCCAACTCTAATACTCAAACCAAGCTCAAGCTTGATGTTGTTAGGCTCGGTGAGCTTGTGACTTGACTCGAGCATAATATAATAAACCCCTGAAGGTTTAAAATTTTACACATACAACCCTAAAATCTTTCACTCAAGTCCTCACTTTAGCTCTTGTGCTTGAGCATGCAACACCCTGACTCATCAAATTCAAGTCCTAGGTGAACTCTATCAAGCCAAGGTCAAACAAAAAAATGCTCAGTTTAAATTGACTTGTCTGCACCCCTAATAGAGACTCCCCGTACGAGCATGGTTTGTTTCTAGTAAATCCTAAGGGAAATTTATTACTTAATCACAAATTCATGAGTCATGTTTGAAAAATTTTTAAAATATTAGCGTTACTGTATTTCAATAAAAACAAACAGAGAATGTTAATGAGATTTCCCTTTATTTAAATAATTTTTTGGTGAGTAAATATTGTCTAGGGAGTTACTGTATATACACAATAACAATGAGTATAAACAATATGTATCATTATATAATTGAGTGATTTTGAAATAGAAAAAAAAATAACACCCAACATGTGATGATATGTCATTATTAGTATCGAATTAGTATTCACTACTAGTACATAGTTTTAAATTCATAATATCAAGCAGCCCTTCCTTATAGGCTACAGTTTAGTAAGTATAAATTCCATCAAATCCTACAAGATGAGTAATCACTCACCTTCAATTGCCTCCTTATAGTAGCTGAGCATATCTCTCGCTGTGCCTCTTTGCAAATAAGCTTTCGCACACTGACCAAAGATGGAAAAAAGAAAATGTTATTATTCTTGCGATATATAGATCTTGATACAGCACAAACTATCTGCAGTGCTATCGAAATAAAACCTACATGGCTCAGATGCTATGCAGATTGACACATTGCAAGTGAAGTCAAGAATTAGGTCAGCTATTCCGAAACCTGAAGGCCAGCACTTACCCTGAAAGAGTAGAACTAGCAGATCGCAAAATTAAAAGAATTTGCTTTATGTGAGAAGTCACCTTTTTGTCAAGGTTTATAGCCTTCATACAATCTGCTTCACCATGGAGGAAACTGGATAGAAGAAAGAAATTAAACAAGAACATTTTACAATATATTAAAATTAAGGAATTAACTACCAATAATATAACAATACCTCCCCTGCTCAAGATATGCTGCAAATCTGTTGCTGTAATATGTTGCATTATTTCCATTGAGTTTGATAGCTTCTGAATAAAAGCCAATGGCCTTCTGCCATTGTTCTTCTTTATACGCTTGGTTGCCCTAAATCAAATTTAGAGAAGAAATGAGAATTATTTGTGAAGTGAAATATGTTCCACCAAGCCAAAATTTAGAAATGTAACAGCATAAATTCAGCACTGTATATGAAGAAGAAAAAGAGAATGCACATGATCCAGAAGATGATAAAGAAGCATGTTCATATTCTGGAGATTTCATAGGGCTTCCATACCTAATATATTGGAGCAAAATATACAAACACACACACACACACATTGCCACTCAAGACCCAACTTTGATACCGGTAATGACCTTGACTAACAAATAGTCATAATATGATGAATTTACTCGGCCAGGCAGTTCTACAAATTCCACTAACATGCTTTAAGACAGTAACATATTTGTTAGGATTGAAAAGACCAAGTTATGCCCCTCTATATATTGTCTTAGTAGTCAGTACTAATAAAGTGGAAG
Organism: Anacardium occidentale; assembly: GCA_026122585.1. NCBI lineage: Eukaryota > Viridiplantae > Streptophyta > Magnoliopsida > Sapindales > Anacardiaceae > Anacardium > Anacardium occidentale. Next base: position 261,584 of record JAJEJH010000047.1, read on the forward strand.
ACCAAGAATGAAGACTCAAATAGCTTTCATCATGCATATATATTAAGGTAATACCTTAATCCATATAGTCCCTGTTGTTTTCAAAATGACTCTTAAGCGCCGCTGTCTCACATTGTCACTGAATTTTCTTTCCTGTAACTTGCAGAGATGCTGAATACCCTTTTAAACCTTAATTTAAAAATTTTTACTTAAAATAGATCCAAAAAAGCTTAAAATTTTAATTAATTGATTATAATAAACAAAAAAACCAACCCCACCTTGTTCCTGTATACACACTTCTCCAGGACAAAGTAGCCCTCCCACCACCCACCCACCCAGCAAACCACCACCTCTTTCATCCCCTGATAGCACCGCCCTTTTACTCACCATCACATTTTAAATTGTTGAACCCTTTATATTTTGATGATGATAAAAATATGTTAAAATAGTTAATTAATTCTTTGTATAAATGATTTCATAACAAAATAAAGAAAACAGTTGTATTTTTGCAGGTTTTAGATCTCACATGACTGTGTGCCTTTCTGACACAACCATGTATGACAATTTAACAACTCAATGAGTAAATAATATGAAATAAATAAGGTTTACAAACCCTAATCAATGAGTAAATAGGGTCATGCTTATAAAAATTACTCAATGAGTAAGTGACTGAATTTCAGAAATCTATTATAAAAATTACTCAATGAGTAAATAATATTACAATTTTTATAATATGAAATAAATAAATAGGTCTCAGCGCAAATAAGGCTTATACACAACCATGCAGTCAAGTAACATAATCATGCGCACTCAAATATATAAGCAAATCCGTTCATTTTTTTTCATTTTCATGAACCTTTCAAACCCTAGCAGTGTTTTGCTTAAATTTTCTCTCAAAGTTCTTGCATCCTTTTTCTTTTAAACTTGTTTTTACAAGTTTCTCCCACACTCTCTTAAGTTTTTAGTTTGATTTTCGCACAAAATCCACTCAAACACATTCAAATCCCTCCATTTACAAAAATCCAACAATGCCACCATGAATGAAACTCCCTACTCAATCCGGTCCATCAAGGAGCACGAGAAGAACGGACAACCCATTTGGAATCGTGTGTGCGACTTGCCAACAAAAGGTACTCCTCGCAAAATTGATAAAACATTCGATTTATGTTAGTAGATGTCTAGATAATAGAATTTTGAATGAAATTGGGTTGTTGACGGATGTGACGAATTTGGTGAATGCTTACGAAAACCTCGTGTATGCGTTCTATAGCTCTTTGTCGCTTAAAAAAGATGTGAGGAGAATATTTATGGACCACACGATGTCCTTTCAATTAGCGAATGAGGATTGGGTAGTCACACTGAAGCAATTGGCCAAGTGGCTACAATGTAAAGCAATAGGCATTCTGGATTTTACACATGAGCAAAGTTCACAGGTAGTTTGGACATTGTTAGGGGGTTCGAGATTTTATGAGGCACAGAAGTCTAAGGCATTGGCTTTAACAAATCCGACCATGAGAATTTTTCACCGTGATAACATATACTCTGAATGCCCACACGAATATAAACGGAAACGTAAGTGTTCGCGATATGGCAGTAATGGAAGCTGCCATGTATAGTCAACAAATGGATATGACTCGTTGGTTAATTAACAAGTTTAATGACATTCAAGCCAACAGCAACAAGGAAAAGGTCCCCATCAATTTTGGGATGATTATCATTTTTTTGGCTGTAAAGTTGAGGATATCTCTTGAAGGGTATGGTGAGTTTTGCATACCATTCGAAGAGTCACACATGCTAAATGCCAAAGCATTATATCGGATACGCGTAATAGAAAAAGATGGTGCGAATAGGTGGCAATTACCTGCCTTGGTTGTAAAGCATGAGTCTTCTGTTGGACCATCTGTTGCCCCCTCGGTTGCTGATGAATGTCTGTGATAGAAACATGTGTTTGCATGTTTATATGCTAGAGTAAGTTTATTTGAAGATAGATTGAGTTTGGATTGAGTTGGGCATGGTTATACAAGCTTTAGAGGTAAAAATTATAGAAGTAGAGTACAATGGATGCCCATGTAGCCACGTTTCTTTGCATGGTCACAATCGTGTAGTGCATGCATGACTGAGGCCAATGTGCCAATGCTTTCAGGCACATGACCGTCATGCAAGTGAGGGTCACGGTTATATGTGCTTTTCTAATTTCACATGCTCATGCCTATCAAGGTCATGACCATGTGTGAGTGAGTTTGCATGTCTATGTATGTAAGGTCATGACCATGTGTATGGCACACACACCCGTGTGTCCTAAAGTGCAAGGCCATGTAATAAGCTAGAATTTAGTGAATAGATTTCAAAAGCTAGTACAACTTGACACATAACCACAGACAAGCCTATGCAAACAATAAAAGTAGCAAAAACAATATAATAAATAGAAAAAACAGAGACTATCTTACAGTCCATCCACTATATGAGCGAGACAGTTGACCGGCTTTCTGGGACGATGGATCAACTCCAAGGAACTGTTGCTCAGCTTTCAGAAGAGATACGGGACCATCGATGCGAATTCAGACCATATCAGGATGGTGTCTCAACTCGCTTAGCTCTCCTTGAATCCAAAGTAGAAGTCTTGGAAGCTGAAGCCTTGGCAACTCGATCGCCCTTATAGCCATTCCCACAGTTGCCTCCAGAGCCTTGATCTTTATCACATACCTCATGCCTTGCATTTCATGATTTCGAACATATTTTTTTAGGAACATTATTAGTGCTTGCATATTTTTTTATGATGGTTCGATTTTTTATGAACATTATTCTTGTTATGTCCTGCAGATTTTGTTGGGTTTTGTTTTTTATACTTAGCACTTTGATTATTGAATATTGTTATATTGATTTGCCAATGCTTTTGCATTCTTACTCTTGGAAATTGGTTATTGATTTTGACATGACGACTTTTATGATAGTTGGTATGATGATGATTGTGACTTGGAGTAGTTGGTGTATGAAATCTATATTTGGGAGTGTATTTTCTTTTTTGTCTTTTATTGGCAAATATCAGAAAAACAGAGGAGACTTTGTCAAAATTTTTTTTGATTAATGTCAAGAAAGGGGAAGAATGGGTTGAGTGAGTACATTTTGTTAAAGTTGCATGAAGGTAACATGATATTTAAATAAAGCTTAAACTAAGGGGCAATATAAATGAAGCTTAAAGTGAAAGGGAGTACATTTTTAAAACTTGGCTTATAAACAGTTTTAACTAATAATTATATATTTTTGTTATCAATAAAAAATGGGGAGATTGTTGAACCCTTGATGTTTTGATGATGATAAAAGTACGTTAAAATAGCTAATTAATCCTTTGCATGAATGATGTATTGACAAAAGAAGGAAAACAATTGTATTTTTGTAGGTTTCAGGTCTCACACGACCGTGTGTAACAATTTAACAACTCGTGCAGCCAAAACACGAGACTGTGCTAGAAACCATACTAGGGTCTGTAATTTTTCTGAAAAATTTTCAAGTCCAACATGGTCGTGCTTATATTTTGCATGATCGTATGTGTGCATAACATGGAAGCAACACTACCCGCATAACTGTGCAAGGTGACCGTGTTAAGTCAAATGCTTAGTCAAGCATGATAGTGTCACAATTTGACACACGATCGTGCTACTGGATTTCATGAAAAAGCACGAGTACTCCAATCGTGTGGTGGTAAACGTGTTGAGTCAAAAAAGGAGGGTCAAACACACGATCGTGCTTATTTTGGTCACACGACCGTGCGCATACACTTTAGCAAGAGTACGAGATGCTCAGTCGTGTAGTGTAGTCGTGCATAAAGTCAAGGACACAGTCAATGCATGACTATGCAAAAAATACCCGCACGACCGTTTGATATGGAATATGAAGCACACTATCATATGGGTCGTGCAAGGATGATCGTGCAAAGGAATTTCAAATTATACAACGCGCACACGACCATGCATAATCGGCACACGACTGTGTGCAAGCAAACTAGTCGTCGTGTGAAGACCGTGTGTTGCCAATGTTGAGAAGTCATGTGAGCTTCAAGAATTTCAAGCGTCAGTCATGAAGATATGAAACACGACCGTGCGTCTTACGCACACGATCATGCATCCTTGGTGCGTATCTTAAATTCAACCATTAAGAATCTGCTAGAGACCATAAATATAGCAAGCACGACTATGTGCTCCACAAGTACGACCGTGCACCTGAAAATTTATTGTATAACCATTTTGTTCAACTAACCCAACAGATAGAAATTTATAAAAACGGTTTGTTACCATTTCAATCACTAAATAAAGTACAAAAGGAGACCATTTTGAAGAGAAGAGGAAGAAAAAAACGTTGTGAATTGTTGACATTATTGGTGACACTAAGAGCTAGATATGCTTGCATATACCAAAAAAAATTGTTAATAAATGGAATATTTAATTGCTGAGAAAGTTTAACAACAACAAACAAGTTCTTGACCACATTGATTTAATACATTGTGTTATCAAATCAATAATGTAAATGCTAGGGAAAGTAGGAGATAAATAAGCTCTTAAAAGATACAAAAGGAAAAACTTGCCCAAAGAGAAGTCAACAAGTTTAGCCGCCACAGCCACAACAGCCCCACTGCAGGATCCACCAGGTACTCAAGCATGTGCTGCAGGATTAGTTGGTGTTCCATAATGCTTATTCACTCCATTGATACTGAAAATAAAGCACCCAAAAACGATACAAAAATTTAACACTTACAATAGAGAACATAACAATTACCAAAAAAAATAGACAACAAGAATAGAGCATTAAAATCCAACGTTCATCCAACCAAAATTAATAAACCAGTAAGTAATGACTTGTAACTGACTCTTCTAATGGCTTATAATGTCCCCAGACTAAGTGCTTCTTTTTTTCTCTCTCTCTCTTCATAATGACTTCTAAACCACATTCAATCTTCAATGACACAAAAGAAACAATTAATAGTAAAATGTCGAGACTTCAGTATTTCAATACTATTTTTGACCATTTCTCATGAGCTTGATAATAAATTTCAAGCTCAAATACTGAAGTAATGAACGAAAGCTACAAACCTATAAGCCAGTTCATCCACCACCGTTTTACCAACGCAAGTGGCCCCTCCTTCCACGAGAGTTGAAACCACCGTCGCCGTTCTAGAAGCTGCAACACTCTTACTCGCCCACTCCGGATGGCCAAAACCGGTCACATAGCCCTCGATATCAAATCTATTAAACAAACAAAATTAATAAAAGAAAATATATATATATATATAAATATATCATTATTTTACTTCTAGATAGTGACCGAGAAAGCGTACAAGTCGGAGACGTCGAAGGTGAGAGAACAGAGAGGATGAGAAGCCTTGAGCGGAGCAGGCAGAGGAGGAGGGAGAAGATGAAGCTTCTGAATTGTTATGAAGTCTGGCCCATGGATGTTGTTGGCTGGCCCAAAACGCTGAGTTTTGGTGTAAATTAAAATATACACCAAAACACAACGTTTTGGGCTAAGAAATAAAATCAGAGCTGCTGTGATTTTTAGCTAAAAGGAAAGGATGAGCTGCTGTCGAGTTTGACAACTTCTGGAAGCTGAGTTGAAGCTGGCGAGTTAGCAATCAGTTGAAAAAATGAATCAAGGTAGTTATTTTAGTAGAGAATGAATGGTGGAGATTAATTTGAAATTGTAATAGATAGATTTTCAGTTAGTTTTGAGTTGTATAAATACTTGGAAACCCTAATTTTCTGTTAATGAAAAATCTCAGATGTATTTTCAGAAATTTCAGTTTCTTGTTTAGTTTCTTGGTTCTTGAGACAACTTCTTGAGATCATTTACTGAATTTTATCATGGTATCAGAGCCTTCTGACTAACGTCGCTATGGCTAATCGAACTGATTCTGATGGCTTAGGTCATGTTTCATGTGAGCGAGTGCTCGGTGGAGGCTTGATGTCACAATCTTTACAGAGTGGAGGAAGCAGCAATTTTCCAGTGTCAAGTCTTCAGGCGATTAGTCCGAAACTGACAGAAGACAACTATCGATACTGGAGAGCTCAAGCACTGTATACGGTAGGTGCTCATGCTTTACGAGAGCACCTGACAGGTTCGATCTTATGTCCTCAACCTTTCATTTTTGAGAAGACTGATTCTGGTTTAGGGGAAATAAAAGTAGTTAATGGTGAATATGCTATTTGGAAAAGATATGATGAAATATTGATGAGTTGGTTGTTAAGTTCAATTTCTGAAATAATGTTTGGACATGTTGCAAATTGTGTTACTGCTAATGAGGTGTGGATAACTTTGGAACATTATTTCATTTCTGAATCGAAAGCTAGAATCGCTAGTCTTAGAACAACTTTACAAACTATGAAAAAGGGTAATCTAGCTGTACAACAGTATGTTAGAAGGATGAAAGAGATCTATGATGCGCTTATAAACAGTAATCAAAATGTTACTGAAGAGAAGTTGATTAACTATATAATTGATGGCCTAGGACCTGAATTTGACCCTGTGATAGCTTTAGTGATGGATAAAATGGAGTCTGATTTTGAAAAAGTGACTTTAGTAAAGGTGAAATTGTTGTTGCAGAATTTTGAGAATAGGTTGAATAAAGCTGGAGTATATTCTGTTGGTGTTGAAATGGGAAATAGTTTTGCTCATATGGCTAGAAGAGAAGAGAATGTAAGTCAGTTGCAATCAAATGTTGGAAGTGGTCAGGCTTTAATGGGTGGTAATGGTCAAAGGTTCATTAGATCAGCAGGTGGTTTCAATTCTTTTTCATCAGGCAGAGGCAGAGGAAGATTTAGTAATAAATCTAGAGTAGTATGTCAATTATGTGGCAAATCTGGACACATAGTCCAGCAATGCTATCACAGATTTGATGTCAACTACCCTGGACTTTCACAGAACCAACACTCTCAATCACAACAGAATGCAGCACCCATAGCTTATTACTCAAACCAGACTTGGCAACATATGAGTCAACCACCATCATTTCCTAATCATCAACCAATCACCTATCAATTGTCTCAACCATCACCCTGTCAGCCTTTAAACACTTCAACTCAGCCTGTCTATCAGATGTCTCAACCATTAAACACTTGTCCTATTGAAAGTCACAGCTGTGCAACTAGTACTTGTTCTAGTAATTCCAATCTCAATAATTCAAAAGTTGTTGCAGGTAATCAAAGCTATTATGTAGGAAGCCCAAGTGTAGCAGATGACATGAGCTGGTACATGGATTCTGGAGCTTCTGATCATGTTACTGCTAAGATGGAGAAACTGGCTGTGAAGGAGGATTATATGGGTTCACAACAGTTACAAGTAGGAAGTGGTGAGTGCTTAAATATCTCGCACACTGGTTATTCAGTATTACCTACTGTTGAATCAAATAGGTATTTGTATTTGAAAAATATTTTGTGTGTGCCTAGAATAACCAAGAATTTACTTAGCATCTCAAGATTTACACAAGATAATGATGTCATTATTGAGTTTCTAAGTGATGCATGTTTTGTAAAGGACAAGGACACCAAAGCTCTGCTATTGCAAGGAATTCTTAAAGATGGACTATATCAGTTGCATACTCTAGCTTATAATTCAGCCAAATTTATGAATGTAGTTAGAGATAATAATAGTCAAGTGTTGTATTCAGGCTGTATTGAGTGTAAGTTTGATTTGCAGTGTAGATCTGATTTGAAAAATGTACATGTAAACACTGGTTTGCAAGTAAATAAAGTTGATGTGTCTGCTTGGCATAAAAGATTGGGTCATCCTTGTTCAAGAGTTATGAAGAATGTTTTTCATGAAATGCAATTAGTAGCTGAATTTGGTGGAAATGATTTATGTTCTGATTGTCAATTTAGCAAACATCATCAAAAAACATTCAATGTTTCTGGTGCTAGAGCATCCAAACCTTTAGAATTGTTGCATAGTGATGTATGGGGTCCTACTCCAGTAGTTACTTCTAGTGGAATCAGGTATTATGTAAACTTTGTGGATGATTACAGTAGGTTTACGTGGCTGTTTCCATTAAAGAGCAAATCAGAAGTAATAAATGTGTTTAAACAGTTTCAGAAAATGGTTGAGAGGCAGTTTGAGTGCAAAATTAAAACTGTTCAAATGGATTGGGGTGGAGAATTTAGACCTCTGGTGCCATTTTTTCAAGAACAGGGAATTAGTTATAGAGTGTCTTGTCCTTATACGCATCAACAGAATGGGAGAGCTGAGCGTAAACACAGACATATAGTTGAGTTGGGATTAGTATTATTACATCAGGCTAATATGCCTTTGCATTTCTAGTGGGAAGCATTCCAAGTTGCTGTGTACTTAATCAATCGAATGCCTTCTATTGTGTTAACTAATCAGTCTCCTTTCCAACTGCTTTTTCTGAAAAAGCCTGACTATGCTTTTCTGAAAGTTTTTGGGTGTGCTTGTTATCCTTATCTTAGGTGTTATAATAAGCACAAATTTGCTTATCATACAAAGAAGTGTGTGCTGCTGGGTTATAGTGTTAATTACAAAGGGTATAAATGTTTAGACAACACTGGAAGAGTATATATTTCAGCCTTAGTTAAGTTTGATGAATCTGAATTTCCTTTTAAAACAGATTCTTCTTTCAAGAGTTTGTTACAAACTTCAAATTCTACTGTTTCAAGTATGTCTGATCCTACTCTTAGCATTTTCCTGCCTGCTCCTTCTGAATTTGATGTATCCTCTGATTCACATAAAGTTCTTGGTACAGAGATAACTGGGAAAGTTCTAATTAATAAGCCACTGCATGATAGTCATTCTAATCCTGTACTTATGTCAGAAAATTCCCCTGATATGTCTAACACTTCTCAAGTGCCTTCACAGTCTTCCAGTTCTCCAGATAATTTCCCTGATATGTCTAACACATCTCAAGTGCCTTCACAGTCTTCCAGCTCTCCAGATAATTCTATTCTGATTTTTTCTACACCAGCAGGACATCATCCTATGTTGACCCGATCAAAAACAGGGCATCTTCCTCCTGCTCCAAGGAGGTTGTCTTTGTTAACAGAAACTGTAACTAAGATTGAACCTACCAGTGTGATAGAAGCTCTAAAAGATTCAGATTGGTATGATGCAATGAAAGTTGAATTTGCAGCATTGGAGAAAAATCATACATAGGAGTTAGTATCTCCAGAAGTTGGTCAGAATGTAGTTGGTCACAAATGGGTTTTTAAAACAAAGTTAAATGCAGATGGTTCTGTTCAAAAACTGAAAGCAAGGTTGGTAGCCAAGGGATTTCAACAAACACCAGGAGTTGACTACTTTGACACCTTTAGTCCAGTAGTGAAATCTATCACTATTAGGATTATCTTATCTCTAGCTGTTACTTGTAATTGGCTAGTGCATCAGATTGACATAAACAATGCTTTTCTCAATGGTGATCTTCAGGAAGAGGTGTACATGAGTCAACCTGAAGGATTTGTGGATGCTGAAAAACCTGAGTATGTATGCAAGCTGAAGAAAGCTCTATATGGGCTCAAACAGGCTCCTAGAGCCTGGTATGAGAAGCTGAAATCTGCATTGATGGATAGAGGATTTGTGAATACTGTTTCTGATTCAAGTTTATTTGTGCTGAAGGACAAACAAGTCAGAGTGTATATGTTGATTTATGTGGATGATATCTTATTAACAGGACCTGATCATGCATATATTCAGACACTGATTAATGATCTCAATGTTCAGTTTTCTTTGAAAGATCTTGGTGACCTAAGCTTCTTCCTAGGAATTGAGGTACATAGAGATGAGCATGGGCTACATATGTGCCAAGCAAAGTATGTGGGTGAACTATTGATTAAGTCTCAAATGCAAGACTCCAAGCCTTGTAAAACTCCTATGGCAGCAGGGGTAAAGTTATTTGTTGGAGATAGTGAAAAATTTGCTAATCCTACTATGTATAGGAGTATCATTGGTGGACTGCAGTATCTTACAATGACAAGGCCAGACATTGCATTTGTGATTAATAAGCTCAGTCAATTTCTAAAGGAGCCCACAGTTTTACAGTGGCAGGCTTGCAAGAGGGTTTTAAGGTATGTGAAAGGCACTCAATATCATGGTTTGTTGGTCAAATCATCTGTTGTATTCACATTAGAGGCCTATGCTGATGCAGACTGGGCTAGTAGCCTGGAGGATAGGAGATCTACTAGTGGTTATGGAGTATATTTTGTTGAGAATTTGGTGCAATGGTCTTCTAGAAAACAGAAGGTTGTTTCTTTATCTTCCACAGAGGCAGAATATAGGGCAGTTAGTCAGGTTTCTACTGAATTGGCTTGGATAAGAAGTCTTTTAACTGAAATTCAGGTTAAATGTGGTATCTTGGGTGAGACAGTCAAATTCTCAAGAAGAGCAGCAGAAGGATCAGTAGAAGAAGTCAGGTATGTGCTACTGCTAGTAGTAAATGAGGTCTCTCATCTCAGTATTCTTCTTTTCATTTTTTATTTTGGTGCTTAATGGTACTATGGTGAAAGCTGTCAATGTTGCTACAGTAATCAGATGGTGGTTAGTAGTCAGGGAGGAAAGTTGGAAAATGTTGTATTGGAGAAATGTAATTTGTGGTTAGTATTATAGGAGATGAAGAAAGCTATGTAGGATTGTTGGAATTCTGTGTAGTTGTGTTTGGTGCAAGTCTGTTATTATTTTGTATGCTGCAAATCTGAAGTATGTTTCAAGTTTCAGCAAGCTGGAATTCTGTGTAGTTGTGTTTGGTGCAAGTCTGCTATTATTTTGTATGCTGCAAATCTGAAGTATGTTTCAAGTTTCAGCAAGCTGGAATTCTGTGTAGTTGTGTTTAGTGCAAGTCTGCTGTTATCTTGTATGCTGCAAATCTGAAGTATGTTTCCAGTTTCAGCAAGCTGTTATATATTGCAAGTCTGCTATCACAAATTCTTTGTGATATTGGCTTGAGGGAGGATGTTATGAAGTCTGGCCCATGGATGCTGTTGGCTGGCCCAAAACGCTGAGTTTTGGTGTAAATTAAAATATACACCAAAACACAACGTTTTGGGCTAAGAAATAAAATCAGAGCTGCTGTGATTTTTAGCTAAAAGGAAAGGATGAGCTGCTGTCGAGTTTGACAACTTCTGGAAGCTGAGTTGAAGCTGGCGAGTTAGCAATCAGTTGAAAAAATGAATCAAGGTAGTTATTTTAGTAGAGAATGAATGGTTGAGATTAATTTGAAATTGTAATAGATAGATTTTCAGTTAGTTTTGAGTTGTATAAATACTTGGAAACCCTAATTTTCTGTTAATGAAAAATCTCAGATGTATTTTCAGAAATTTCAGTTTCTTGTTTAGTTTCTTGGTTCTTGAGACAACTTCTTGAGATCATTTACTGAATTTTATCATGAATGAAGGCTCCGAAGTCTTATCTGATGTCCTTTTTGAGCTTGTTACTAACAAGGAGAATGCCACCGAGTCCGAGGCCGAGACCGAGTAAAACCCAGAGATTAGCGGCGTGAGAAGCCATGGCTGAAGTGAAACGAAGAAAATCGGCGATGACGAAGACAGAAATTTGGCTACGTCGAGTTTTTGAGTTATGGGTTTTGGTTCAGTAACGACACGGTTACCGAAACCTTACCCGAAGACGGAAGTTCCGAGACTTATTGTACATATAATATCATTATGGTCCCTCTATTTTGGTATAAATCCAACGCCTCTTTTCGTAATTTTATTTTACTCCCGTTCTATAAATATATTGGTGATTTATTTTACAACTAATTTTTGTCCCTGGAATACGATTAAATAATCAAAATCCCCCTCAACTGTTGAAATAAGAAAAAGCACAAAATTATTAAAATAAACTATGAAAAGACTATAGATAAATTTGATCCGAAATACACAAACTCATATAACACCACAGTTTACCTTGTCAATAATTTTTCTTGTGTTTTTCATCCTCAACCGTGTTTCTTCTCCTTATTTTGACAATGTTTCTTCTCCTTCAGCTTCGTTTTTTTTTAGATCTTTATCTAATTTTAACTCAATTTAAATTCACAACTTAACTTAAATTAACCCCTAGAAAAGCCATTTTTTTTATAAAGATTTATATTATTACATCTAGACCTTATAGCAGGTTTAGAACTCATAAACAATTTATGTTTCTGCAGGCAACGTTTTAAGACTTGTTGAATTCAACTCAAACTCAGGTAATCTTAACTTTGTTTAGCTCATGTAAATTAAATATCAAATCACGACCGAACCAACTTGATTCGAATTCAACCTCCACAGAGTTTGCAACATTAACAAGCCTCTCCCCCTAATGGGTTACATTTAGTTAGTTTAAATGTTGAAATAGACAGGATTTGGGTGTGAACATCTTCATCTAAATTCTCTTTTCAAATAAAATGTTAATCTAGCCACCACAACCTTGACATTCTTCAAATGGTCATCGTACAGTCTTTTAGGTCTTAATTCTTGAAGACTCTCCGACAGCGATCTCCATTCTCCTGTACCAATCTCCGATTCGAGTGTGGTTCAACATGTCTCTACCAGAACTCAGGTATCGAATTGATCTTAATACTCCAAACACAGCAAGGTCAGCTGAATTAGGCTTTAAACCTCCTACCACAACAAGAAACACGAACTAAATAAGAAGTCACGAAGGCTACTACAAAGAAACAAAAGAGAAAAATGTTCTTGCCATGCATAAAAATCTGTTACAAGCTAATGTTATAAACATTAACCACTTTTTTGATAGCTTAGCTTAAAAATAATAGCAAGACTATTAATGGCACCTCAGGACAAGTGAACTACAAGCATGGTATCATCTTTTTTTTTTTTTTTTTTTTGTATGCGTTGAATATGTGATAATCAAATAACTGTACTATGCAGCTCGAACAATGACAATAAAAAAATGAAGGTGCACACCAAGAAACTCCCGCCCATATAGACCATGAACCCAGGCTTCTGCAGCTTCGTAAAGTAAATCACGTTCATCAGGAGCATTCGGATAAATCATTCTAAATATCTTTAACCCAATAACCATTAATTCACCTCCAGCAAATTTTAGACATTTGGAATGGAAGCTAAAATTAGCTGCAATTGCAAGTAGATTAAAAATAAAAATTAACATCAAAGATGCTCAAAAACCTAGAATAAATACACCATAATCCAAATACATATCATATATTGATATATCAAAAATCATAATCATAATAATAATAACCTCAAGAAATCAATTGACATCTAAATATAACTTCATGACAACTAAAAATAATAATAATAATAATTCCGATACAAAGATTCTTGAAGAGATCCTGATAGGAATACATGGTAGAATGCTTTTCGCTCAATACTTTGGTTCAAAAAAAAAATTATTGTGCAGTGTCAACAAATAAATAGAGATGTATTTCCAATAAAAATCTTACAATTGCTTTTTAGATATTGATAGTACTCGCGAGCCTCAGAAGTATTCCGAAATATGTTAACATATAAGACAAGCACCAAGTGATTTTCAACCCATCTACACAAAGACATGAATTATAAATTACAAAGTTAAACAGAAATCCATGAATTGTACTATCATAATAACTATATAAATTGAATTCAATTTCTATACAAATCTCCATGATTCTAAGTTCAGATAATTACAACCCAAATTTAGAATATGTAAGCTTAAATGCAGCAGCCAAGTTGTGTCATATTCTAAAACGTTTTATCAGCTGAGAATGTAAAGTCATGTTGAAACCAATTTTAAGACTCAGATAGCATTTTTTTTTCTTTTATATAATTATTTGCATAAATATGAATGACTTGAAGTTTGTTTCTCCACAGTTCCAATATTTTCTGAGACCGATCATAGAACATCAAAAACAGGCAAGCCATCAACCTTAGTTTGCAAACCAACCCATAAACTGATCCCTTTCCATTGCCTTTCAATCTCATATGATCATACAATTCCTACCCACTACTAACAATCATTAATCCACCAAATGCTACTATAGAATTTCAGCAATCTACCTCTACAAATTCTGCCATTGTACAGTATTTAAAACTCCTCCATCTCAAAAATCACTCAGGCTCTAAGTCTACCCGTAGTATCACCTGCCAAACCCTACTCCCTTAAATTTTCTTGAATGCATGCCCAGCGCAATGCAAAATGTAAGCAAATTCACTAGGAGATCCTAAATGGATGCTCAAAAAGTGAAAATATGTTACATCATATATGCCATACCGAAGCCACTCTGTCTCTTCATCATTTTCAGAAGCTGAATCAGCCATTTTCTCCGGAATTATCTTGTGGGCCAACTTATCAATTATAACTGCACAAAGCACATGCAACATTAATGAAAAATTGGAAGGAATGTAGCTTAGATAATGCTCCAGAGATTCATACAATTTAATTAAATCCATTTTCAATAAAAACAACAAGAACCTGATGAGCCAACAAGTTGTTCACCATCCACCATCAGTATGGGACTTAAGGGTAGCCCTTCCATAAAGCCCTTGAACCCTTGCCAGCTAACTGGATTGAATTCCTTGACTTCATATGGTATATCATAATAGTCTAGGAAAGCTGAGATAGCCAAAAAAGGAGCCACACATTGTAAACAACCATGGCAAACAGCAAAACAAGAATAAAAGACATAACCACTAGATAAGAATTTTAACCACTAGAACCATTTTATGGCAAGAAATTAAACAAATCTAAAAGAAGGATATACCAGCTTAGATTTTCAATAATTCATGAACTAAACATTCAATTATTCTCGCAAACTAAACGATACACAAGTAAAACTACAAAAACTAACGTTTTCTAAACAGAAGTAAATAATCACGAAATGAATTCAGAATCAGAAGTAAAGTTATGAATTCGGAATCATAAGACAACGAAGCAAACCTTTAACTTTGTTGCACTGAAGGACACCCTCATGCAGATAAAGAACAACGTCCTTAGGAACCAAATTATCCGGCAGCGGTTCCTTAGCATGGACCTCTTGAAACGACAACGACGCGACAGCAGCGAGAGCTCCGGTGAAACCGACACAGACGGCTCCAGCTGAGCGACGGCTGTCTGAACCGGAATTGGCAGTATTGCCGCCGGCTGAGATAAAGCAACGGTGGACGGTGGTGGCCACCGAGGGAGTGGTGGTTGAAGAGAGGGTTCTGGAGAGTAATAATAATCTTCGCATAGCCATTGTCGAGATGTTTAGAATTTAGGTTTAAAATGCCACATTATGAATGAACGGCTATTTCCCACTCTAACCGTGCCCTTGATTGTTTTCCTCAGAATCAGACCACTAAATACATTTACATCTGTATAAAACAAAATACGCCAAAGGAACCATAGTTTGTCATGGCACAATTCCCACCCTCTAATATTTAAAAACCCAAACACCCACATTTTACCTAATTTCATTAACATACTTTATAAAATGGTAAAAATATCTTTATTAAAAAAATAAAAAATTTATAATAAAATTATAAAATCATATTTAAATATATATATAAAATTTTTAAAATTTTTAAAAAAATATTTAAATTTAAAAAAATAAAAGCTAACCACTGTCGCGGCTAATAAAACCAGGTGACCATTTTGGCCACCTAGTTCCAAGGGAGGCCAGATTTAGCCTTCTGATTCGACAGAGACAACTTGTTTTGGATTAGACGTCCAGATTTGGCCCCATCTATCAAAAACCATAGCCGAAAACGATCATTAGAACTAAGACTAGTTAGTTTCGACCACTTTTTCTAGCGGAGGTGGTCAGATCTGAGTGTCTCTATCAAAACATAAGGTGGCGAGATCTGGCCTCCTCTGTCGAATCAAGATGCCAGATTTGACCTCATTTAAAATCAGGTAGCCTATTAGTGGTAGGACTCTAAGAATTTTGAAAGCTGAACATGCTCAAAAGATGCCAAAAGCATTTTGCTTTGATCATTCGATTGTCTGTTGATTGAAACAGTTCCTTTCTAAAAAATAACCAAAGTTCCACTCCAACCAAGGAAAGAGATAGATCAATCTTGGCCAAATGTCAATCCTCCTAGTTTGAAAGAGAAAAAGAGTGGAGTTTCTTCAACAAGAATCATATATTTTCTCATTGATTTATCTTAGTAAGAAGACACTAAGATGCACCCACTACACACCCCACACTCAACTTTTAATTTTTTTAATTTGAATATTTTTTCAAAATTTTATAATTTTTAACATATTTATATATATTTAAATATAATTTTATAAATTTTGAATCCAAAATGACAAAATTACCTCTTAACTGTTAAAACTTTTATTTAAATTTAAGTTTTGATTTTGATCAATGGATTAAATTTTGGGTTTTTAAATGTTAGAGAGTGGATATTATCTTAGGATCAAACTATGAGTGGGAAAAAGTGATTTGGCCAAAAAAATATATATAATTTTAGTTAGAATAAAATTTTTAATAATTAATAAAAACAATAGTAAATTTAGTTACAATTTATTAATAAAATAATATCTTTTTTTTTAATAATAATCAAAATAAAATATTTTTAATAATCATTTAATATAATTAAAACCAAAATGTGAATCAAATTTAAATCAATTAAACTATTATCTAATTAACTTGTTGGATCAAATCCAACTTTTTTTTAAATGTAGTTTGGATTAGTTTCATAAAGGAAACGACACTTCCAACTTAAGCTTAATTCCAGTTTAATGTAAGTAAATTCAAATCAAAGCAAGTTTCAAAATTCAGTTCGGTTAAGGTCAACCTCATTGCAATTTATTTTACTAATATGTTAAGCTCCTTAAGTTTTTTTTCCCCCTTGCATATTGAATTCAAAATTTTGAAGCCCTTTATTTATTCCAACCTCAAACACATGATTCATTGTTCCCCCAAAACCTTTCGCCAAACCCTAGTTTTTCATTGACGTAGAAACAGCAAGAGATGGAGGATAAAGAGGACTATAGGTATCTGAAGCTAAACGATGCTGTTCTTTGTATAAATCAAAGAGTTAGCTTAATCGGCGTTATTCTGGAGGTTGGTTGCCGTACGGAAAACCAAGGCTCCGGTAATCTCTAATCACCTCTTTAAATCCTTCTAGTCAGTTCATTTTTTCCTCTCTTGTGGTTAACTATGAGTATTTGGAAAATGAATGCTTATTTTGGCTGGCGGTGATGACAAAAAGGCCGGACTTACGGCTGCCACTAATTGTTTGGCTGTAGATTGATGAATGCTTACATAAGGTGTATGTGCTGAGCCGGTTAATATATGAGTAAAATTATGTTCACTACCAATGAGTACAAATTTTTGTATTGAGTGTTGCTTTATGGCTAATTCAAAATCAACTAATCACAGGGTGATACATCATCCACTCATACTGATTTATTTATGTTTTGTAGAGTTTAAAAAATTTTTAATCTAAAAGAATAATTTGTTGTAGTGGCTCTCCTGGCTTTAAATTAAAATTTAGCTGTTTAGAAGATAATGCAAGTATACTTACTGATATTGGATTAGTATTCTTTGCTCAGTTGATGTTGGCTTCTTTTGAATTTGTCAAGTATTCATGATTTTTATCTTGTTATGAGGAAAAGAAAGGATATAAAAGCTACAAATAAAACAACAATTGCTGGGTGATATCTTTTCCTTCTTGGAAATAAGTATTATTTGTGCGAGGAGCATAAATTTTAGTTAATAAGGATGTATGTTGATGGGCATCATGCTGAAGTTCCCACGTATAATTCGTTTTTATATTATGTCAAAAAATTTTAAATTTTACATAGTTGGATCAATTTTGAGCTTTTATGATAAGTGAATCTATCAAATTGTTAAGAAAATTATAAAATGTCTAAAACATTATTTTCTATGATTGATACCTGAGGCCAACAACTTTTGCCGATAGTTCTTGTCAAACCTTTCATTAGTAAAATCTTTCACTTGCAAAACTGTGGAATTTGGAACCTTGGATTTATGTCATTTTACCAAGGATACATGTATCATTTGCAGATAGCTTTTGTCCTCTAACAATAATTGATGAATCATATAGTGAAGCTGGGATTCCTGTTAATTTTTCCACTGACAGTATGGAAAAGTTACCTCGTATTGCTTCTATTGGGGACATTATTCTGCTCTCTCGTGTCATGGTATAACCTTATACTGACTTACTTTCTATTATAATATAATTTTCCTAGTGCTTTTCTAGGCTATGTCTTCTTTTAATGTTAGTATTCAGATACATTTTTGCAATATGTCCTCAACATAATTTGAGTTTTTTTTCAAATCCTATTTTTTATCTTGTTGAGAGCAAGCAATACTTTGAGGAAGTTCTTAGAACTTTTGTTGGTGAAAGATGAATAAAGAGAAGGTGACAGGCAATAAAGCAATAGGAAAGTGAGGAGACCAAAAACTTAATTTAAATTGCTATCTATACCTACCGTAAAACTTACAGGGGAAGATGGTTTATGAAGATTATTCTCAAACTTGAGATTAAAATTGGTGTAAATATTAGTTCATATGCTACATTGAAGACAAAGGGGGGATACTTTTAGGCTATGAAGCTTCAAGGATTTTGTTAGTTATGACATTGGCAGATTCTGTTGTTCTTCGGGTTGTTTAATAGGATGGTTGTGAACATTGGTGGTTAACTTCAACATGCATTTTGCAGTATTTTACATGTTAGGTTAAATATCATATTGGTTTGTGTGGTCACTCTCAATTCATATAGAATTTTTTATATATTTTTTCTTGGAAAAATAAATTTTGGCTAGAATGATTTAAATGGGCAGATATAATTCTGCAGATGAAAACTGATGATGGACAAGCATATGCTCTGTTCAACAAGAAGTTTTCTTCCTTTGCTTTGTATGAACGGAAGGAGAGTGAAAATATCCTTCCTTACCAAGCTTCTGTGAGATTTCACGCAAGAGAGCTCGACAAGAAGCTTATAACAGACTTGATAAAATGGTTTCACAGTTTTCAACTTAAGGAAGGTTTGCACAGCAATAAATTAATGGGCAATGATATCATTTTTTATCTTATTGATATTCTACCTGCAAGCTGTAACGTTAAATGCTATTATATGAAGATGCTAACAATATGAAGGTTCTTAGTTGATTTAAATTAGAGAACTTATTTGTGATTTTAGTTGAGGAATTCAGTACTGTGCCTTGGTTACCTAAAAATAATGTTTTCCATGTAGTTAATTGCGCTTCATAAAATAAAAGAATCGGTACATGCCCTATTGACTTATAATGTTCATGTTTATCTCTACCAGATACAACCAATAGCTATGGTGGTTTATAATATTTACTAGAATTAGTACTTGCATTATTGATGTCTGATACCCATTTTCTAATGCCCTTGTTTACTTTGCATAGTGTGCTGTTGCTAAGTTTCAATCATGCTTCATGTTCTAATAACATGTTTCAAACTTTGTGTGCTTGATAGATTTTATAAACTTCACATTGTTAAAAGAAATCAAGGAAGGTCAGAGCATTAATTTGGTTTGCAAGGTTGTTCAATTCTTTTTTTTTATTCGTTATATCTCGTTAATCATTTGTCAAGAATTTAACCTGATTTCTTTGATTTAAAACTTTCATGCTAAGCCTATTATATTTCATTATTGTCTAATGCAACCTACTGATCAGTTTTCTTCCAATTTCTTTTTGCTACATTAAGATACTTCATGTGTGTGAAGTAGTGAAGAATGAATGGATGGCCTTTCTCTGGGATGGAACTGATACTCAGCCAACCTTTATTCATTCAAAGTGAGTTGTTATAAGTTATTTTTCCAGTATTAATTGTCACTGATTTCGTTTTTTTAATGTACATGTGTAAAACTCAGATAATCTATTACAATAGTTGCTATCAGAAATTTTTCTGGATAAACTTAAAGTTCAGGGCTTATTGAAAGAATTTAAAAGGATAATATGAGGTAAAGAGGGGATTTAGGGGAGGGTATGGGGCAATACGAAGAAGAGAGATCAAACTGAGTTGGGTTTAAGAAAAGAGAGGGATTGGGAAGAGAAGAGTGACTATTCTTATAATTTAATTTCACCCAAATTTTCACTTTTCTTACAACCCTAAATTCTAGTTTCTGCTGTTATTAATCTTGAACCCTTAAAAATGACCTCAACTTAGTACCCTGTTAAGAAAACCTGAAATAGGTTCGCATTGAGGTGCTATTGTTACATTTTTCTTTTTTGAAATCTACTCCTGAAAATATGTGAAATCCTATTGTGATTTGACTTGCACTGCATAAGTATGTAGCATAACTATTATCTATTATTTTCATTTCAATGTTTTGGTGAATATTTACCTTATTTGTGGAAATGATACATTAATCCTCGTTCTTAGTAGATTCTTTTGGGTGTTCTTACAAAATATGTTGACTTCATCTGTGAAACCTTTAAAAAGATACTTTTTTTCTTTACTACAAATGTAAGTTAGAATGGTGATTTCTTTATAATTAATGTGCACATTTGTTATTAAATTTGAAGATTTTCTGAAACTTTGTTTTATATTGTTAATTATGGACCATAGGCTAGAAGATGAAACGGAGCACGAGCTTCCATTAAAATTGGAGTCTTTTCCCTTATCAAAAGATATATTGTGTTCATTTCCTGCTGTTGGAAGTATCTTGAGATTGATCATAGACAGAGACATTGAAAAGCATATTCTTCACATGCTAAACACTGGTAAATGGGTGAAAATGTTAAATGTACATTTCAAAGTGAATGCAGGATTATGGTGTGGTTTGTTTACTCACTTCACAAGGCTACGGTATTTGCCAGATGAGGACTTTCTCATATTAGAGCGACAAAGGTATATTGTTAGTTCACTCTTTGTTCAACAATGCACTTGTTACCAACATGTATAAGTTTGATATATTAATTATTGTTTTACATTTAGTATCATGATTATGTAAGTCAGGTCTTTCGCTAACCGAATGTCAATGAAATATCCCCGGTTGCCATACTGGTGTTTTCCTTGGACTTCAGGAGTTACAGGTTTTAGATTTTTGGCTTATGAATAATTACATTCCCTCTCTATTTGAATTTCTTGGTTGTTTGTTGTCTGATTTGGTCTCATGGACACTAATCTCTGTTATCATGATGCTTAACTATGTCTTTCTTTGTTTTAGCAGAGCTTGACTGCAGTAAACTCGTGCCATTTGCTACATTGATGGATGTTCTCACACATTCAGAGGTATCCTATCTTGTATAAAGGTTTATTTTACCCCTTGATGTTTCAGAAATAATTTTCTTTGTCTTTCTACTGAACTCCATGATTGACGTGGAAGGTGTTTTCTTTCTCTTTGTTATTTTGAGCTTTGCTATGAAAAACATGTTCTTTGACGGCCAAAATTTGGAGACAAACATGATTATGCTGTGTCTATATGCTTTCTTTCTTAAACTATCTTCTTAGTCCTTTTGCTGTCAATTGATTTTGTCTTCCACTGAGTATCTCTAGGTTACATATTTCTCAAAGCTGGTTTCACAATTAGCTCTCATTTTAGCTCACCTTTCTAGTGTACTGTCGGCAAATCTTCATCTAAATTGTTTACTGTCATGGAAACATTTGGTGCATATTAATGCAGTTCCACAAGTAAAATTTTAAAAATATTTTGCAGAGCAAAGGTATATGTCTGGTGTATTACCAACTCACATCTGGAGTTTGCATTTCCCACTTTTTTGGAATTATGCTATTCAACTGTTTGGGAAGTTTGAGGATGAGAATTTGAGTTAGCAAAGTTGGGAGCAGCAGAGGGAGCCCCTTATAATTTCTGGTGCGAAATGACTTGCAAACCGGTACAGAAGTCATTTCCTGTTAGGTGAAAGACAAATAGTGTAGAAGGTAGAAAAGACAAGAAAAAAAAAGGGTCTAAAGTTTGTGTTGTGGAATGTTCCATTTAACAGAAAATCTCCTTCCCAAACAAAAGTGTACATCTATTTTCAAGGAGGTAGCAAGTTAGTAATAAGAGATTTAAGCTATTCTAGTTCATTTCATCTGCCTGGATTTCTGTTGGCTCATACATGTTGTATTCTGTCATATGGAAAAGCATATTGCTAGTGTGGAAGTGATATAGGTCTACATACAGCCTAATGGCACTTAATGCATGACAACAGGTGACCGCTAAATTCAGGTGCATGGTTCGAGTTGTTGCTGCATTTCCCAGTCGGGCTGAGGATCTTCATTTTAATCATGGGAGATACAAGTTGAGGCTCACCCTAGAGGATCCAACTGCACGAATCCAAGCATTTGTATATGCCGAAGATGGGGTGAGCCCATCTTTACCTCTAAATAGACATTCATAAATATTCCTTTATACTGACTTAAACTCAGGACAGCCCGCAGGTACCTCTCTCATGTGTTTTCCGACCTAATTTCTTGAAGATAAAGTTATATACAAACCGAATTAAGTTCAAACACCTTTTAATTTAAGTTTGGTTCAAAGTTTGAAATTCAGTTCAAATTTATGGTTTAAATTTATAATTTAGATTTGTGAATTAAGTTTGTAATTTATTGTTTATTAACAAAATGACGTTTTATCTAATTAGAAAAAAAAATGATATCGTTTTTTATACTTGTTTAACATAATTTGAATTAAATTGTGAGTCAAATTAAATTATTTGTTCGACTTACGAATCAAGCTAAGTCAAATTTTTTTAATTCAAGTTTGATTTGGTTTTAAAAACTAGTTAATTTTTTTTGCTCAAGCTCAGTTTAAAATAATTTATATAAATTTGAGTTGAATTAAATTAAATCAAATTGATTTTTGAGACTGAGTTAGCTCGGTTTGGATTTAGTTTTAAAATGACGTGTTAGCTGAAATTCTTTGGATCTTTTGCTTTGGAACATTATATTTCACTTGTTCCATTAATATTATAATTTTTAATCCTTAACAGAAGAAATTATTTGATGGATATCCCCCCATCGATGTCGTGCAACGCAAGCTGAACAAACTGCTTGGAGTAGTAGTGACCGATGATGGCATGGAAGATAAAAATGCACCCAGAAATCCGCCATGGGTACAGTTTTGTCTGATGTCTTATTACATGGACAAAAATGACAAATGGGGAAGCCGAAACTACAGAATCTCTATGACCAAAATTGTGGATTAAGCTTTGATCATTTCATCACCAGTGCCAGCGATGAAAAGGTATTATTGCACAACAAATTAGGAAGTATAAATATACTTACTTTCATATATGCTAAACAAGATTAATGTTTTAGGTTCACGATTGAGACGGAAGCATGAAGGGTGAAATGGAGAGCATCATTACTCTTATATCAAATTATACGAATTTTAAAAGAATTACATTAAAAAATAATAAACTGTTGAAATTCAAAAATTCAAAATCATAAAACCCTTATATTAGAAGTTTATACTTTACAATATGAGGTCAAAAATCCCATACTTTGCATTTGTATAAAGAATGGTTGTGACATTCCGAATAAAGAAATTGCAGGATTAAGTTTCATAATGGTTTATTCTGCAGATGGTTAAATGTTTGCCCTCTTTACCTTGTCTTTATTGCATAATTTTTACTTTTACTCGACATTTCTGCAATAGTTTCGGTTGGATCATATGAATATTCATATCTAAATACGTATTAAATTTTGCCTGCCAAAAGAACACTTCTTATTCCTCTTTCATAAGTTTTCTTCTCTATGGTACAATGTAAGAAGCTCTTTTTCTACCTAAAAGCTATAGACGGGACCTTCTTTCTGTACATGTCAAATTTTCCATTGTTGAGAAGGCCCAAAATCTTAAGAGTTTTGAAATACTACCTCTGTTGTTGATTAACGGATCGCTGCTGGAGCTGCATGCTCATGGAGCTGGTTTGGCCACACTACCACACCAGCAGCCTCAACTGCATTTCTATGACGTCTATCGCGAAGATAGAGAACAGTAAGAAGGCAGAGGAAGAGAGCCAGTATAGTTGCATTTCCTTCTTCAAAGATGACATTATCCACCCATGCCTCTATTTTTGGATAGACTTCAGGCAATGAGTCGATCAAGCAAACCTATTTAATACACGTCATATCAGTTGAGACTCAAGGATAAATGAAAATGTCTGATTTTTTTATTTTTAGATAGAGAAACTTCCCAAAAAAGAAACAATTTAAGCATGCAACAAAAATAAGAAAATATGCTCAATTATCCACTATTTACTCAAATAGAACTCAAAGTGAAGCAATTTATTGTATCTTATTTGCTATTGATAGGGCTGGATCCAAGTCAAGTTTAGTGCAAACATCGACTAACTCAAGCTTAACTCGATTTCATAATGGTCAATTTGCACTCAAACTTGTTTGAGCTAACTGCATATGTCATTCAAAAGCCACTGGTGGGATGAATAGTATTACTGTCCAACAAAATTCACTATCATTAAATAAAGATTTGAGTTAAACTTGAGCTAAAACTCCAATTTGAATTTAGTTTGAATTGTTTGAACAACAAGCTGAGGTTTGGATCCAACCCTAGTTGTATCTAATAATATATCAAAATTTCTTCTTTCCAAGATCTATAAAATGACAAAGCTGGTTTAATCTGACATACTATAAAGTTGATTTAGTCCAAAGTTCCAGTTATTTTGAAATAGAGATCAAGCATAGAGACAAGACTAAGAGAGTCACCATGAAACTGCCAGCATAGTTCTTTCGTATCCACAGGCTTGCAAGGGCAAGTGTAACAGGTAACTTGGCAGCAGAATCAATCTCTAGAGCCTGATCATAGTAACGTTTGGCAAGATGAAGATCGAGTGGAAGTCCTAGCCCATGCTCGTGCATGTATCCAAGATTGAACATGGCCTGTGGATTGGCTTGGGATTTGGCATGCATGTAAGCCTCTGCCGCACGCTCATAATCTCTTTCAATTCCCTAGAAAACAAACACAAGGAAAAATAGAGTTATGGAATGGCTAAAAAAAAAGAAAACAAAACTCTGATACTCGAGCATGCCATTTATGTTTAGACACTCACCCGACCATAGTAATATGCATCCCCAATCAGCAGAGCCGCATGTTCATTACCCTGTTCGGAAGCTTGCCACCACAATAAATGTGCACTCTGATGCCTTTCCACATCAGTACATAAGCCCGTTTCTCCCATGCACATGCTTCGTTCACCATATTTGTCAAGGATCCATGCAGCATTACTTTGTGCTATCTCATAGCCTAGCTCAGCCATCCTTGCATACAGGAAGTATGCCTTACCCACGTCACCTTTCAAGTATGACTCAAGTGCCCATCTAGACAAGGAACTCCATGGTCCTCGTTCTGCAACTAGTTTGTACAACCCAGTAGCCTGTAAAAAAGCAAAGCTCAGATGTGTTGAAATACTGATGCACACGCACTTCATAATAAAATAGGACTAACAGTTTAGGACCTAACTCCATATAAATAATGCTCATACAAGCCCAAAATGATAGAATTGTTAAACTGTATATGGTACAGGTAAAAGAGAAGGCAGAAAAACAAGAAATGCTTTAAGATGAAGACAAAGTTCATCCAGAAACAAGAAAAAATAAAATTTGAGTTCATAAAAGCACTAAATTTACCGTTCGTAGATTCTTCTTAAGCCCCAAACCTTTGTGAAACATTTTCGCCAACTGGTAAAATGCCTTCTGGTGAGCCGAATTGGCAGCCACCAAAAAGTATTTGCATGCTAACTTTACATCTCTCTTTACTCCAATCCCTTTAAGATACATCACTCCAAGGTTATAATGCCCACCAGCCTCATTTTTATCAGCCGCCTTCTCAAAGAACTCTTTTGCCTGTAGTGCAAAGAATTAGCTTTCAATCTAAACTTTTCAAATAACTCTTTGACAGACTTTAAAGAACTTAATCAATATAGATGAAAACTAAAAGGAAAACAAGCAGTCAAGCAAGAATACTGAAAAAACATTGCCAATGCTACTAGTAAAATTAGATTTCTTTAGGTGGGTTTAATAAGAAGTCAGCCCAGTGTCAATCACCTCGGGTACTAAACAATGCACTAGAAAAGTCAAAACGTACAACTTAATAATGAATTTACCAAGAAACCACCACAGAAGCAAATGAACTTACTTTGGTGTAGTTCTTTTCCACTCCATAGCCCTTGACATACAAATATCCCATTCCATTATAAGCCGAATAAATCTGTTGCCTAGAAGCAAGTGTCAGCCATTCAAGTGCCCTAGTGTAGTTCCTTTCAACGCCAGCTCCTCTTGCATATATCTCTCCAAGAAATTCCAAGGACTGGGGTTCACCCCGATCTGCAGCCTTTGAAAACCATGCTAATGCCTTGGTGCGATCACGCCTCAATCCTCTCAACCCAAAGTAGTAAAACAGTCCAATTTTGTACATTGCCTCAATATTCCCTTTCTGCGCCTGATACTCTAAGATCTGGAAGGCCTCATCGTCCTCCCCTCGCGACTTCCTTAGGGCTCCCTTATTCTCTTCAGCTCCATTGTGAATCCTCACTGGTTCAACCACTGGTGAGTCTTTTGATATCAAAAAACTATTCACTGCAATCTCAGCTAATTCAGCATATAATTTAACAGCATTCTCAAGCATCTGCAACCAGAAAATAATCATAACAACGAAGATCATTCATCAAAATAAAATATGAATAGCACAAAACAAATAATTCAAAATATTTCTAATTTCAATTCTAAACTTAAAAGAAAATATATTTCCGATTGAAGTGAACAAACTTTCTCCTTGTTTCTAAGAAAAAACAAAACAAACAATCATAATTATATTTGTCAGGTACATTCAATATGCAATATTGAAAGCTTTTTCTTTCTATGGGATTCAGTAGGAATTTCCCTTAAAAAAATACAAACTTAACGGCACAAAGAATTCCACTCACATCTTGGCGCAAATATGTGTACGCTAAAGCCATCTTCGATTGAATGCTCCCACCTTTAGCAGCAAAATGATGATACATAAAAGCCTTTGCCTTGTTCCTCTCTCGCATCATCCCCATCCCGTGCAAAAAAGCCGACACCGACTGTGCGTGTGGCTCGCCCTCATTTGCCGCCGCTTCAATCTCGGATGCCGCCTCCACCATCATCCGTTCGTCTCCGTTTCTGACGGCGGACATCATCTTGGCAACGGTGGAATGATAACTGCCATTCAGCGCGTCGGGGTCCATTGAAGGCTCAAAGATAGGGCTCCAGGAACCCGGATCCACATTTTGCTCTGGCTCCGTCTCCGAGTCGCCAAAGTTGTCCCAGTCCGCCGAGTCGTCATCCTGAAGAGATGGCGGCGTATCCTTGATGTCGTCCTGGGAAAGGACGAGAAAAAAGGGCCGCGCTTGAAGGTAACGCGGGTAGAATAAGAAGATCAGTAGTAAAAGAATTAGTGTTTTCGTAAAGAGCTGAGGCATTTTTATTTTTTTTTACGCTGAACGAAGAAGAAGAAGAAGAAGATGCTGAGATCGGGGATCTGCGGGGAAGAAGAAGGTTCAGGTAGGGGTAGATTCGGTATTTCGGAGCCAAGCACCATTTTTGTCATCTGTCCAGTTATATTTTGCCACGTCGTCAATATCCACTCTAAAATTTGAGCTCATTTTGTAACTTCCTCTAGGTTTGTTTAGATTTCAAGACCACCCCTCATATGTAGGGTTGGTGGGGGATGGATCTGACCTCCGTTTAAACTCAAGCATGTTCTAGCCTTATCTTCGCTTGAATTGACTCCATCTTACTCACATGACTTCGTGCACTAAATGCTGCACGACCCTGAATTTATATTTACATTATAATAATATTTTATAATAAATAATAAATATTTTCAAACATAAATAAATTAATATTTAATTATTTGATAATACAATAATTTGTTTGTATCAATTATTATTTATTATTTATAATATTACTCATTTATAATATGATAAGTTAAATCATATAAATAAAAGTCAAATTAAGAAATACCGATGAAATCAAAAACATAATTATAATAAGATTTAGGTTTAAAATTGGCTTAAATTTAATAAAAGTTGATTTAACATCGGTTGAAGATTGATAAATTGAATTTTGAATTCAATTTAAAACACATTTTACTTTAAATTTATTTTAAATTAATTTAAATCTAATTATTTAAATCAGTTTAAATTCGATTTATTTTATTTAAATTCAACATATATTGAATCAAATCCAACTCAACTAACAAGCAACGTACTCGGCCTTAATTATAAGATTCCAGGGTTACGTGTAAGTTTATTAAATACTAAAAGATGGTTACATTGTCAGAATTGAATCCATGTCGAACTGAATGTCAAAAGCTTCATCGTCTACCTCAGTTGAAAATGCCAAGCATCGAGCTCAAGCTCTCCCGATTCAATCGTATATATCAGCCTTCTGTACCCACTCTTCCTCTCTCTTTATCCCCGCTTCCTTTTTTCTATATATTTTTATTTTATTTTTTAAGCTTAATTTCTATAATGCTGTTGCTGTAATACGATGCCAGGATCTTCTGGAGGGCAAAATCGTAATAAAGTCATCTTCCTCCGTTTCTCACTACGGGATTGTCCTCACCATCAATGGATCGGCCAACTTGCAGGTAGGCTTTCTTTCCTTTCGGAAAAGTTTCGGCTAAGTTTCTGTGAGTATTCAAAATCGCACTTTGTAATTTTCTCCAAAATCGCACTTTGTAATATTCTCCGAAATCAAAGGAAACCGAGCCTAAGCTGATTTCGATATTCACTGTTGTTGTTTGTAGGTTCGTGGAGGGTCAGCTGGTGTTATCGAAACTTTCTATGGTGTGGTGAAGCCTATTCCAATTGTGTGAGTTTTTGTTTTTTTGTTTTTTCATTGTTGAATTGTGCTTTATTTATAAGTTACCTGTAGGAATTCTGAAATTTCAGTATGTTTTGGTTTGACGTTTACCAACTAGTTAGAAGTGGTAATTTCTTGCTTCTAGAGCTACACAAAAGCCAAAGATACGTAATTAGGGGTGGATTCAAGCTATGTCGAGCACAAACTAGGCTGCTTGAGCTCGAGATGGCGATGAGGTTGCTAGAGAAGCAGGTGGAAAACATAAGAGAAGAAGAAAAATGAATATGCCTGCAACTCACTGGATTTGAGATGGCTCAGCTCAAGCTCCACCAACCTGAGATGAAGCTCGTAAATTTTGGATCGAGCCCTATATGTTATTGATCAGGGGAAGCGAATTTCTAAAGTGTCATAAGCCTTCGTAAAGTTCTAGTAGTTACTTATAGTTTGTGTTATGTGTAGTTTTGAGCTGTCATTTATCATCCTTGATTTCAGCTTGATGGTTTCACCAGGGGTCATCCCTTTGTTATTTACCATCGTTTCTAAGGCCCTTCGACTTGAAAAATATGAATATTCATTTCTAAGGATGAACATTAGGAGTTCTTGATGGTGTTGTATCTATTATAGTTTTATATTTAAGGAAGAAGCTGCTGAAACTTATGGATTTTGGAGTTGGTTATTTTTGGTTTTATATTTTTGTTACTTTGAAACAGGAAGAAGAACATTGAAATCAGGCCTTCCGGGAAGATTGGCCCAGGTACAACAGAGGTAGAATTTCTATTGCAAATGTCTTGACTGTAGAGTTATAGATGTTGTGTTCATCATGAGAATAACCTAACTGTAGTGATGTTTTATAGCCTTATAATTGTTGCTGATGCCAGAAATATTATAATAAGTGTGATGAAATCTCTTATATTTCAGAATTTTCAATAAGCATTTCTGCTTTCTCTGTGCAATTGTGTATGTCCTCTGCTGTGTTGAAGAAAACCTCTTCATTTCCTCATTTCAAATTAGCTTTTCTCATTTCTAATTGTTTTCTTAAATTAGATAGTTCTCTCAGTTAATTTTCTGCTAAAAGATGAGAATCAAGTCTTGTTCGCCCTATTTTCAATCGACATGTATTCTTAATAGTTGTTATAATACTTAAATAGACTTGAACCTCTGTTTGCAAGGTATTCATATCAGGTAGAGGGATTTTTTCCTTACCTCAGTTTCATTTAAGTATTTGCGTTATAAGTCCTTCACGGTTTATACATTTTGCTTATTTTGCAGATACCATTTTCTATAAACATGAGGGAGCGTGGGGAAGAGAATTTAGGGAGGTTCTATGAGACTTTCCATGGAGAGAATATTAGCATCCAGGTGAGGATATTGTCATCTCACATAAGCGCAAATTTTCACTTTGGACCCTTACAATGAGACAGTTGTTGGGAGATCCTTAC
Organism: Anacardium occidentale; assembly: GCA_026122585.1. Classification (NCBI taxonomy): domain Eukaryota; kingdom Viridiplantae; phylum Streptophyta; class Magnoliopsida; order Sapindales; family Anacardiaceae; genus Anacardium; species Anacardium occidentale. Next base: position 291,707 of record JAJEJH010000047.1, read on the forward strand.
TTTTTCCCATCTCAAGCCCCTATAAATGTTCTGCCAAATGTTGGTGATTAATGAATTCGATGTTAGTATTTGATAACTGTAGAGGTTCTGCGGGGATACTTACATAAATCGTTATCTGCAACACTGGAATTCATTGTCGAAACTGATAAAGGTGTGGTCTTGTTTTTACTTGTTAAAAAGATTTCGAGAAATCTTTTATATAATTGAACAATATGGGCTTTGTTCTTACCATTGTTATGCTTTCAGCTGACATCCTTCAAAGACCAATCTATCCTGAGATGGTTGTCTTTTACATTACTCAGGATACTCAGAAACACCCATTACTTCCTGAACTAAAAACAGGTCTGCTTCTGATCCCATCTTCCACGCACACATTGTCTAGGGACGTTTGATTTTAATTTAAATCTTTGAAGCAACCTTTCTAATCATAAATTGGAATTTATGTTCACTACAACATTTATTGGAGACTGCGTAATTTGAACTCCGCCTGCAATGCACTTAGATGTCTATTGATGTGGTCTTCTAAAATTTTAGAATTTGGTTCATGTGATGATGACATATTTCAAGAACTGACAAGATGTATGGTTAAAAAGGTGGCTTTAAGGTGACAGGAAAAGTGTCAACCCAATGTTCTTTGGTGGATCCTCTCACTGGAGAGCTAACCATAGAAGCATCTTCAGTTCCTATTCAATCTATTGATTTGCACTTGCTGCGAGTAGAGTCAATTCTTCTAGGGGAAAAAATTGTAACTGAAACCTCCTTGATACAGACAACACAGGTTTGCCACATTCCACATCTTTTCTGAAATGTTTTTAACACATGCAATGCTTCATTTGACATCCTTGATTTTATATTGTATACTAGATAGCAGATGGAGATGTTTGTCGTAAGTTGACGATGCCTATCTATGTGATGCTCCCCCGTCTTCTCACTTGTCCAACTGTTTTCGCTGGGTGAGTTGCTAGTTTGACATAGATGTCCTTGTTGTAATGATAGCTGAAATATATAATGTGGCTTACCATTAATGTTTTTCTCTTCTGTATTTCTTCTTGTTCAACTGACTTGGCTGAGTTACAATCTGACATAGATATTTATCCTATATGCAAGTTTGTTTTCATAAATGATTTGTTGTTTATTTACTAAATGAAGAAGCCCATGGTTTGGTGTTGTCTACTTAATGAATAAGACCATGTGCACTAATAATGAGCATTAATTTGTATACTAATAACGAAGTGTCATTATGTGATTGAGTGTTATTTTATCATTATTTCAAAATAATTCAATCATACAATGACATGTTATCATTGCTACACAAATTAGTACTTATGATTAGTGTACTTAATGAATTCTCTCTTGCTATTTTCTATTTAGAATTCTCTCTTGCTGTTTTCTGTTTAGTTGAAAACCAACAGAGCACAATTCAAGCCTGCCCCTTGAATTTATTCCCTGTTTAACATTACTCTTTCTGCTAAGCCTTTTCTAGTTTCTATTAGTACTGATTTCCAAGTGTTAGGAGCTAGGGTTTTTGAGGTAAGATTTAGTGTATAAAGGGTAATTTAGGTAGAAAAAGGAGGGAGGAGAGAAATTTATAGTTTTGGGCAGCTTAGGGCTTATAAAGGAGGCTTTCAGCATCTCTAATGGCTAGAGTTGGGAGGTCCCAACTCCACAAATTGCTGGTTTTACCCTATTGTACTCCTCTTATCAATAAAATTAATTTTATTTTGCTGTTACTTGGTTGTTTTGGTGAAATAATCGGCTGGTTACCTATCACCAAAATACATACATACATACATACATACATACATACATACATATATATATATATGTGTGTGTGTGTGTGTGTGTGTGTGAACCTTCTGCATGTTGTCATCATCAGATATTTTATTTCCTTATAATAACAGTATTATAATGACTCCACATCTGTAATGGTTTTGAGTTGGCATTTTCCTTGTAAATGCTATTTGCAGTCCATTTTCGATCGAGTTCAAAGTTTGCTTAGTTATCACATTTCAGTCCAAGTTGGCCAAATCGCATACAAAGTCAGATCCTACAACTCCAAGACTTTGGGTAAGCATCCTCTAAGGTACTTACAATAGATAAGTAGAAACTACTTAAAAGAGTTACTGAAACTTAACCGATTTCAGCTGGCCATGGAGACTCTACCGCTTGAACTTGTTCGAGCAAAGTGAAACAATCCAGGCTAAGCAACACTTGATCAAAGAGTTCTGTTCATGAAACTAAGAAATATCTTCCGGAGTGCAGGTGAGTCCATTTCTGTTGTTGCACTGCTATGGAAATGAATTTCTAGATTTACTGCATGTTTGCAAGCTAAAAGAATATTGGAACGTAATGTTCATGTAACTGGAATCCTGTATGTTCAGCGACTGTTTATTAATTGTTAAATGCATACATTATTTCATCTTCTTTCTGGTCGAATTGATAAATGTGCCTCAAACCTCGAGATAACAACATAATGGATTTGGTACTTGCTAGTTTAATGAAATATAAATTTGGGTGTAAGCAGGGCTGTAAAGCAAGGTTTCCAACCAAGCTTGAGGGTGATCGGTTAGATGAGTTTGTGAATTTATGATTTGATTCGAACAAAATATTAATAAGGTATTAAAAATTTTAAATCTTGTATTTACATCTTTAAATTTTTTTTTTTTTTTTATAGATTTTAAGTATTAATTTAAAAATTAAGAGATTTAAAATTTTTTAAATTTAATTTATGCCAATTATCATATCTCGAGTTTAAATCAAGATTTCCCTAACTTGACAAGTTTAAGCTCCATATTAAAGTAGTCAAATAGAGTTTGCGCCATCACTATTTGGTCCAAATCGGTTCGATTACACCCCTGGGTATAAGAGACTTGGTTTTAACTTTTTGAATCCCTAATTACAGCAATCTATTGCTATAAAAATAGTTATCTGTTAAAAGTAAATCTGGAAGGAGATTAACTTGGAAACAACGTTTCTAGACCGGGACCAAATTTGAATGGATCAAACATTGGTCCACAGATCAACTAGTTGGGCGAATTTGCTAGACCAATGACGTTAGTATGCATCATATTCAATAAGAACATTCCAAAAATTCAAAGCCAAAAATTTCAAGTAGACAGTCAAAATAAAACATCCTCGAGAGTTTTGAACTTTTCGATAATAAGCAACCAATCTTTACCAAGTCTAGAATAACCTGCTTTATTTATGCATAGAAATGTCCTTTATTTCAATATTCACACTTCCAAGGACTACTCCTTCACTCAACTGAAAACTCATACAACATTGTATGTTTGTACGTCTCACCTGGCCGAACCACGATGGATGGGAAGTTAGATTGGTTGATGGCATTAGGAAATCCCTGCGTCTCTAAGCAGACACCAGCATGCTTTCCATAAACAGTGCCTCCTTTTCCAACAACTCCATTGACATAGTTCCCAGTGTAAAACTGCATCCCAGGGGCATTGGTCCACAGGTTAAGAACCCTTGAGGATGATGGGTCCTTCAGTTTTACAGCATGCTTCAATCCCGACTTCTCCTCCCCACAGTCAAGCACATAGTTATGGTCGTACCCTAAACCCACTTCATGGATTGATGCACCGATCTTTTTCTCAGAGGTGAAATCAAAAGGGGTACCTTTCACTGGCATAATTTCACCGGTTGGGACTGTGTTCTCGTCTACGGGAGTAATGTGCTGCCCCCAAATCTGAATTGAGTGCTCAAGCACGTTCCCAGAGTTATGGCCCGCTAAGTTCCAGTAGGTGTGTTGAGCTAAGCTGATTGGAGTTGGCTTATTCTCCGGAACTGCTTCCATGTCAAGTCTCAACATTGTTTTTGAAGTAAGTGTGTAAGTTACAGTCAGAGACACATCTCCTGGATAGCCTATTTCCAGAGGAAACAGAATAATTAGATACAGAAAAGAGAGATGCAGAGAGAGAAAGAGAGAGAACCTTCTTCCCCATCATGGCTGTGATACTTAAAAGTAACTGATGGATTCTCGTCATTCTTATGTTCTGCTACCTTCCATATCACTTTATCATAACCCTTGAAACCGCCTAAAGAAAAGAAATCATAAGAAGAATTTATCAGGGAAAAAAATTTGCAAAATCAAACGCATTCTAAGCAGAAAGATATCATGTATCCACCCTGCCCTCAGATCCCACAACCATTATGCTTTTTTAAGACAAGCTCCTAACAGCCGGCTTTTATCGACAGATGCAGTTAGCAATAAAACTATATATATTTATAATGAATATTAATTTGAATATGAACAATTATGTGTCATAATATGATTGATTAAGAAATATTCAATCACATAATGATACATTATTAGTGGTATTTGTTATAAATACTCAATTAGATATGTGTTTGTGAGTCTAGTATGATACTAGAAGACCATATAAAATAATTTAGCAATAAGTTGATATCGATATGATCAACAGAACAATGAATTATCTTCTTCAGGTTGATAAAGAGACTTCTTCACTGTATAGGAAAATAGACTTGTAGCCAAAAGCAATATGCTGTGGCTTATATTTTTCTCCCTAGGTGCTGTGGCTATAATAAATTGCCACAAAGCAAACATCGAATAGTGTTTTATCAATGATCAGCAGAGTTCCTACCCACCGGAAAACATAAGACAAGAATTTTCGGGACTACTACAATTTTAATTTGGACTGACCTCAAACAACACAGGATTATCACACAATCAAATTAAAAAAAAAATAAAAAATCTAACACTACAAGTAAAAAAAAAAACCATACCATGAAGACTGTTGGGCGGCTTGTTGATTGGCAAAGTGTATTCAGTCCCGTCTAGAGTAAATTTACCCTCTTTGATTCGGTTTGCAACCCGACCCACAATGCACCCAAAATAAGGTGCAGCACCATTCTGATATATACAATAATTCATCATAGGTAAAATGCAGAAGAAACAAGAACTTGAATTCCCCAAAAAGTTACAACAAAAAATTTATAAACTCCTCAAAAACCAAAATTGCTTATCTATATCGCATGAACAAAATGCAGATGTATGATAAGTTTATCCTTACAATCATCCAACATGAACAAATCTCTAAATTTCATTCAACTCCCAAAACTTTGGCATAGTTAAAACATACCATTGGATGGAAAATCTCATTAATAAAAGGGTTTACAATCCATATAGAATTTAACCAATGTACCCAAAATCAGAATCTTCATCAGATCATGAAATTTTTTTAAAAAATTTAATCAAATGGGATCGAGAAAAGGTGGAAAGTATACCACATATGGTTCAATAGAATCGAATCCAAGAACAACATCGGCCAAATTTCCTTCAAGTATAAAATAAAAAAAAAAAGTTATCAATCAGCCAAAAAAAAAAAGGAACTGGCAGAGAACTAAAAATAGATAAATAAAGAAATACCCTGTTTGTCAGGTACAGAGAGGGACAGGATTGTGGCGCCAAAATTGGAGATTTTGACACACATGGATCCATTGTTAAGCTCAAAGACCTCAGGTTTCTCACTCTGATCGGCCATGTTAGTTTGAGTTTCAGTGTTCTGAAAATGATAAAACCTCAATTGGAGCAATTAATATAAAGAGTAAAATACTATTTTCCACCCGAGGACATGGAATTGAAGGAATGAAAATCTAATCTCTCTACTCGGCCTTTTCACAGATCCTTAATTCCTTACTAGTAGATTATAATCTTTATAAGGTAATAGTTCAATCTTATCCGCTGAGTTATTTTTATTTGGGCCATAATGGGCGGAAAGTAGAGATCATAATGTGGGCCGTGAATTGGAAAAATAAACCCACAAAACGTCCGGCCGAATTATAATTGTTATTGTAATTAAAATATCATTATTATTATCATATTTTTTTGAATGGTATTATGAGTGCTTATAATATCAATTAATTTATTATGGGGTGTTATTTTATTTTAAATTCAAAATAATATTAATTTATTGTTTTGTTTACCATGTCATTCAAAATAGCTATTGAAAGTTGGAATTTTAATAATGTTTCAAAGTCAATAACATTATGTTGGGAATTAGAATTGGAATGGTATTATTAGATATTAATAATAATTGAATTAGGATTATAATGGAGTATTTAGATATTGGATAAAAGTTAAATTACTTTAATAACATCGAATTAAGAATTTTGATAGAGTTTCTTTTATAAAAAGATTAGATTACGTGTAGAATAAAAAAATGGCAATAAAAATGTATGGTTTCTAAAAACATTTGGATTTCACATTGAAAAGTGTAGGTTTTTATATTGAGTTTGTATGATTTTAGTCACTCTAATCTTACCCATTAACTTTTAGAATATGACAATTAGTTTTTGAAAAATGATTATTTCAAAGCTTTTATTAGTCTACTCCTCAATTTTATCAAGGGAAATTTGGGTTGTAATTACACTTAACGCAATTATAAAGATTCATGCGTACTCTTTTGGTTACATATATATATATTTTTTTTCAATATAAAATTATCCTGAAGAAAAGATAACAAATCGTTTACTAAATTTCAACTGGTTTATATAGAAGTCCTAACCATACAGAGTATTGTATGGACACATAGACACATGCTAATTCAAAGTTTCACCCAAATCCCAACCATAGACTGGTATATATTTAATTTTAGTGAATTGAAGGCTCTCAACAGAACATAACACAATCATATAAAATTAAATTATTTTTAGGTAAGTGGAGTACAAAAAGATTAGCTCCATTATAAAAAAATCAATCTAAAATTCACAAACTAAATCTTAATTTCAACTAAAAAATAATTTAATTTTGAATTATATTAATACCTATTCAAATTCAAATATTTAAATCAATTCAAATTTAACTTATCCATAAAAATAAGTTCATCCTTAACTCAAATCAAGCTTAATGACAGGTTGACGTGGTTAAAACTTATCGTACATATAAAATATGAATACATCACTTAAATATTTACATTGAACTCCTAGATTTCATTAATTTTCTGTTGACCTTCTATATTTTATGCTTATTCAAGATTAAACTTTTTAAATTTTATTTTTAGGGCCTCATTGATTCAACTCAAATGGAATCTAACTCTACCACTAATGTTTATTTTTCATTTTCTTGACAAAAGAGGCTTGAAAATTGACGGTTTTCAGTTTTCATTCCAACAAGTATCTTATTAAATATACAATAAATTAGGCGAACTAATACAATATTTTATTGACGCAAATAAAGCTTCTTTTTTCTTCACCAAATCACCCTCTTTATGCGAAGCAATACGTGGAGTGGCCGGATAATAGATGAACAAACCTTTGCTTCATTTGCGAAAAGTCATCATGCTTTTCCAGCTGAACCGAAAAGATGCATCTTCTCTGCAACAACAGCTTTCATGGCGTCTTTCGCAGCTGCCATGACATGGACCAGATCCTTCTTGGGGCTCTTGAGTGACTCCATATAAGCTGCACGTACCTCAGTGTTCACATTGAATTTCGTCACGCCTCTCTCTATACATGCCTGTTTGAAGCAAACAAAATTTACATCCAAGATAGAGATACATGTTTAGTTTTTATTATTAATATTATTTGTTTTTTTTTGGTTATGAGACATCTTCAGATGAAAAGATTTACCTTGATAAGTTCCACAGGCAAACCAGAAGCTCCATGAAGCACCAAATAAACACCTTTCTTTGAGCTCAAGGAGTGCAAATGCTAAACATGAAAGAAAAGTGAAAAACGAGCAAACAAGGAAAGAACAATAAAGCTAGGATAGAAAGTGATGATATTAATCCATCGAGCGACACTACATACACAAACAATGGGTATAAATTGAGGTACTAACATTGAAATGCATTATATGATTGGATATTACACTATTTATAAGTCAAAATTTCCAATCACATGATGACACATCAGTACTCGCATTTGTACATGAAGCATTATTGTAATAGATGATACAAAACCAAAAAGGAAAATCACACTCTCAACCAGTCAATATCTGTTGTAAATTTTAAATGCTATGGTGTTACAACTATTGTATTCATTATTTCATGAAAGAGTAATACTATGTATATTAACAATAGGTACAAAAACAATATAAATATTGATGTGTAATAATGTAATTGAGTAATTTTGAATTAAAAACAAAATAACAATCAATCATCTAATGATATGTCAATGTTTGTATCTATTTTTGTGTCTATTATTGATGTATGTAGCATTAATCTTAAAAAAAATGTCATGCAACAAACATATAAAACAAGTGCACTTGGTGAAATCTGTTTAAAAAACCAAAATGAAAAATGTGAAGAGTTTGAACTTAGTTGGCATAATATAGGTGTCTTTATCAAGTGTTGGTGCCTTTAAAATGTTGAAATCAGTGTGTATTAATTTGAAACAGAAAAATGTATGACATTTATACTTCACCTCCAGCAAATCGAGTCTCAGATTTGGACCACTTGAAGGGTATTTTCCATGGACATTTCCGATACACACAGCTAAAGCATCTATACCAGTCATATCAATGAACTCTTCAGCCTGAAATTTGACATACACACATAACTGACTATGTTGACAGTATAAAGTGTGAGAAATGTTATTTTCTTAATTACAGGCATGACAACCTGATTAACATCAGTCAGCTTTGCTTCATAATCTTCAACAGTCAAATCATCCTCTGTTCCCGACAATCTTCCTAGTTCGGCTTCAACCAACAGATCTTTTGAGTGGGCTAAGCAAGATATGAACTTTGTATATGACATATTTTCCTTGAAGGGAAGATGTGAGCCATCGGCCATGACTGAATCAAAGCCCTGGTATTGTTGGATTCACAAACACAATTTCATAGAAATTGGTACCAATGAAATAATGGAAGGCTGCTAAAACCTATCTATTTTGTAACGACAAGATGAACTTATAATAGGACATTCACAGAAATCACGCTTATCTCACCAACTCAAGCACTTCCATTAACTCCTGCCTTGAATTTCCATGATCGAAGTGAACAGTTATAGGCACCTGTTATAAATGGAAATGCATATTAACTTCTACAGTTACATAAAAGAAAGTATGAAAAAATATTCATTCACACATAGGCTCAGCATAAATTGCTGGGCCTATTTATCCATATAATGATACACTATTTTTGGAGTCAGCCACTTGTTCCTTTTATCTGACAGAGTAGACAACACCTGAAACCAGGGTTATAAATCAGTTGAGCTCAAACTCAAGTCCTCACTTTCAGTCTCAAACTCAAGCTGATTACATCTTCAAGTTTGAGTTTCATCTTAAGCCTATATGCTTATTTCATCGAATCGAACTCAAGCCAAACAATACTCAGTTCGGTTTGTTTACACCCCTATTGAGACGAAAAAAGAAGACCAAAGATACTATGAAAAAAATTCACCAATAAAACTTTCCACAAAGTTAAAACATAAAAAGAGGGACTTGACTACTGCAACTAGTAAAGGGCTTTGCGCCAATAAACCTCAAACTCTGATTAGTTTAATAGTTCTTTTTTCCCATATAACATGAGAAGATCATTAACAAATATCAGTAAAGTTATTAGGCAGTCAATGAACTACAGTTTTGCTCTATAAATACCTTATAGGATTCCTTAACAGTTTATTTTAGTCCTACTACAACTTTATTTCACATAAAAAGAGAAAATATCACTTACAGTAGCCCTTTCAGCTGCAGAAATACAGCAAGCAACCAATGGAATTCCTCCTTCCTTTAAGGCACCAGGATGAACCTGGAAAAAGAAAATACATAATTTAGGAATTTGCAGACATGAAAATTAAAGGAAAAAATCAATATAATGATGGGATAGAGACTGATTAAAAAATTATGAAAATGCATAAAACTAAATGTCAAGTACCAAATCTTGGTCAACGTCCCAAAATGTTAGTTGAATTGTAGACTGATTCTAACCTGTAAGATGGCAGGGCTACGCTCTTTCTCAGCAGCAGCAACAACTGCCTCCACTCCTTCCATGTTATAAACATTGAATGCTCCAACAGCATACTTACCCTGTTCTGCATTCTTTTAATAGAATAATATTGTCAGTATTAGTGGATAAAACTAACCATAAAAATCTTTTAATTGATCCTTACAAGAAGGAGCTCCTTTGTTGATGAAAGTCTAGCCGGACGAGCCCAAGATTTCACTACTTGTGCAAGTGCATTACTATCGCCAACATTACCTAAAGCAAATTTCAGAAGTTTCAAAAATCAAATGCCTAATGTTAACAGATATGGCAGAAACAAATGAATTTTCAACTTACCAGGGAAAACTATGTATGGAGCTCCTGGATGTCTACTTTCAGGACCTAGCTGCCACAAGGGAACACCTGCTAGGGCTTGCCCAACAACTTTGGCACGTTTTGCTTCTAGAGCTTTAGTGGCAATGTCTGATGATGTTATTCCTCCCTAAAGAGGAAAAAAAGGATAATTCAAAATTATATAATATCTGTTACTTAACAAACTTTAAAATCAGCAAAATGGAAACTCCCCAATGAAGGTTCAAACAAACAATTACTAAATTCAGATATTACCATATGTATTAGAAGATATTAAAAATGGAAAGAGGGATGACATGAAATTCAAGAAGTCAGCACTGCATGTTAAAGAAGTCTAGGACGTTGTCTTGGATTCAAGGGTCTTCTTAATGTAACAAGTAAATTATACAATACAAATCTGAATATCACTTAGTTCTATAGATACACCAATCATGTAGTTCTTTGTATTGATTGAGTGGACATTTGGTCCACCACTTCTTACATCATAATATAATTTCAGGATCATATAAAATAAATGGAGAAGACAGCAGCTGTGGGTGCAATTGTAACAACAGAGCACTTAGTTTGAAGTCTTTATATACCTTTGCAAGAATGTAACGAGGTCTTGTAGTTATACGCCGAACTATTTCCACCAGTGCAGAGCTCACCCTGAAATTGATTTCCAAACTCTCAGAAGGAGCTGCCAGAAAAATTCACATGTCACTACAAGAACAAGAAAATGAATAATATTTCACTTCCTGACAACTTTTCAGCCATGTTTGTACAGTTAAAAAAGTCATTTTTTATGTTTATGTTCACACAGCACTATTTAATACCGATTAAAAGCAATAGCATATTGAGGCAGAGGAAACTAACTTTTGCCGGTTAGGAGTTCTCGGCTTGTCATTACAAGAGTATCTTTCCGACACCGCAGGAGTACATCTACCATCTCAACCGTTCTATTTATTTCCTCCTCTCTTTCTTCTAATGATTTCATTGCAACTTTATCAACAGATACCTATTCATCAGAAAGAATGGTAATGAAGATCCTTTATGCTAATAACACTTGAGGTTCAAAGACAGTACTCTCACTAGGTGACTACAATCTCCTCTTTCTTTTACTAAGAATACTAAAATTGTCCCTAAAAGAGTGCACACATAAACTCTGTGTTTGCTCACCTCAATGCTTCTTATGATACTTCCACACTGTGATTTAAGCTCTCCAACCTGTGAAGTTAGAGAAATATCATGCAAGACAATACAGAAAAACCAACATTGCAAGGAATTTCAGACAGACAGTCAACCTGTTGTGTTGTTTTCGGTACATATGATCCCACAACTATGAGGGCACCATTTGTTTCTCGGTTAATTCCCAAATCCTTTGGCACAACTGGAGCTATTGGAATAATTCCAATCCTGGCAGAAACAAAGCTAGCAGCAGTACGGCATATGAAAGATTTTCCCTTTAATTCTGCCTGTTAATTGAACATAGCTTAGAATAGAGCAACCCAAGCCAATGAATATGAGGGTAAAAACAATGTAAGAATAACTAAACATCATGCCTGGATCATTCCTGCTGCAAAGACAGCCATGTCTCTCTCACTAGCAGCATTAACTATGCAAGTGGATCCCTGCTTCACCCATTAAATGAGAGCCATGGTGAACAATACTGTCCAACCTAATAGATTTTTATAAGATTTCTCATAATTTTGAGAAGTAACTTTAATGAATTGACACTGAGAGTTTGAAATGCATTTACTTGTACACATAAAATAAATAAAAATAAGAATAGTAGATCCATACATTAATTAATAGAGTTTATCAGATTCATATTAGAAAAAACATCAAACACCTTTAGCAGACTGCAAAGATGTTCACAAACTGCATCTGGTCCTCCTTTCCTCAGAAGTTGGATAGAAATGGAAGCAACACTACTGGCTGGAATCCGTCGTGCTGTTTTCTCTTCTACCCACTAAATTAAGAAAAAGAAAATTATATTAGTACAACTCAAACTCTGACACATGTTCAAAATAGACGGAACCTTTATCATTTCAATAGAGAATGTAATTATCTAGACCTCTCGCAGGTTTGACGACTTATAGCCGAAAGCAGCATCCTTTGCAAACTCTGTCTCTCCAGCAGGTACAAGCCTACAAATATAATCAACCAAAACTGTATCAACATCAGCAAAAGCAATCTTTCACTTTTCTAATGGTGTGTGCATTGCACAAGGGAAGGCATGACAAAAGACATACCGATCACCATCTGCAACATAATGTACATCTTCAATAGTATAACGACCTCCTTGAAGAAAAAAAGGGCATATAATCGATGCATCCATTTCACCCAATACTGAAACAGCAGCATCAGTCTCCTATCAAAAATCAGGCAGCATGATGTCATGATAAAGTTAAAAGTTTAAGTTCTGAACTGTTGACAGTATAATATTGAATTGATTAAAATTTTTGTCCTTGCCTCTGGAAAATGACCACGTAATGTTGAATCACCTCTCAAAACTACTGTGAATTTAGTTTTTTCAACTGAATTAGCTGCAGTACAAAGGTTTCTGCAGATTTCTTTAGTCAATTCTCTAGCCTGTGAAAAGCCAATCCTCTAATCAGAAATTCAAGTCTTAAAAATATGTAGAGAGAGAATCACTGATTGAAAGAAATTTCAACGTAAGAAAACTAATTTGTACTGATAAAAATAAGAATTAAGAATTGAATAATATCCACATCTTGAAGAAGAAATTACCTTTTCAGAACTCAGTGCCCTAGAGTTGGTCAAAATGAAGAAGCACAAAGGTTTCTTTGTAAACTGCTTCACGAGTGACTCAACACTCCTACAGAGGAGCCCAAAATTTGGAGAATTGAAGAATGCTTTAAGAAAAGTTCCATTTGTTGAAGAAAAAAGATACTTTGTACCCAGTTTCTAATTATAGAATAGAATTAAATCTAAAATGTAAAATGATATATAATCTTGCTCTCAGTTAAGAAAAAAATTTGAATCAATCTGGGTTTTACAATGACACACTAAATAAATCCCAATTCCTCATATATGGCATTGTATATAATCAGACAGAAGGAATAAAACTCACCATTCTGTCAATACTTCAATATCATGAACTGTCTGGGTCCCAGTTGGATCATCATCTAGAACAACGAGAGTCTTTGAAATGTTCTGAATTAGTCCCTTTATATCGTCAATCGGATCCACCGGCCACTCAGAAGGCAGAGATTGCAAGACAACTTCTTTCTTAACCATGGGAAGCTTTCCTTCAACTTTAACACCAGTAAGCATCTCATAGACCTATAGAAAACAGTCATTACAACTTGGCAGCAGGTATATACCAATCATTGGTGACATTTATTATCTTATAATAATATTAAAGTTCAAACAACTTATTAGTGGTAAAACAGCAGTTGAAGAATTTTTATTGTGTTGGACCTTAAAGAGATTTTTGTTAATTAATTAAATCTCAGACGGTTTAATGACATTTACTCTTACAAATAATGTAAAACTTGTTAGTAACATAAAACTTAGTAGGCTGAAAAAAATATTTATTACTTGAAATTTCAGTTGTTATAAAACTGAAATACAGATGTAAATACCCCGGACATGACTGGGTGCCTAGAGATCTTTATAAAATTACTTGACGCATTGGTGCTGTCGTTCAGAGGGTTAGTTGTAATTTTACTACAATAAAAGTAATTGGATGTAGTGTTCATTGGGCTCTAAAAATTTACTTCATAAAGATGTCTGGATGTAGTTTTTTGGAGGGCCATCTTAGTTTTAGGGTGGTGTTTGGTAAAATATGTAACATATTATTTTGATAATTTATCTATTATTACTGATGTTACATTATTTGGTTTATAAGTAATAAAATATTTCAGTAATATTTTATTACTAACAGTAATATAAAAATTAATTTGATTACCTTCTCTACCTTAAGTATTAAAAGATTATAAAGCTAATCTTATTTTGTTGCAATTTTATTTTCACTTACTAAATTTTTTAGACAAAATTACTATCATTTTTAAATTAGGGATATATATGTCATATAATCATATATTTGAGGGTAAATTATAAATTTTAAAATTTTGAAGGGTTTAATGAAATTTTTAGGAGATTTTTTGAAATTTGAAAAAAGTTTGAGGGTGTTTTAGAATTTGTAAATTTTCAGTACACCCTCAATAGTTTAAAAATGACACTTACACCCTAAAAAACAAAACAAATTAAATTAGGGGTATAAATGTTATATATAACATAAGTTTGAGAATAAATTATAAATTTTAAAATTTTACAAGTGAATGAAATTTTCAAGGGTTTTTTTGGAATTTAAAAAAAATAGTTCAGATCTTTTTATATTTTTAAAATTTTAGTATGCCCTTAATAGTTGAAAAAATAATAATTACACTAAAAAAAATAACAAATTAAAAGTATAAATATCATTTACAAACTATTAAAGCTATTGACTTTAACTAACTATAATATTAAACAACTAAAACTCCAGCTCAATTTAATAGACATAAACCACAATTGAATGTTACATTGCATATTAAAACATCATATCATTGCGAATATTAAGTTGTTATATATTTTTTTATATTGGAGTGAAAACATCATAACATTACTTAACTAAAATGTGCATACCTTAACCACACCAGCATCATCTTGACGACCCCAGCCAGCTGCAGAGCCTGCTTAACAGTAACATTATGAGTGGTACTATAGCTAACTCACTCAAACATTGTATTAAGAAAATAATAAACAACAAAATGTAATAATAGAAGAGAATGTCCGTTTTTAACATACAAATTGATATTACAATATCTTTTTCTGCTATTAGAACTGATTAGTGAAGATTATCTGCTAAAGTAAAGTATTCTAGGCAATCTTACTAAATAATATTCCATCAGTTTGCAATACAGCTATTTCACTATTTTCTTGGCATATTGAAGAGATGTTAACACTGGTCAAACTTTCTATGAGACTTTATAGGGACACAGAAACTTAGTTTAGTTCAAGGAATTACAAAATCGAAATAATTAAGAACCCATCATATGCTAACTTCTCTGAAAAAAAAGATAAAAAAGACACTGGAACAGCTCAACTGGCAAAAAGAGATCAGTCATGCAGGAATAATCTAGAAGATAAGATTCATGTAAGGGTGCCTAGGAATCAGAATTGGCAGCAGTGTGTAAGGAATTCTCTCCCAAGTTTCTTCAGAGTAATATACAGAACTGTATTTTATCAATAATAATAAGGCATTTGACAACTGAAAATGTCCTTTTCTACCCTTTAATTAATTTTATTGTTAGTTCAAAGAAAAGGATTGAGGGCCAAGTAAAACAGGCTTCATTCCGTTGGATCACTTACATCAATAATTATTATAAACGTATGGAAAATTGGAAAGGATCTAAATTTATGGTAAAGAGTATTCTAAAGTTCAAAGCAAAAACAAAAACAAAATAAACACAAAATGAGCTTGACCTCTACTATAAAAGTCAAGTACTCTTCACCTGCCAAGAATAGTTGGTGTGCAATAGCTGAAATATGCAGTGGAACTTTTCGAGTTGAGCTTTCATGCATAACAATACCCTGTATAAAAATTACAAGATGCTATAAAGATTGTATAATACTACCAATTAATTGTTAAAACAAGTATTTTCATTCAACATGAAGAGTGGCTAATGTTATAGTTGACCAGATCCTTCACAAAAATATCAAGTGCAGAGTAAGGTGTGTAATCATTGTCCAACATGTGTGGACCACGATTCTCAAACATCCTGCAAAAGATATAAAATCTACTCAGGACTAGCTCATAAACTTGTAATATTCAATTAATTCAAATCTGCAACAATAATGAAAGTCATTTGTTAGTATAAACTTAATATGAAGAATGTGTAAATTGTAATAAAAAGAAAGCAGTAAATATTAGAAACATCATATGAATATATAAGAAATCTTGTGAACATCATAACCAATTTTATGAGTGGTTACTATTCATGTGGCATAATTGTTTGATGTCATTTGATTAGGTTAGCACAATTCAATTGCAGAGTCACTAGAGTCAAAAACGTTAGAATCATGAATTAAAGTAGATAGATCTACAACCATAAGGTTATTTACTGCCAATTTTTATAGATTTTTACAATTAACCTTTGCCAGTCAAAATCAAATAAAATTGAAATTAGGTAACACAAAAATAGTTTAATTGCTTTCTGCATGATGCA
This sequence comes from Anacardium occidentale, assembly GCA_026122585.1. Lineage (NCBI taxonomy): Eukaryota > Viridiplantae > Streptophyta > Magnoliopsida > Sapindales > Anacardiaceae > Anacardium > Anacardium occidentale. Next base: position 308,195 of record JAJEJH010000047.1, read on the forward strand.
TACCATGACGTTCCCCCACTGTTGGAGATGATATCAAACAACACTCTAGTATTAAGACCTAATCGAGCTCCAAAGGCCATTGCCTCAGCTGCCGATGCTATATGGACTCCAGCAAGCAACTGATTAACCATCTTTACACCACTACAGGACAAATTAAACATAAGTATAATAGCTACTCATTTCCAAGCACAACCAAAATACCCAATGCATAACATACCTTCCAGCACCACAACCCCCTCTGATTATATAAAGCTTCTCACTTAATGCTGTTCTTAGTCAAAAATCACATGTAAATTTAGAAATCTTTCCAATGACAAATGGACATTGTATGAAACGTCCTTACCTGAGAGAACTGAACCTGTGCTTGTAAGGGCTTCATCTGTACCAGCAGCCATTATCTGATATAAACAATAATCGCAAATGTAGTCAATAAAAATGTAAATAAATAAATATATATATATATATATATCTCAGTTTCAAGGTCTTTGCACACCGTAAGTTCTCCCATGGATGCCCTCTTTACACCACCAGAAACAGGAGCATCTACCAATTTCAAATCCTTGCCTTCAACTAAAACATTAGCAGATACATTAGTGTATGAAAGAACCATAAGAGAACAAAAACATTGAGGAATTAAAAATCTGTTCATTTCTCATCTAAAAATTCAATGGAGGGAAAGAAACCACGAGTTTGTGAACCAGAATGTTCTACATTTTTAGTTTACTTTTAATATTTTGGACAGTTGATCCACTCCTTTGTAATTCTCCTTTTTCATTTTGTCCCAATAAGGTTTCTCATTTCCTACTCCCAAAAAAGAAAGAAAGAGAAACTAACTTCAGTCACATTTCCTCATAAAGCAAGATTTCATTGGTCTAATCTAATGTCAAGTGTAGTAAGCTGATGGATTAAATTGATTTCTTTATCAACAGATATGGGAGGAATTGTTCCCTGATGTGAGAAAAGAAGACATCACTGGAACAACATTTGACAACTGTTATTACTACAGCAGACTCTAATTTCAGGCAGTGGGACCCAATACCTTTTTTATCTAAAAGAATTTCGCCAGAGTATCATAATCTTAGTGGTCCATTATGCCACTTGCAGCCTTACAAATAGGTGCTTCAAGTTCAATAAGTAAACAATAGAGTTGTAAAATCACCAAGCTGGAGTTGTGGTTTGCATAAACAAACAATTGATTAAATATGTCAGATCAGGGGCATACATTGCAAACGCCGATCTAGTCGACTCACGAATCCCACTGAGACAGTGGATGAAAGGATTATTGATGCTCCAGATGGAAGAGCTATAAGAAAAGACAAATTGCTGTTAGAGCAGCCAAAAATTTGTTGATAATTTACTGATAATGACTAGAGAATTACCAGGAACTGCACCATGCTCTCCATACAAGACACTCTCTGCTTGAAATTCATTTGTAACCATGACTACAAGCACATCAATGTCTGAAACAGAAAAGGTGCCAAAGGATGTATACAGTGTCATGAATAACATTGAAGCATAACGCATTATGATAAAGTTCCAAAAACTAAATGTTTAATTATCCATTCAACTAAGGAATTGAGATACAAAGGAAAAGGGATTTATTTGCTTGTACATCAACAGGCAAACACACACCAAGTATGTATGAATGAGTTAATAAGCAACACAAAGACTAGTGCATGTAATTATGCCACACTAGTCTAAAGGCACCATTTTCAAGCATAAGTTGGCAGCATATTTGATATTACAATAACTTCAAGCCTAGGGCAGCAATAGTTAGCTTGTTGAAGCTCCATAATTGTCAGGTTTAATCTCACACACAATCAATTTTTTTATTCTTATTTAATTGCTTATTTACGACTTAGATTGGTAGATTATTAAAAAATGACTTATACCTTTTGATACTTCTTCTGGAGAGTTTGCAATTAAGCCACCAGCATTTTGAAATCGAGTAAGCGTTGGTTTATATACCTGAATCCATAGAAAGATGCAAATAAAAAAAATTGATATTAAATAGAGTGATGCAGAAAGACATCTAAAGTAAACATGCGCTCAGAAATCCATATACATATTACATTCCAGCTGGAAAAATCCATATAATCTCTTATGAAGGTCCAAATTAAAGGATGAAGTGACCAAATTGAAAGATCCCATTCACATTACAAGCCATTCTAGAAATTATCCGCAACCAATATGGGTAATAAACATTACTAAAACACACACCCTCAGGAACGAGCCCCACAGAAGACAAATTAATCCTCGTACTTTGACATGAAGACAGATAGGCATACAACCCAGAAACTAAACAGGTAAATGACACATAAAACTAAGCAGGGACATAAAGAAGTCTCGAATGTCACATTGAAAAAATAAACCAAGAACTAAAGCTATTTGGTGGACAAGCCTAACTTGTATGCAAACCTATTCTAAGATTCAAGTGCAATTAAAATTGAACATTATTTTACAGTCATCTACACCGAAACTCCTAGGATCCAGATACAATGGAACATTCTCAGGCCACCATGAGTACCTAAATCATGGAAGCAAACAACCAAATAAAAGAGTCAAAACTCTTCACAGTGCCAAATGGATTGTTAACATTTCAAATGCGTCAACAGATGATCAGGCCAGCTTGAAGACCAAAGGAGAAGACATCATAAGTAGTAATACAGAAATTCAATCTCATCCGGTGAAACCAGACACAAAAGAGAAAGATGGAAGTGAAGGATTACATCATAACCAACGACAGAGTAAAATTTCAGCAGGTGAGTAGCCATGCCAAATCCCATTGCTCCTAGGCCAATGAAACCAACTCGCTTAACATTAATTGATTTGGCAATAATTTGTCGTGCTAGTTGCTCCGGGTCATAGGCTTCTTGATTGACTGCATCAGTGATATTCACTCCCATTACTTCCTCCCAAACCTGTTCAAGAACTGTACTGTGAGTAGCTAGATATGACCAAATCAAAGTTTTCAAATCAGAATCTTTGTATTTTTTGAGTAAATTTTTGGTCTATGAAAATGCATACACCAGGTCAGCTTGCTTTGCAACTTCACCAAAAGCAAGAAACTGAAAATTCTACAGACTAACCTTGGCCAATGGAGTGCTACCATCATTACCATGAACATGAGACCCTGAAAAATACATGTAAAACACAGGTGATGAGACCAGAGTGTTTTGAACCCTCAAAGATCATCACTTGATATGGCAATTTAAGATAAAACAGCAGATTCAGATTGCTACCATGAAGTAGTTGTTCACGAGCAACAGTCAAAAGTGGAAGAGGAAAAGTAATAGTCTTGGCCATGTCCAAAATAATACCCTTCAATTCAAAATATTCCATTAGAATCCATTTATGTCAAAAACATCAGGAAAAGGGTCAAAAAGAGATTACCGTACATGATAATTCATATGCCAAAAGGTATTGATATTATAATTCGATATTTGTTTTCTTTGCAGTATTAGTTCACAATAATTAAATTACATGATTGAGTTTGTTGTCAACATGATTGTTAAAAGAAAAAAAAAAAGTTAGACTAACATATACTGCTAATAAAGTTCCATGTAATTACAAAAAATCATTAAGTTGAATAAAAAGATGTTAAACATTATGCTTTGTGATTGAGATACATGAAACTCCTCAGTTGTAGTAGATGGCTTAAGGAATCTATCAAGATTAAAATTGAAACCCTTTATGAAAAAAGTAAAGAAAAAAGTTCCTTGATAAATTTTTACTTAAAATTTGGAATAAGCTTATTAAAGGTGCCATATGCAAAGTATAAAATCTTTTAATAGAAAATAGTTGCCTAGTAATAACATGAAAACTGATTAGCTCCAAGAAACAATATTGCTTATAGAAGTATACCATATAAGGGGCTCAATTATACAAAGCATAAGAATTTTTCATTCTCACCAGATTCTGAATAAATGGATTCAGGAAATGAAGTTTTGCATCACCCCTCAACAACTGGGGAATGTGATTCTTGAAAATCCTGCATATGAACACCCCCAACCAAAACATGAATGAAAACCCAAAACAAAATAATATGTGTGGTTATAAGCATTAAACAAAGTACAAGCAGGAAGTCAGATACACATAAACCATCTAAAATCGAGAAAAAGCAATAGCTTTAGCTGATGATCAGATTTCTCATGTTGATAGGAATTATTATGTAGGGAAATTTTGGCCATTGAGTTTTTTACTGGTTATGTGGAGTGTATGGCCATCATAGCAGAAATGACGAGAGGTAAACATGATATAGAGGTAGGATATCATGTATAGATTGTGCTTCAAACTGGATGTGTTTGACTTTTATGAGACAGCTTCAGGGAGAGTACATTTCATGTTTTGGTTGTGCTTTATGATGTGAGGATTTTGGGCCAGACAGAGACCTAAAATATTACATTATTGCCACAGGAGGAGAAAATAAAATAAGAAAGAAAATTTTCAGTAGCACCAAACCATGAATTTCCAGCAGCATTGGAAATGATATCATAGAGAATTAATGGATGAATCCCAACTTTGGCACCAAGAGAAATAGCCTCTACGGAAGCGATAAGGTGAATGCCCTCGAGTAGTTCATTAACCATTTTAGATTTGCTGCAATATGAAGGGAATCAAAATTGAATAGCAAATTCTAAAATATCAAGTACCACAAGAAAAACTCTAAACTATCCAAATAACTTCATCAGGAAACAATTGATATTACTTTCATAAAAATTAACTAGCATAACTTACCATAACAATAAGATAAAAGAGCTTTTCAACATAACAATAATTCTTTGTAAAAAAAAAAAAATGAGACTCGAAGACTGAAAAGAATGCATACCTTCCCGCACCAACTTCACCCTCAAAGACATAAAGCTTTTCACACATAGCTGTTAGCAAAACACAATAATTTCAGAAATGAAAAAGACACATTACAAATTATAGAAACACATGAGGATTTCTCATAATAATATTTAATATTATACGAACAGATTTACCTGAGAGAATTGGTTGTGCCTTTGCAATGGCATTTGACCTTCCTGAAGCTGTTATCTAAACAGTTCCCATGTTACCAATTCAGTCAATGTAAGCAGTCGTAATGACAAAGGTAATATCAGTCAAGAAACAGAAAAGCAAATAGAAGAAACAATATTATTTAAATAATATGTTACCATGACTTTCCCCTTCAAAACCTCGGACATTCCCCTAGATACATAGGCATCAACCATATAAATTGTCCCACCATTCTCTGAAAGTAACAAAAAAGGAATGTCAGCAAAAATTTTGGTGACTGGTGTTGTATTTAATAGAAGGAAAGCAAATATGAGAACAGTTAAGAGATAATTAGTATGAACAATAATTTGCATTATATAAATATACATGGCACTATGATCACAGTCTTGGGATCACAGTCTTGGAATCACCCTTCACCATTAATTAATTGATAGAACCAATAAAATAGGAAGAGGAAGATGTAGGAGTTTCAAAAATGTGCCATTTTTAGAACATAAGAATAGTGAACAGATAGTTAGTAGGAACAATATGCATTAATGGGGCTCAAAATATGCAAATGTGGTTACCTGAAAGATTCTTCTCCAATTCCTGGAAATGTGATGGCATTATAGTTGAACGAAGAATTAAGACTGAACCTTTGCGCAACCCTGCAAACCCGTAAAGGTACACCATCTGAAGATCAGAAAAGTGACTAAAACTTATATTACCAATTAAACATAACTCATCTATAGACCTTTTAATGCACCCTCATGACCGAAGATTACATCATCAATTTGATCAGCATGAGATATTAGCATAACCAAAGCTGCTACATCTGCACATGGAAACACAAACATGGAAGGAAGTAGAGTAGATTATAAAAAATTGGAAATAATGAGATTTGCTTAAGGTAAAATTTTGCACATGAGAAAGATCACATAAAACATTAACTAATTTCATTGACTTCCCTTAAGGTCTAGTCTAAATCAGATAAACCTTGTTTGTTAATTTTTTAAAGCAGAGAAATCTCCAACCGTTAGTGCTCATACATCAAATCTGTGCAATCAGGAAACTTATGTACTTTTATAATACTCATGCAAGAAAGGTAAATTCATGTTTGGCTTATGTTAATTATTGAACTTCCCACAAATCCAAACACAACATTCACTGATTCATCTTCTTTTGAGTTCCTTAATTTTCTAAGAAATTAAATATAACCAAAAGGGAATTAACGCACAGTCAAACAAGATCACCATACTACATGAAAACGAATATATAATTATTTCACAAACATAATTACTTAGACAAGAAGAAATGGTACCTAATCTTTTTCTCAAACTACAAAACATCTAATTATACTCCATCATTATCTCATTTATACTCTTGCCAGATGCATGCAAGGCTGCTAAAGCAATCCTAAGGTCCCTTTACTAAGCAGAAATTAATGAATATAAAGAAAAGGAGAAGGGAAAGAAAAAAGAATCTAAGTACCACATGCAAACTAAGCATAATTTGAAGATGTAAAGGAAAGAAAGGCAACAGAAAAGAAGATGACCAAATAAGAACCAAATGTTACCTTGCCCTGCCTCGTGAGGGCTCGCAGATCTAGTTCCCCCTAGCAGAAGAAACTCATTCATCAAAGGCTTATGTATCTGTTGATAAAAAAATCACACATGAAGTTAACACTTGTAAAAAATTATTTGGTAGTAATATAACGATATCAAGAATAACCCCAGAATAGTGTCAATTCAATTGATGATTGTTTATCAGAAAGAGTGAAATGAAATATGTGACATGCAAATAATTTATGTGAAAATTCAATTTTAGAAAGACAAACCTAGTTATTTATACACCATTCAACTATTAAGCTAGGCAAAATCCTAATGCATGTACCACATTCTGACTAATATTTTCATTTCAAAAGAAACAACGTAAATTATATAAAAATCAGAAACGATTACCAAAAGCTTCCAAGATCTTCAAATCATATAACAACAACCTATTAGACTAAGAGAAAATAATTATCTATTCTAAAAAAATCATAATGATTTGAGTTCATGAAATCTAGTAAACTAAGTATCAGCCTTCATTATACCTAACATAGCAAAATTTTCCAGTAATTTAAACTAATAAACAATAACTAAGTAGAGGTATTTTCACATTATTCACATCTGTCTATTTACTCAATTCAATGGCCAAACTCGCATAGAAATACCTACTCCTTGACTTCCTCCAAATGAAAAAAAAAATTATTTATATACGATTAACTGCATCAAAAGCTCAGTACAACAAATAGTCCAGTACTTTAAATTCATAAATAAATCATAGCTTCAAATTTTCCAATATTAAGAACTTCATCAAAGTCCAGTGCGACAAAATTTTCCAGTATTGACAATTCCATCAAAAGTTCAGTACGGCAAATTTTCCAGTATGCTTTAAATTCACAAACAAATAAATACATTAAAAAAAGAAGGAACTCAAATTCAACAGAACTAAAACTAAAGTTCTTGAGACATCCAAGCCAAGCTGCCGAGCAACTAGTACTCAAGAAATTCAATAAATATAAATAAGTACTCATATAAATGATGAAAAAATTAAATAAAAGTGGTGAATGTTTGTGTACATAAATATTATGTCATATATAACATGTATATATATGAACAAAAGGCAACCTCAAAAGCCTGGATATTGTAACCGGATCGAAGAAGTGAAGCGGCCATGTCCAAGCTCAGTTCGTCCAGGCCGACGAAGCCAACACAACCTTGAGACGCCATTGCAATTTCACGGAGAGATTTCCTCTCTCTCTCTCTTTGTGCGCTTTTTTTTTTTTTTTTTTTTTGGCTGATGTGTCCGGACCACTTTGAAGTGTCAAAATGTCAATAGCCTTCCCTTATAAATTCTACAAGCCCCTTGTCTAGCTTCACGTTTCAAATTTCACTTCAGGCGACGTTCAAGGAAGAAATATGATAATATAATGGCCAAACGACATGTTGCCACCCAAGGTTTGGCTTAATGACAAAGTCAAAGTACCACCCATAAAACTTTTTAAATCTAAATTATCACCCTTTTACGATAAAAAAGATCAAAATATTTTTTATAATATTATTATTAAAATAAAATTTAATATAACAGTCACTAGCATCGACGAACGCTCTCAGTGATGGTGATTGTTTTTATATTTTTTATCTTTTAAATAATTTTGTTATAATTTCTTAAAATTTTTATTATTTTTTATATTTTTATTTTATTTTCGTTTTCAATATTATATATAAAATTTTAGTTTTTATTTTAATTTAAAAAGACTAATACACTCCTCTTCGGGTGGGTAACTTGGATTTAAAAATTTTTAGGGTGGCACAGTCATTAAGAAAAACCTTGGGTGGCACTAAATATTTGGCCAAATATAATTAGTTAACATAGTCCTCCCGAGGCATTGCATAATGACAAAATTCTTGACATAGTATAATAACAAAATTCTCTATGTAGTTTTTTAATTCACATCAAATTTAAAAGAATCCAATTAAAATTAATGAGTTAAAATTTGAAACTGATTTAAAAGAATTTTATTTTGAGTTCAGTTCAAATTAATTTAAACTTAAATATTTAGTTTAAACCTGACTCATTTTACAAAAATTGAGGTTTGGATTTGATTCATTTAATTAGAATATGAATTCAAATTTGAATGATGGAAATCAAATCAAAACTTTCTTATTATTAAGAAATTATTAGTCAATGATTAAAAATTAACATCATGATAAGTTAATAAATAGTACTAAACCATCTTTTTACCATGTATTTTAGAATGTTATTTGGTACATTTATAATAAATATCAATTTAATACCAATAACAATAAATACATATAACATCTAAAATTGGTGTGAATTTTATTCGAGTTTCAATCAAACAAACTAAGTTTAAGTCAAATTAGCTTAAAGCCAAAATAAATTTATTTTCAATCAAGTTTATGCCTCAAATTAGTTTAAGCCAATTAGTATCTCACTTTTGTTTCAATTACCAAAAATAAAAATAAAATTACCAAAAAACAGTTTATGCCTCAAATCATCAATCTTGAATTAATTGTAAACTAACTTTTGTTTCAGATTTGATGTTAACTTTAACTAAAACGTAAATACATCTTTTTTGTTACTTCCAAATCCTTGATATCTTACGTTAAGGGCGATAAATGTAATGAACTCTACGATAATTATTTATTAAATAGTTCCCAAGATTTTTTATATAAATCCGCAATATGCTGAGCTGGCATCTAAACCCCCTGCATTTTTCTTTTTTTATTTTTTAATCCCTGGATCACAATAGAGGACAGCTCTTAGAAATCCTCAACTAATAGATTAGATCTCTTATTATCCCCGTGACTAAATAAGTAAATTATATTCTTGACAAGAAGAATATTGTTACACGTCATAATTAGTATTTGGGATAAAATACAATCACCTAAAGACAACATACTTTTTTTTTATAGAATATTAATAAAACAACTAAAAATTCACAAAAATTAAATCATGTCTAACTTTATACTTATAATAAGATTGGATTTTATGGGATCGCAAGTCTGAAACTGAATAAAGCCATATGAGATTAACTCAAATTAAAAAAAAATTTATCAATTCAAAATCTATAAAAAATTAATAAAATCTATATTTGACCAAAATTAACTTAAAAGTTTGAGGGTATCAACAATATTAGGCCAAAGGACATTTTCCCACCCATAGTTTGAGGCGGGGACAAATTCCCACCCGCTTAAGTTTAAAAGCCCCAAGTCCCACCCTTCATTCAATTTTCCGTCCAATTTCATTAATCCATTGGATGAAATGACAAGAATACCCTTATTAATAAAAATATATTAAAAATTATAAAAAAATTTTAAAATAATATTTAAATATATTAAAAATTTAAAAAAAAATTTAAAAATTTTATAAAATAATAA